>OZ025869.1:13430429-13528754 GCA_964019415.1 Ianthella basta
CCTTCTCAACAGAAGCCAAACATACACTTGACTATCACGTGACAATATGGGGACTTTCTGCAATGACGTCATAATTCGTTCGCACAAAGCCCTCGAAAATGACCGCGCACCTTCTTCAAGCAGCGCGCGGACGTCTTGCTGCAACGAAGAACGCTTTCCTTCGTAAATGCCCCAGACAAGAAGGGCGAATTCTGCATTTTTGCTCAATCCAGACTCTCAAATCACACGCACATCACGCCCAGTCACATGCGTAGCCATGGTAACATAGAAGAATGTGATATTACCACACGGTTCACCTTATGTAAACATTGTTGCCATAGCCCACATGCGAGATCAGCAGTTGGCATGAATAGAAATAACATTAGCTCTACAAATTCAATACTGATAGAAGATTGCAACTCACCACTTCTGGAGCAGGTTCCACTCTCTGTACACCGTTAGTGGACACAGACACCTCTGTGTAGTAGATGTACAAATGTAGGGGTGAACATTCAGGAAACTGAGCAAAGATGCATTCATTATGGCATATTTATAACAACAAATTAGTTCTATTGTTCCCAGTGCTGCCTGTAGAGGGATGTGGCACACTTGAGCATATGCATATACAACAAAAATACCAACAAACAATGGTAGGGAGAAATGTGTGCAGTGTCTATCTCATTGCATTATTCTTATTCCAGATAACAGTTCAATGGGTTGGAACCTCTGTACACTTGTACAAATTTGTTTAGTGAAACTTTTATTTGGTATTGCACGACAGCTGGTGTGCATATGGGCTTCAACATACTATACTGGTACTGTGATGCTGCCCTTCCCACAGAAAACATTCACATACACATTTGGCTGTAGATGTTTTGCCATGCATGACTGGATATGGAATGCAAGAAAGGTACACAAACATACAGAGTCTCAACTCTACCCAATATGGCACACAACTTTGGTTCAAGCATAGGACGTTGATGCCAACTTGAGCCACCACCTTCCAGATATGCTAAAATGCTCCTGTGAATTCTATCACATGAACAAAATTAATGTGGATAAGGTGTCAAAACAAAAGATCGGATTCCTACTATTATTACAATTTAGCTATTATAGCTAGTTATTATGCTGCACAAGCGAACATTTTGGCTTCCTAAACATTATACAAATTTACGTGAAGCAGGGTTTTGGGTTGGATGCCCAGAATGTGATAATACCTGTACATGCCTGGTTATCCCATGCACTGTGTACCTTGTTCAGGCATCCGTTTGAGTTGCAACAGGAGAGGTTAGATCTAACCAACGCACACATCCCTACCTTAAACTTGGTTTAAAGTAGGGATTGAATCTACTTGCACATTACAGTAGTCTCTGTGCAATGAACATTACACATTTACAATATGAGGGATTTGCTGCATATACAAAGACTTACCGAGTGGCTTCTTAGATGTTACTTTCTGCATATCATCCATGTTAGCATAGAGCCTATCCACCAATTCTACATAACCACGTTCACGATTCCTCAGTATCTCCAAAGCTTTTAGAATGGCACTGCCATCCTTTGTTAGTAAAATGTCCACCAGTTTCTCTCTCTTCTGTACACTGTAATGGATAACAGCACATGTCGTTAGCACAGCCTCAGAATAACAGCATGTACAGGAGCATAGAATATTTGAATGACTATGTGTATACATATTGCATAGTGGAAGTGGAAGATATTCACCACTTTAGGTACATGGCAGTGTGCAATTGTAACAGAGGAGAAGAATTGTGAATTATGGCACAGTCCACACACACACACACACACACACACACACACACACACACACACACACACACACACACACACACACACACACACACACACACACACACACACACACACACACACACACACACACACATGCACACACACACGTGCACACACACACACACACACACACACACACACACACACGCTCGCACACACGCACACACTGTGACACGTTAATAGGGTCACTCAGACATGTTTAAAGATCCGATACAGTTCCTTGTTATCTGCTAGCTAATTAACTGTATTTGTGTATTGTCAGCATGGCATTATAAAAGCTTAGACCTCGGCACAAGGACATAACAGTCGTACCTTACGACACCGCTGGCGATCAAGGCACGTTCTTCGTCGCTGATGACCTCATGATACTCCAGCTCTAACGGAAGGGTATCGATCGGAAGACGCCGGAGGAGTTCGGGCTTAGATTTCTTGATCACTTCTCGGACAACTTCTTCATCGTAACTCTTCTCTACAGTGAGAACAACTAAATTGGTGAATAAAGGTTTAGTTGGCTAACGCTGATGGGAAGCTGTTAGTTGCTTACCGGCCATGTCCACCAGTTAGACTGTTGCGTCCCTGTTTTCTTCAAGGCTCAGACACACGGTAAGCGGGTTAGGAATCTTCAGTAGTTACAGAAACTCCCGAGATCGATGGTCTGGCTGAAAGGGACGGCTCTCTTCGCATGATTTAGCGCCGGAAGTTGGGGCGGGGCTGAAACCTTAGATCGAGAGCACTTGCACACTCGGTTACGGTGGTTTATTGCTATGTGATTTAGCTAGCTAGCTATCTCTCAGCATGCAGCCATTCAATGATCCATTTCTGGAGAACAACAAAATAATGTCCATAGACATGTAGTGCATCCTGCAGTTTATAATTTTAAATAGTTACTCATACTCATGATCAAGGGATAAGGGATATTCCTCTTACGTAAATAAGTGGTATAATTGGGAGGTGCTAAACAAACTACCTCCAAGGTGATGGTAATAATAATAAGCTGATTTTATACAGTAAGTATTAGGTAATGGTGCATACATATACTAATAATAAAGCTGCATACTTCAACAAAAGTTGTCCGATTCTATATAACCTTGTACCCATCCGCAGATGTTCTGGGTATGAAGCTAGTCAGTTGCTAACTAACATTGTAACTGAAAGCTGTGTATATGAGCTTACTGTACCACATGCTACTAGCGGAATATTGCAACCATCTTGTATACATAGATAATAGCTATAGATATAGCTATAGCTATGCATAGCTAGCTAGTCTAGCTTGTTGCTAGCTGACTAGAGCTAGATAGAACTTAAAATTGACTAGCAAAGATATTTATTGTAACAGTTAGTTAATGTCCAGTATAATCGCCCAGGCCTTATCATTAAGACATCTTGCACTGTATTAACCCTTAGCTATCATGGATCTCTTGAACATGTAAATCTTTGAACGTAATTGGGCACTTTTCAAGGAGACGAATGAATATTCTATTGTCTAGCTACACCTCGCAATATGCAAGTAATATAATGCACACTGTTCTGCCCATTTGTGCCTCATGCAGCCAGGTATGTGTAGCTATGAATATGCACAATCAGTTCAAAACTAAATCGTCAGATCAATGGGAGAAGCTGTAAACACATGCAGTGGATACTCTACTCATTATTGCCTACTGTTCATAAGTAGACAGATGGCATTCCCCTTATGCAAACAGTACTGTATAATTTGGAGGTGCTAAACAAACTATTTCTCTACAGTGATAATATTGTAAGCTTATTTTATATAGTAAGTATTGGGTAATGGTGCATACCTATGCTAACAATAAAGTTGTATACTTGCAACAGTCAAGTAAGTCCTTCTTGACAGTTTGCAACGTCTGATAGGAATATAAGCCCACTGCACCATATAACAAGCATCCTTGTGGAATTTTGCTACATCAGTTTATACAGTAATTAATTGCAAACTGCCTGCAGCTCTCATTCTCTATATAGAGCTAGATATATACATAATCTAGTTGTTAACAACAGAAGCTAGATAGTTAGCTAAAATGACTATAGCTAGCCATTATGTCCAGCTATATTTTAGATCTTGTCTTCATGTAGCTACATGAATACATGCATGTACACATATATGTACACAACTCCTATATAAAATTATACCTGCAGCTAGCTATATAATTATGTGCATACTCTTGACTGACCTGCATGACCACTGATTGATGTGATATGCCTTTCAACTGCACCTTCCAGTGACAGGACTATCGACAACGCATATGCACTTTAGCACCTCGATACCCGAGACTTGCCCTATATAATTATACATACTCCATACACAATAATAGCTATTAGCTGCCCAGGTCACTGTCAAATTAAATTATAGCTAACAATGTTACAGGCTGTACAACAATACACAGTTATATCTTGACAACTTTAACACTAAATGATAGCGCACGTATACGTCCACTGTCAAGCTATTCAGTATACAGCTGGCTACTCGTACCTGTTGTCACACATGCAAGTACGGCATGCTGCACTAAGCAACTTATCAATAAACTAATATAAATATAAAATTATACATCATCAACAGTTCATTATTATAATGAAAACACTATACAATTATCGATCATCAAATTATTACAGCAATCCTTGGGTTATATTATATAACCCAAGAATAGGAAGAATTTATATTGTTCCGAATGCATGTCACTGTGCTCTTCATAAAAAATAATGTTTACCATTCACGAATAGGAAATTATATTGTTTACTAGTCAGTATTATTTTGTTAGGCTGGGTTATAGCTAAGTCCATGATCTATTGTCATTTTCGAGGCAAACTCGGATGGAGTGCCCAACCTCTTGCAGCAGTGGGGGAACCTATTGGAATGCCACTTCTGCAATCTAAAACATGTGATATGAATTCTCTTCTGTCATGAAATGTCCGTCCACATCCACAGACTTGGGGATCACCGTTTGTTTCACTCCTCAAATGTTGTTCATTAAAACTGTATGACAGTTCATCAGTAGTTGCTGAAGGAGCTTTAGTTGGTCTCTTAGATTCAAAGTCACCAGCAGAGGACTTACTCCTGTGCCGTGGCTCGTCAGGGGTGTGTGATATGTCAGTAGGCTCACACTTGTGCTTCCAGCGTAGTTGAACTTCATTCCAAGGAAATGCTCTCCCACATCGTTCACATCTTGGCAGATCTTCTCTTGCATTAGGTTCTGCTTTTCTATTTGCCGCTCTAGCTTTTGGTTTTGGTGGCAGCCGTGGTTTGCGTGGAACAACTGGAGGTGCTGGCTTTGAAATGTGTTTAATTGGCTCTGCCAACCCAGCACATTTGTGCGTCTGCTTAAGATGTATTTGGTCCAAAGGAAAGACCTGCCCACATTTCTCACAGCTAGGTGCACCTTTCATGTTTTCATCTGGTTTGATTTGTGCCTTGCTCCCTCCATCAGCAAGCTTTATTGGTGTGTGAAAAACTACTTTCAAGTGCTGTTTTGTCTCTTTGTGCTGGTCCTGCTGAATTCTATTGAAGGTGAAAGCCTGCATGTGTTGTGTGGCATAGCAGAAATGGAAGGAAGTAACTTCAAAAGTAGGAAAGTATAATATGATGATTACTAGTGTATATTTGTGTGTGTGCGTCTCTGTCTGCCTGTTGTCTGTAATCTACCGTATTATATGCTATTTCACCCTAGAAGCACAGAGCAGCCAAACAGTAGTGTATTGCATGGAAATGAATGGTATAAGACCCACAAAGTGGACCAGGTTGCCCATCCTGAGCATGTTTTCTCATAAGGCAGTCAATCTTAGCTCATCAGTTTTGGACAAAATATACCACAAAATGATGCCTCAAATTCAGTAATCATGGAGAACCTGGAGGGTGTGGTAGAGTGATGAGATCAAAGCTTTCTTCAGTGTTGTCACAATTGACTGTCATCCGGTGTATCCGTTAACGCATGCAGGAAGCTGCACTTTGTACTTGTGCTTCTGTGCCACTTCGCACAGTCAAATGTGACCAAACTTTTAAAATTTGCAAGTGTCAATGAAACAGCAGCACAGGCTGTACAGTATGTTTTGTATGCTAGACAGGCTTTGTTGGATCAGCATGCTGAAACCAAGCAGTGAATGGGCAAATGATGCTATACTGTTGAATGCCACAGGATGATTGTGGCATAATTCGAAACTCTATCTTCAAGGACACATGGCGTACATAATAAATGTCAATACTTGCATCAATATTTCATTTAATCCATAACACATCCCATACATAGCATATTATCTTTGCCCCATAACTCGTACCTGTGTTGCTTGCTGAGGTTCTACAGACGAATCAACTTTAGTGTGCTCTTTGGGCATTTCACCTGATTGTGATGATGAAACAATAATTGCAGGCACTTCATCAGGCACAGGAAACTCATGATCAGGTTTTTTGGGTGGAGTAACTCTTCCTGCTTTTATAGGTACATCAACTGGCAACTGCTGGGGTGCGTCGACTACAGGTGCTTTGGCTGGACGTTGCTCTGTGCCTGGATAATTCTGAACTCTCTTTTCTTTGCTAGGGAATACCTACAACGAGTTGGCGTATAAATATGATATTCGGTTAAATCTGAAGTGTATGTGGACTTAACACCCCAGGCTATGTGCCAACAAATGTGTAAACAAAGCACAACATCTCTTGCTACCACTGCTCACAGCTCAAGTTGCAATATGACCATTAACAATGCATACAAGTACAGTAATTTTATTGTGCTCATGTCAGACACAAACAGCCTATGCAATCTTAATTCACACCACTAAACGATAACTGGTATTTAGTGGCTATGCATTTATCCATAGTAACTGCTCACTATACCTTTACTGCCTGTCTTCTTTCGATTGCAGCATCTGCCTCAGCAAGTAGACTCCTTAACTCAGCGATTTCTTTCTCACGTGCATCTAATTTATCCTGAACCTCCTGAATATGCCACTGGCCTAGGCTTTCAAAGGTCTATGCATAAGTTGACATAGCATCTTAGATGAAATGATGAATCCTCGTTCTATTCATTACATGCAATTCATGCACAACAGGTCTAATGTACCTACCTCCTTCTCTTTCTGTGCTAAGTGTAGCATCTTTCTAAGTTCCGCCTTGCTGTCATGTTTGCCTGCCTTCCGTATTGGCTCCACACCACTCTCTACAAGTGTGAGTTCATGCATGTTGCTGATAGCTGCAATTCTTTTTGACTCAGCAGCATGGTACTTGGTTTCGTACTCCTTTGCTTCTTTCTGTTTCCTCAAAAGCAGTCTGTCTTTCTCTTTCACCTATACAATAATTGAGTGCAATAGTTACTGCCATCTATGCACTTACATATGTAAACACAGTAGGGCAAAACATGCAGCTGACTGTGGTATTTCACCCCAGCTTGCTTTGTGAGTGCACAGCCTACATACCTCGAAGATCCAATAAAATTAAACAACTGCGGCCACACGCACTCATACACACACACACACACACACACAGCACACACACACACACACACACACACACACACACACACACACACACACACACACACACACACACACACACACACACACACACACACACACACACAGCACACACACACAGCATACACAGTGACACAAAGCAATGAGCCTCTACAACATTACTGGTAAACTCACTTGTGCTTCCAGATGTTCACACCTTTCCTTCAGCCGTCTAATGGAGTCATCACGAGTGGCAATTTCAGCCTGAGTAGATGTCAGGAAACTATGTCTATAGATATCATGATGCAATGCTTTGACATCAGTACGTACTGGGTAACGTTCATTCTTAGTTTTTGCTGTTGGATGGCTATGCAGTATAGCACAAGGAGTGAATACAACTAACTCTACAAAGGTGCAAGCATTCAACTACATAAAGAGATTCTACTAGCAGCATACAGCTGTGAAATCGTCTGTACAAATAAACCCGAAGTTTGAATTGGCTACACACAACAGGACTATATCCTGAAACTATCAATATTTTCTGCACCAACTGGTGTGCATTAGATATACGTATACACTTGTCCTTACTTTAGCACGATCTAGCTCCTCTTGTATGCATCGTTGCTTAACATCTGATGCTGTTAGGTGATCTGAGGCAATTTGCAAATCAGTCTAACAGGAAGGGGATAGAGCAAGCATGAAGAGCACAACTATAAATCATTCTGGTAAGATTGGTCATTGTGAAGTACCTTATATTTTTGTTGAAGTATTTGCAGTTCTGCATGCTTTGTTTTGAGCTTCTGCAATTGAGCATCTGCCCTTCTGGCGTGTTCATTACTTTGCTGTTGAGTTGCCTATACAAACAGTGCAATGTGGAATAATAATATTAAAGTATACAAAAAACATACAGTTAGGTACACAAACCTTTGTGTATAAAGTAATCATAGTATGTATTCCAGCCACAAAGGTAAAGCTGTGTATTAAGTTCATGTACACATACCCAGTGTGCCTGTTCACATGCACACTCAATGTCAACTATACCCATGTCTGTGTCATGCGTGTTTGGATGTCTATGTGAGCCTTGTTGTGGCAGTGCCCATTCTACTACAGTGAAACCTGTCCAAGACAGCCACCTTCGGCTCAGTTCTATAAATGACCTTAATAGAGAGGTGGCTGCTCTGCTGAGGCAGATTGCAATGCCATAATAGTGCTGATTACACCAAGGTGCATCATATGCACCGTACTCATCATTGCTGACTGTATATACTCTCGGTTTCCTCGTCTTCACAGCCATAATTATGCCTCTTGGGGCCAATGTTTGCACAGTGGAAGGACAACTAGTGTATATACATGAACTATGTATATTCCCAGGTAACTTTGTGTACACAAGTGTATATTACTCAACAAGCCACTCCTTCATCTCATGTCCTAAATGTATATGCTTAATGGATATTGTGTATTCTCACCTCCAGTGCACAGAACCTCCGTTCAGCAGCAAGTATTGTCTGGAATATATTCTGTAGGAAGGGAAATTTATCAGATTGTTATTGTTTATGCAATGAAACCTGCGATGGCTCATGCTATAGAGCAGATATGAGCTTAAACCTGACGAGCTTTCACGTAGCAGGTCGGGGCAGTAGTAGGACATTTTGACCACAAGGATCTTGTAACTGACGAAGACGCTCGTGGTCGAAACGTCTTACTACTGCCCATACCTGCTACGCAGAAGCTTGTCAAGTTCAAGTTCATATTGTGAAACCTGTCTAAGAAACCAGCCCGTGGGCCAGTTCTAGTTCACTTTCATAGCGCTGTGAGGTGGCTGCTGTACAGAGGTAGATAGCAGTGTTTTACAGCTGTTTGGGGCCAGAGAGGCAGACTGTTTTAGAGAGGTGGCTGCCTAATATATACAGCGACCATCTTAGACAGGTTCCACGTACTGTAAATTTTCTTCTATCAAAAGCACCATGCACATCTTACCACTTCCAATCTTGAGAGCACCACTTCCAAGTCAGCAGCTTTGGGTCTCTCCTTCGGGTCATCACTGAGACACAGGAAAATAAGTGGTTTCATTGGATGCAGATCGTTCATTTTCTGTAGATCCCTCTCTCTGCGTTTAACTTCACGAATACTACCAATTCCTTCGATGTTCGGTGCAGGAGCTTGTTGTGTGCCAATCTCCAGGAACAACACCCCAAGAGAGAACACATCCAGGCTTTCATCATACTTAGCACCCTCTGCACGCAGGCATTCTGGTGGCATGAATGACACCATGCCCGGTGCTGCAGATGTAAGGTAGAGATCATTCTTCAGTTTTGACTGTCCAAAGTCTCCAATTTTTGCTACCCCTTTAGAAGTGAACATCACATTCTTATCATTGAGGTCACGGTGAACCATGGGAGGGTTCAGCTGATGAAGGAAGACAACTCCTCGGGTGATAGCCTGAGAGATGCGGATCTGGTCTATAATGCTGAGCTTGTCATTGTATCTTCCCAGAAATTGCCTGAGGTTTTCGCTCATTCTCTCCATTACTAGAATAGGCCCAAGGTGTATGTCTTCGAAGGCTCCTCGGAACTCTATAATGTCATGGCAAATGGAAACATGTATACGATTAAGGATTTGAATTAGATTGCCTATAACTCTTACTACAATGCCAAAGGGTCATAAAGTCCAGTCAATTATGAATCAAACACACATGTGTACTGCCTGTGATACAGCACATACATAAACACATGCACAATACAGTACATATTACATTAGAAGGGGGAATATTGGATTAACAATGAGGTTGTGCAAAGTTATCAGTTAGACTGTCATCTAGATAGGGGTGATTCAAGTCTATAGCTGGACCTCTCCACGGATGAGGTCAATTGGGTGATCGTTGAAGTTGAAAGAAGCCATTTGCAGGGGCACGGTACGAGGATTGAGGCCCCGCCGCATACACATTGAGGCTGAACCAAGAGTCATACAGTACCGGGAGGACGTACTGCGCTATTTACTACGCTATAGTTACTCACTGATAACATGGGGGTGGTCCAACTCCTTCAATCTTTCACACTCCTTGAAAAAGCTTTCAACGACGACATTATCTATTCCTTCCTCCTGCTCTTTGAGCAACTCGTGAACCATTTTCACCGCGACAGGCTGGCCGTCAAGTTCTCCCTCGTGTACGGCGCCCCACGCTCCTCTGTCAATCTCACGGCCGACCCTCAAGTTCGGTGGTACGCGCGGCAAAAGAAGCGCCATGTGATGATAGTCTCTGGCACACAACGAGGTTGACGTAGAGCTATAACAACTAGTGTCCACCCACCGGCATATACCCGATTTAGAAATGGAGGGACGGCTGAGGTGGGTCTGGAAACAGACTACTATGTAGACATCAACTACACCCGTGCACTCACACGTGCCATATATGGTCGCACAACATCAACATATGCATGAGGTGCATACAGCGGGTCTATAATACTGCAGCGATTGCCCATATTCTGTTGTAAGATCATCTTGTAGCTATAGCTAGCTACAATATGGTTGCCATAGCTAAATAGGAACCTGCATGTCTAAGATAGTCACTGAGTTAGACAGCCACCTCTCTAAAACAGCCAGCCTCCCTTGTCCCAAATAGCTAGCACTAAAGCAATAGCTACAATCTGCCTCTGTAGAGCAGCCACCTCTTTATAAAGGTCAGTTAGAGCTGGCCCATAGGTGGCTGTAGTAGACAGGTTTCATTGTATAGCTAACTATATAGCTAGCTAGTTATGCAAACAAATTCACATTATTCTATATTCAAAATTGATGAAATTGATTGCTTGGCAAGAACTCCAGAGATTATCACTAGCTGTAGTGATTGTGCAATTAGGTACGGTGTAGCTAGCTAGCTCAAGCACCTTTTGGGGAATGGATACAGGAAAATCCACTGCATGACCTTATGGATATAATATTATTCATAAGCAATTACCAATCCTTTCACTTACTACAATGATTTTACATGCATACCTCATTCTATGAAATGGATTTCAAGGCTAGGGTCAAAATACCATGCTCTTAAAGTGCATAACTCATAGTTGTTGTAATTTAGGCTAACGTCCATGTCATTTCCAAAGCATACCAGGATGGGGTACACGAGTAGCGGGGGAGGCAAGCGGAGTACCACTTGAGCAAGATAAAACATGTGTTATGAATTCTCTTCTGACATGAAACGTCAGTCCACATCCACACACTTGGGGATCATTGTCAGTTTCATTCTTCAGTTGTTCTTCATTAAAACTGGATGACAGTTCATCAGTAGTTGCTGAGGGAACTTTAGGTGGTCTCTTAGACTCAAAGTCAGCAGCAGAGGACTTACTCCTGCGCCGTGGCTTGTCAGGGGTGTCAGTAGGCTCACACTTGTGCTTCCAGCGTAGCTGAACTTCATTCCAAGGAAATGTCCTTCCACAGTTTTTGCATCTTGGCAGATCTTCTGCTGCATACACATATTCTGCATTTCTATTTGCCTTTGTAGATTTTCGTGGCAGCCATGGTTTGCGTGGAACAACTGGAGGCACTGGCTTCGGAACATGTTTGATTGGCTCTGCCAACCCAGCGCATTTGTGCTTCTGTTTAAGATGTATTTGGTCCAAAGGAAAGACCTGCCCACATTTCTCACAACTAAGTGTATCTTTCACAGTTTCATGCTGTATGACTGGTGCCTCACTGCGTCCATCAACAAGCTTTGTTGGTGAGTGAGACATTACTTCCAAGTGCTTTTCGCTCTCTGTTTCATTGCCCTGCTTAATGTCATTGACAGTGAAAGCCTGCATTAGTTGGGGCATAGTAAAGGAGGCAAAGTAACTAAACTCAAAAGTGGGAAATTTTATAACCATTATGTTGAATACCAGTGTTAATGTGTGCGTGTGCATGTGTGTGTGTGTGTGTGTGTGTGTGTGTGTGTGTGTGTGTGTGTGTGTGTGTGTGTGTGTGTGTGTGTGTGTGTGTGTGTGTGTGTGTGTGTGTGTGTGTGTGTGTGTGTGTGTGTGTGTGTGTGTGTGTGTGTGTGTGTGTGTGTGTGTGTGTGTGTGTGTGTGTGTGTGTGTGTGCAGTGGCGGATCCAGAGATCCGATTAGGGTGGTGCCAAGTTCCCAGGATCCAAAAATTTTGAAAAAAACGAGGTGCTCTCTGGCCAGGGGTCATCTACTGTCAAATGTAGTGTAAATACGGATTTTAAAATTTTAAAGAGATATTGGGACATTTCTGAGATATATACGTGTATCACTGCAGCACTGATAGAAACTTGGAGTGACAATCACACTACTAATTGCTGTGAATTCGAATTGATGACTACATCCCACATTTTAAATGGTGTGACTGCCACTCCAGAACTTAATACCATGTCATATAAACTGTATAAGAATTGTGTACAAGCAATGTGGACCTGTTGTTTTGAGTGTGGAAACATGTAACCGAATATAATCAGAAACTTGAATGAGAAACATGTGCTCACATGCTGCAACAAGTCTTGAATGAGAAACATGTGCTCAAACTGTTGACTCTCACGTAATATGTTTCCTAAGCAATGAACTAAGTATTTCTTCAACTGCTCTGAACTTGGAAGCTCTCATTCAGTTCATAGCTTAGGAAACACACCCTGTACAGCACCTATGCCATTCTAGTTTCAACCAGGAAATCACCTACGTACAACAGTATACTTGTGTACTACCGCTTAATTTGTAGCATACCTGGTATACATTGCATTCATGTGAACGACAATGGGGTCTGTATATTATAATGCAGGAAATGTTTTGCAGTGCGCACACTAGCTACAACTTTCCATTCTCTTGAACCGTTATTAGTATGATGATCACATGTACAGTGGGTTTAGTGTCTCAAATCATCTTCCAAAAGTCTGAAATGGTGTCGGGGGGACCTTTGGGTGAAAGTGTTGATGCATTTGTAATTATAAACAACAATTATTGCATATGTGCTTGTATGTGTGCATGCAGATCGATCAAGCATTTTTGTAACATATAAGTATGCATGCTGTGCATGCATGTATGCATTGTGTGCTAGAGTGAATGTGTGCAATCCTATACTTAGATTTAGTCCATGAATCTCTTCACATTTCTGTAAGCATACATTTGTACATAATTATACATTAATACATTGTGCATTTGTACAAGAAAATGGCAGCACACGATTTGCAATAGCGATAATGATGGATTCAGTGTGACCATCACACCGAATGAACAGTGGGATCAATCACACTTTTGGTGTGAGCAGTAATGGGTGTGATCATCACACTGAATTTGATTTTTAACAGTGTGGCTCGTTTCAGCCATCCAGATGTGATGTCTCTTGCCATGCATGAAGCATGCACCCATATGCAGAGAACTATGGCAGCAATCTCGGAAGATTGTATCTTTGAGCGAGTTATCGTGAGTTTTGCAATTTGGAAAGGAACAGGGAATACCTTGCTAATTAATTGGAAAGTGCTAGATTGTTGCCATAGATTACTGCACACGTAGATTGCATATATCCCAGGTTTGATCATATTCAGCCTTTTGGAACAGAAGAAGATAATATTTTCCTGAAACTGCTCAACCTCACCTGAAGTAATAAACCTCATTTCCAATTTGGTTGTCTCATTAAGGGAAGTACTGATCAATATTATTAAGTAATATCACCAATTTGTGGAGAATGTTCATGTCAATTACATTTACAATGGTCAAATTGTTCCTTGTATGGTTTGAGAGATACATATACAAATGTAATGTACCCTAAAGAAATTAGCTTTTAGCCAGTGCTGCTACCTTAACAAGTTTCTGCTACTGAGAACATCACAGGTATTAAAGTCCCACAAAAGGGCCCAGGTTACCATCCTGAGCCAGTTCTATCTTTATAGTGGTCAGACAAATTTACCACAAATGGCGGACCACATTCAGCAATCAAGGGGAACCACCTGGAGGGTGTGGTAGAGGGGTAAGATCCAAGCTTTCTTCAGTGTTGTGTCTTAAGACATCTGGTGTTTCCGTTAATTCACAGCCAGCCACTATTTGTACTTGTGCATTCTGTACGTGATGCTTCCCTCACTCAAATGTATAGCTAAGTTTACATTTGCAAATGTATAATTGTGAAACAGCAGCACATGCTGTATATACAGCACTATTGGTATGTTGAACAGGTTTTGTTGGATCGAAATGCTGAAACTGAGCAGTGCATGCATAGATACATAATGCTTCCCCTAGAATGGTGCAGGGTGATTTTGGCATGATTCAAAATTCAATCTTCAAGAGAACACATTGTGTAATGCCAACACCTGTATCAGTCTATAGTTCTTTATTCTATGTTATTATTATAAGACGTCATCTTAACAAACCCCATGCACCTGACATATACCTGCGTTGCTTGCTGGTGTTCTGTGGATGAATCAGCTCGCTCTCTGGGCAGTGGCGATGAAACAATTGCAGACACTTCATCAGGAACTGGAAACTCAGTTGCTCTGGGTGGAGTAACTCTTGCCACGTCTATGAACACATCAACTGGCAACTGCTGGGGTGCATCAACTACAGGTGCTTCGGCTGGACGTTGCTCTGTGCCAGGATTATTCTGAACACTCATTTCTTTGCTAGGGTATGCCTATATATGTACAACAAATTGGTGCATAATTTTGTCATTTGGTTAAAGCAGGAGTAGGACTTACCACATTCCCTAGCGCTACCAACAATATGCATTAATGAAGTACAGTGCACCATCTCTGGCTACCACTACCACAGGCAAGTTGCAACATGCATGGTCATTAACCATGCAGACAAGTATATATAGTGTACATCAGTGTGTGTTGCTGTCCGAATAACACAACCAACCAGTGCCATCTTCACGTGACTCAACAATAAATTCCTGGTGTTATTATAGTTATTATGCAATTATCCAGTAACAGTATGGAGGTAATCACATTAATGCCATATGCATTCCAAAGCTAGGTGCACCCAGTGCATCCACGCCTATTATGTATGTACAGTGAAAACAAACCTGGTACACTGCCATATGTTGAGTTGTGCAGCATACTGCTCACATGCAGTGCAACACAGTCAGGTACATACGTTTGATCAGTCATGTTATACAGCTTTAGTCTGATGTCACAAACCATGCAACTCGCAACAATGAATGAGATTGCATAAATCGTCATGGATCATTGTTTGCATGCGGAAGATCACGAGTTCACTAGGTTAACTGCAATCTCATTAGTTATTGAACCAGTTTGTGATGCCAGAGCACACGTATGTGTCTGTATTCTGATTGGGCTGTATTTTGGGCACAACTCAGCATATGGCAATTCATCAGGCTATTTTCCTCATATAAAATGGGTATGGATGCAGCAGGCTAACCATCCGGCTCTTTCACTGTATGTACTTGATCCAGGACTGGACAGGGTATCATGAAATGTATCATCAGCACCTATAACTTCTGCTAATGCCATTTCACAAGATAACATTAACCCAATTTCTTACTTGTGATCTTTCAAGTGCAACTTTTGCCTCAGCAAGTTGACTCTGTAACTCAATGATTTCTCTCTCCTTTGCCTTCATTTTCTCCTGAAACTCCTGAATATGCCACTGGCTGAGGCTTTCTAATGTCTGAGCATAAGTCGCCATGAAACAATAAATGCTTGATTCATTCACTACATGCAGTCCACAACAGGTCGTACCTCATTTTCTTTCTGTGCTAAATGTAGCTTCTTTCTAAGCTCTTCCTTGCTGTCTTGTTTGCCGGCTTTCTGTGTTAGCTGCTTATCATTCAATACAAGTGTGAGTTCATGCATATGGCTGACAGCTACAAATCTTTTCGCCTCAGCAAAGTGATACTTGGCCTCGTAATCCTTTGCCTCTTCCTGCTTCCTTAACAACAGTCTGTCTTTCTCTTTTAGCTACAATAATTATGTAGTCAACGTACATACACTCTTGATGATCCACATTCACTAGCCCCTTAAATGTGGTGCATCTGGAGTGCATGAAGGAAAGAGACTCACCATTGCATCCAATAAGTCGCACCTCTCTTGTACTTGCCTTATGGAGGTGTCTGGATTTGCAACTTCAGTTGGATTATTAGCCTACATATTATGGCATAGTTTTATGCAAGGGAAAGGAGGAAATAAATTAATATAATTTAAATCAAATAAGGCAGTAATGCACAGACACGCACATGCACACACACAATGTCACACATGCACACACACATAACACACACACATGCACACACACACACCACACACACATACACACACACACACACACACACACACACACACACACACACACACACACACACACACACAAGCACACACACACAAGCACACACACACACACACACACACACACACACACACACACACACACACACACACACACACACACACATACGTACAAGTAGTGAGGCTCTAAGACATCAGACATCACTGTTATTATAAACTCACTTGTGCTTCCAGATGTTCACACATTTCTTCCAGCCGTCTACTGGAGTCATCACGAGTGGCAATTTCAGCCTGTGTAGATGTCACTAAATTAAATGCAGTGCTAGTTTCTGCTGTTGGATGACTATGCAGTATAGTGCAAGGAGTGAATACAACTAACTCAACAAAGGTGCAAGCATTCGTGCAACTACAAAAAGAGATTCAATTCTGCCAGGATCATATATACAGCTGTGAAATTGTTTGTACTATAATTTTTATAATACACCAAAATTTGAATTGGCTACACACAACAGGACTATATCCTGAAACTATCCACTATTCTATACTCTGTGTTGTACCTCAGATACACTTGTCCTTACTTTAGCATGATCTAGCTCCTCTTGTATGCGTTGCTTCTCAGCATCTGATGCTGTTGAGTGCTCTGAGGCAATTTGCAGATCAGTCTAACAGAGAGCAAGCATGGACAGAATGACAGATCATTCTGGTAAATTTGTCTTTTTCAGGTACCTTATATCTCTGCAGAAGTAGTTGCAGTGTAGCATGTTGTGCTTTGAGCTTCCGCAGTTGAGCATCTGTCCTTACGGCATCTTCACTGCTTCGCCGTTGACGTGCCTATGCAAACAAGGCAATTTATAGTAATAATACTATTATACAGAAGACATACAGTTAGCTAGGTACACATACCAATGTTCATATAGTATGTATGCAGAGTATGCCAACCACAAAGGTAAATCTTTTGGATCAGTACATGTACACATGTACATATGGCGCATGCCTGTTCACACGCTCGCGGTCATCAGTATAATTATACATGCCCATATCCATGTAATACATGTTTTAGATGCCTTTCTGCTACTACCTAAATAAAATATTTTAGGGGAACAATTTTTGGCTTAAAAAAGATAAGCTGCTGTTAAAAATTGAACCGGAAGTAAGCACTCCAAACTGTGCATTCCATGATTATATGGCACGGTGCACCATAATCACCATACTCATCTTTTCTGATTGGATAATATAATACTTCTCAGCTTCCTGGCTAGCATTGTGCAGTGGAAGGCCAGTGCATGGGGGGGGGGGGGGGGGGGGGACTATTTACATTTCAGGCAACTTTGTTCATGCAAGTGTAAATTACTCAACAAGCCATGACCACTCTTGTCCCTGAACTCTTGTGCTGCATCAAAAATTGTTAATACTTCATGGACAGCACAAATTCTCACCTCCAGTGCACATACCCTCTGCTCAGCAGCAAGAATTGTCTGGAAAATACTCTGTATAGGAAGGGAAATACAATAAATATTGGATATTGCATCTTTCAAATTCAGAAGTACGTACGTACGTACTTCATGCAATAGGTGAGTTCACAGCTGCCAAAATGATTAACCCATTGTGTACCAATAATGTTGCCTATACAGCGAAACCTGTCTAATAAATCGTTCTTAGGCCAGTTCAAGCTGATCTTTATATAGAGAGATGGGTGCTCTACAGAGGTATACTGCAATGTTTTACTGCTATTTGGGGCCAGGGAAGTTGGCTGTTTTAGAGAGGTGGCTGCCTAACGCAGTGACCATCTCAGACAGGTTCCACTGTAAATTGTCTGCAATCAAAAGGACTATTTGCACATCTTACCACTTCCAATCTTGAGAGCACCACTTCCAAGTCAGCAGCTTTGGGTCTCTCCTTCGGGTCATCACTGAGACACAGGAAAATAAGTGGTTTCATTGGATGCAGATCGTTCATTTTCTGTAGATCCTTCTCTCTGCGTTTCACTTCACGAATACTACCAATTCCTTCAATGTTTGGCGCAGGAGCTTGTTGTGTGCCAGTCTCCAGGAACAACACACCAAGAGAGAACACATCCAGGCTTTCATCATACTTGGCACCCTCTGCACGCAGGCACTCTGGTGGCATGAATGACACCATGCCAGGTGCAGCAGATGTAAGGTAGAGATCATTCTTCAGTTTTGACTGTCCAAAGTCTCCAATTTTGGCTACCCCTTTAGAAGTGAACATCACATTCTTATCATTGAGGTCACGGTGAACCATGGGAGGGTTCAGCTGATGAAGGAAAGCAACTCCTCGAGTGATGGCCTGACAGATGCGGATCTGGTCTGGAATGCCGAGCTTGTCATTGTATCTTCCCAGAAATTGCCTGAGGTTTTCGCTCATTCTCTCCATCACTAGAATAGGTCCGAGGTGTACGTCTTTGAAGGCTCCACGGAAACCTAGAATGTCATGGCAAATGAACATATACAGTGAATCCTCATTAATCTGCCACCACTTTATGAGCCAAACCTGTTAATCTACCAAACTTTGCACTCATGAATTCTTTTAGTATGGCTTTACTATTGATGTAACACTTTTATGATGTCACTTCCACTAATTATACTTGTTATACCTAACACATCCACCAATTGAGAAGATAGCTACTTCAAAGAAAATTGTGCGATGTGCATGGGATTTGACAGTTTTATAGAAGATGTGTAAATTCAAAGCTAAACATGCTAAATCAACACAGGATCCCGAAGCAGATTGCTGAGCATTTTCCCAGCAAATGGAGCTTTCATATCACGAGAAGGACAGTGGGAGATGCTCTAAAGGCTAAGGCTAATTGAGAACCTCAAAAATCCTATCAATCACAAACTCATTAATTCGCCAAACTCGTTAATGGCAAAACAAATTGGGTTGGATTAACGAGAGTACACTGTACGATGAATGATTCTAAATAGATATTTCTGTCAACATTTTCACTACAAGGTCAAAGGGTCTAGCTAAAGCCTCATCATGCAGTGCAAGGAGACCTAGAATGTATATAGCTATTACATACGCTATACATACTAGAATTACTAAAAAAATTATACAAAAAATTGTAAGGATGTAGGGATGGCACAAGGTCATAATTAGCTTAGGTTTGGTTGGGTAACCTTATTAGGTGTGGGCAAGCCACTAGCCAGAAGCTACTCCAAAGGCACCCACAAAAGTAAAAGGAGAAAAGAGTGGCATGAGGTTACTACGTTGCTATGATTACTGGGAAGGGGTCTATAAATATATGGCGGCGATAACGATTAGTTCACACCTTTTCGACCAATAAGATGCGTTTGCCGCAAAGAAGAAGTCGTGGGCTCATTGCTAATGACTTCAACAGCTACATGTGCGAACATCATAATTGGAGGTGTGAACTAATCACTATGACCGCTAGACGGTCTCTTCTCTTTTGCGAATCAGGCGATTACTGGGTGATTACTGGGACGGTCTAGCTATAGCCAAACTAGGCTCTGGTTGCCGTTTTGCCTCTGGCTTTTCTGGTTACTGAGTATTATTCGTCGACGTCGCTTGTAATCGACGTCCGGTAGCGCGTTGATTGCGAGGTATGAGACTTAGCTATACATTCTGCCAGATCCTACTTTCTTCCGCCCCTCGCGCGATGACAAGGTGGGGGCTAGAGGCAAGACTAACATCTAACGGTCTTGCGAGGCTATTGAACAGACACTGAAGGAACAGTGGGTGGAAGACTGCGGGTCGTCAACGTCAATGTAAAATGGCGACTTGAGCGTACAACGTCTGACAGACCTGGTAACAGTAATGAGTACGCTTGCTCGCGGCGGCTTCTAACCCATATACTAAGAATGCAGTTCGGTAAAGTAGGTTTATCTTGGAATTAGTTCGACAGCTAACTTTGTTTCGTCAGTTACAGTTGGCAAAAAAGAATATGAAGATACAGACGCGAAATTGGATATTTTGAGCGTCATTTTCTCGCAGGCGAACCATGTTCGCTTGCCTTCCAGGTCAGTTTAGTGTAATAGTTTGTGATTAACAAACTATTACACAAATCTGACACTACTAAGTTTCAGCTATTCCGTCCCTATACCAATATATCGTGAATTCTAAACACCCTGTACCATCCCTACATACAGAGTACAATCGTACTCTATCTCTGATAGTTAAATACTCACTGATGACATTTTCATGATCCAACTCCTTCAGTCTTTCGCACTCCTTGAAAAAGTTTTCAACGACAGTATCTCCTTCCTCCTGTTCTTTGAGCAACTCGTGTATCTTCTTCACCGCGACAGGTTGGCCGTCAAGTTCTCCCTCATGCACGGCGCCCCACGCTCCTCTGTCTATCTCACGGCCGACCCTCAGGTTCGGCGGTATGGGCGGCAGTGGAAGCGCCATGATCTCTCGTACACAACAGTGAGCGTATACCCGTTCCGCTTTTTAATTAGGAATGCTGCAGGAGATTCTGAGGTGGGAAGCAGACTTTACTGTGTAATGCCAATGTATTGTTGCGCAAACTTAAGCGTAAATCCACGGTTTGCGCAGGCCAATCTGCAGATGGTCATATACACGTTCACCATAATGGTCACATTGGATCAGTGGACCTCCAAGCGTATATATAACAATAAAAAGTATGTAGTAGTGCATGGTGTGGAATTTATACTGTGGGGAAGATCATTTTGTAGCTATAGCTACAATGGCTGCCATACCAGTGATATATAGCAAAAACAGCAGACATCGGCGTCATGGAGTCCAGCCTCCTGCTTGCATGACCATGAACCTCAACTCGTGAAAACATCGCAAGTTTTATCTCCGTGCACTCTGTCGCTATAATTCTGAGCAATTTACTTCATTAGCTGATCGATCTTTATGTCAATAATGTGTGCCTATTGTGGCATAATAAACTGACATTAGCTAAGCAAGTGTGTACAAACAAATGCACAAAATTCTACATTCGATATTGATGACAGTTAGAAATTGTATACATCTGCTAGCTAGCAAGAGCTCAAGAGATAGTCACTATATATATATGGAATTGTGCAATCATATATTGATAGTAAGAGCACCTTCAGACAAATTGAATCAGAGTGAATTGATTGACACGTCACATAAAGACTTCTATACACAGCTATATAGATTAATGTAGCTAACGCATTATTTTCCTTTGCATGTTCTTTGTCCATTACAGGTGAAGACCCAACATGCATGAGTCTAAGCATGTTTTGTACCACACCCTAGTGAGCTTTGATGATATACGTACTTGACATGTAGATTCTAAAATTAGCCTGCATGCCCATGCATAAAGTGGAGGTGGGATGACCAGAGGAGCTATCTATAAGTAGCTAGCTGTTGGATGGCCGGGGTGCAGCTGCAGGTGTGGAGGAATTTCCTTATGCAAACAGCTGGCCAAATTACAAGGTGTTAAACAAACTGTCCCACTCATAGTGATTGTATTATTACTTCATTTTATACAGTAAGTATGGGATAAAGGGGTGCATATATATGGACAATAAGCATGTATACATTTTTGCTTGCTGTGATCACACACACATAACCTAGCTATGTACAAAACTAATGAGAGTATCAAAGCAAGATTGTTTAAAAGGAGATGCATGTCGATGTCATGCATACCATACAATGTGTTATACTATAATGTTACTAGCCATGGAAAGTATGATGTGTGCCCTGCATATATCAACGGAGCTGTGAGTGGTTCTTTAGCTACAACACCCTTGGACACGATTGGCAGCTAACCCTGTTTGTTCGTAAGCACATACGTACAATATTGCATACTTAGAATAGAAGATCAATATGAATGTCAGTTATAAGTATTCCTTCCTCCCAGACAATTTTGATTTAATCTATTTTCAATGACACTCATTTTTGCTTGTAGGTGCACCCTAGCGCACCAGTTACTAATTGCTAGCCTGCATGATTTATTGTTAGGATTTTAGTTTGTTTCAATCATTTATTATTATTGTGTCTGAAAAAGACATGCATTGTTATATTATTATGTATATACTACATATTTACATAATTGTATGTATATATATATGTATATATATAATAAATTATGACAAAATTGACCAGTTATAATATATAACAATAATAATGATGAATATGCATAATCCATTATTATAAAGTTTGTAGCTTATAGGTTTATGCAGCATAGAGCTCACGCAGATGGTGGGCACAGCAGATAATACAATATGTACACACAGTTTAAACTATATATCCTTCGGGTAGGACTGCACCTGCTTCTTCGGAAACACGCCGTGTGCTGCATTAAAAGTCAGGTGCACTTGTTTGACTCCTACACCGTGGCTGAGGGCTACCAGTTGCTTCAGAAGGCTCACATGTGTGTTTCCAGCGTAAGTGAAGTTTGTTCCATGGGAATGTGCGCCCACACTTTTCACAATTAGGTAAATCAGCTGCAGCCACTTCTGTGTCATTGCGGCTCTCTACAAGTGATTGTGCAATACCTGCTGCTTTGTGTCTTGCCAGTGGCTGGCGTGGAACCACTATAGGTGGACGTTGGATGGATTCTGCTGTGCCAGTGTTGTTGTGCTCCTCCTTGAGCTTTTGCTCCTCCCGTGGTGATACCACATCATTGTTCACATAGTCATGCTTATCACTGTCTTTATTGACTTTCTGCAATGAATGTGTGTGTGACAGCTCATGAAGGTTAACGTTCACATATTCATGTACGTCACTGTCTTCATCTACCTCCTGTGATGAATGCTGACTTGTCGGCCTGCTTGATGCCTCTTCTGAGTGTCGTTCAGTCTCTCTATCAAGGTCCAATTTACTTTCATTTAAGGTGAAAGCCTACATGAGTTAAAGCATAGCATAGAAGGAATATTAATTGCCACATTCAAAATTAGAATGTGAAGCTACAGAATATGAACCAGTTGAAAGGTTCCTAAGAGCGTCATGAGAGCTGAATCTAGTAAACTGCCTTCATATGCACTACATTAGGCATGTTTGCATGCGTTACATACTGTGTCATGAGGCTAGCTGTCTAAAGACTGTGCACAGCACAGGAAGATGGTAGCCATGCACTTATAACAGCCAACCTCCAAAGAGTCACTCCTTATATGTTGCTAATTGGATGGTCACCTTATTCTATACTTTTTCAGAAGAAAACTACAAATAATTATGTAATTGTGCAATAAGCAGCATACTCATATATACCATTTCTGCTTGTTGTGGGACTGGAAATGAACCAACTGTCGCTTCTTCGAGCATGGGAATTTTAGGATACTTTGGTTCATCAACTGTGGAAAATGTCCGTGGCACAACAGTGGGCGATTTGTGCACAGAAGCAAGATGTGCACTGGGAGCAGCAACTGTAGACAATTTGGGCTTGGGTGCGGCAACGTGAGACAACCTAGGCACAGCATTGGGAGCCAACTTCGGTGTAGCAGCAATAGGTGATTCATTGGGCTGGCCAACTGTGGGTGGCATCGACGCAGCATCTGTAGAAGCCTTGGGAACCATTGATGGATTTGAAGTAGCAGCACTCAATGAATCATTGGGTGTTGGTGGTGCTGGCTGCTGGTGGGGAGCAACAGAAGTTGCCATGGCTGCATTAGCTGCTGAAATACCACTTTGTTTGCGAGTGAACACCTGCATGGATGGTACAAATCAAATTTAATCCCATCCCATGCCATTAATGTTTGAAGCTAATTGAATTCATTGCTGTACGGCACCCAAGATATAGTTATACATGTACTTGCATTTATGCATATATGATGTATGATGATCATATAATAATTATGGATAAAATGCATAAAATTATATGCATTTTTATACGTAGTGGTCCAATATCTCTACTATTGCATTGAGAAACCTTTTAAGGCAAACAGCAAACCATTTTCTGAACTTAATAAGTTAGTTTTCTGTCAAAAATGCTCAAATTCAAGAAACATACGTACCTGTGTGTGGTCCCATGGAAACATATCTGAAACATAGGAAGACTCATAGTCAGGGAGGTCACTGTCATCATCAACCAGTGGCAACTCATGATGCTGTGTCTTTGATGGCACTTCCAGGAGTGGTTGGCTCTCTTTGTCTTGGTTCTGCAAGTACGGGGCATGTAGATGGAAGAGTAACTAATGACTGCACATTACGTAGACTACAGAGCAGTGTAGAATGATACAGGGCAACAGGAATGTCTTATCCTGTGTATACGAATGGCACCTACGCAAACATGTTTGACGCATGTTATACGTATCTACCCATATGTACTCCCAAGGGCAACTAGGTAACTGGATCAGAACACCATACAACCCCTTAAGAGCACTGCAACTCATCCCTGGTGCAGTTTAGCCAGGACATGCCAGTGATATGCTATGTACACATCCCCGATCATTCTCAAACTGCTGTACATGTGACCACTAAATTGGTATGATGCAACAATATAATGCAGAATTGCAGTATTACAGAATTCCATCAGCAGTGCCTATACTCGATACTTTAGTGTTATGAGTGCAGTGAGCCGTATGGCACTGCATGAATAACATACCACTTCAACCAACCGCGATCATCTATTCAATTATGACTTTGAATCAATTTGTATCATTTGAATACAAACCTGTGGCTGATCCAATGAAATCAATTCGCCATTCACATAGTAAGAAAATTCACTGTCGTCATGGTCCAATGAAACAATGAAAACATCTCTTCATTCACATAGCAATGAAATTCACTGTCATAATCAACCAGTTGCAACTCATGACACTGCCCGCGTGATGCCACTTTCAGGAGCTGTTCACCATCCTTGTCTTCGCCCTGACTGCCACTATTGAAGGGCGATACCTGAGTAGGGGATTAGTATAAGTGGAAAAGTAACTCATGACCGCATCTATAAAGCAGTGTCTGATTAACACTGTACAAATGTCATACTGTATATACGTGGTACGACTGCTAATACAGGAAATATATTATATCTGTGCTTACTAATGAGGGCAGGGAACTAGACAGGCACACTAGAAGGACGTAAGCCAAAACAACTCTTAATACATGGCAAAACAAATGCTTGGCAATTCGTATCCTAAAGCAATTCTATAAGCACAGTGTTTCTGATGCATTACATAAGATGATAGATGAAGAAACATAAGATGGCATTTGCTTTATTCCTTTTTCAGAAGAGAGGATTGTGCAATGATCAACATTACTCATACCATTTCTACATACTGTGTTCCTGTCAGTGACCCAACTACAGGTTCCTCAGGCATAGACATTGTAGACAATTTGGCTGTAGCAACTGAATGCAACTGGGTTACAGGCTCGGCTGCATCAGAATGGGTTACAGGCTCGGCTGCATCAGAATGGGTTACTGGCTTGGTTGCATCAGAATGGGTTACTGGCTCGGCTGCATCAGAATGGGTTACAGGCTCAGCTGCATCAGAATGTTGACTAGCTGCTGACGTAGCCCTCTTTTCCTTGTGAAATACCTGCATGGAGGCGAGACACATTTACTGGTACAATATAAGCACCTAAGTACCTTGCACTACCACTGATGCCACGATGTGTAGAGCACACCATCTCGTGTTGCCACCACTCACACAGTATCACAAAAATAACTTTGCTAATTATGCACATTTATTGATGTAATTATGGTACGTAATTGCCACCAGTAACTATGCCACCTCACTGAATGCAAGAATGGCTGGCATCTACAATGAGACTAACTATGCATACGATGTCCAGATTTCTCAGAAGATTGCATGCGCCTGAACAGTACTTCATCACAATTCCAATTAGAGAGTAAGACACTGCTGTGTGCATGGTGTCACCATCCTCACATGTGAAGGCGTTGCTTTAGCCTCGACCAGTTGTCTTCGCAGTTCCATGTTTTCCTTCTCTATTGCCTGAATGTGCTGTTGGAGCTTTTGAACATTCCACTCGCATATCTTCTCCCATATCTATAAGCATGAACCAGGTGCATCTATGCAACACCATTAAGCCTCATATCTCATGCTGTTGAAAGTATGTCTTCCCAATGACAAGAATTAACATGAACGTGATACTATAGAGGCTTGCACGATGCAGACACACACACACACACACACACACACACACACACACACACACACACACACACACACACACACACACACACACACACACACACAGCACACACACAGTTTAGGACTTTGAGGTCTTGGTGCACCAGTATATAGGACCATGACATGGCATAGATCAGACTACCTTTCACCTTAGCACAAATCAACTCCTTTTGCATTTCTGCCCTTGCTCTGACAGATTCCGCTAAGCACTCTCTAGCTGCTTGCTCATCATTCTGGAAGAAAGATACAAAGACAGATGAAGAGAACTTTTCATTTTAATTCCAGCAGCTGAATACAAAATGTTGCAGCTGTCAAAACATAGGGTCACTGACAATTATTATTTGTGCTTTTTTGTTTCCTGTTACACTGCAATGATTGCATTTTGGATAACTGTAACTGGCTTACACAAACTATGTAACAAGCATGCATGCATGAAAGTAGCTTCTTGGGACTATAATAATGAGAATTTGGTACATCATTCTGACTTTGTGGGATGCACACACTGCACACTTTGTTGCACCATAGCCAATTGACACTTCTGAGTGGCTAGGTAGCATAGGTGTTCTATAATTATAAAAAACAGCTCCAACCAATCACAATTTGTCAGATGTATAGTATCTACGTATGAGTCACTCCCAATAGACCTCTGATCAAAATGTCTGATTCAAGTTGTCAGCTGGAGTTGTTTCATGAACACTGGGAGAACCAACAAACAAAGTAACAAACAAATGTATTAACTCCCCATTCCCATTCCCTTCCTGTGTTTCCTGGTTTTACGGGGTCACTGGGACTACTACAGCTAAGTTGGGATCAAGATTAATAATTTTGAAAAGGCTGTCTTGAAGCCTGCCATTGTAGACACACAGGCTTAGAGCCGATACAATACATCCTCACTTTAGTGCTATCCAACTCCTCTTGCACGCTCTTCAAGTGCTCCTTGACCAGCTGTAAATCAGTCTAACAAAGGATATACAAAACACAGCATCAAGCAATATTATCCTAACATCCTTCCGCTGGCTTGCATGCCTCTGTGTGGTGAGTAATGACGTGGACACACAGCTAAATGAATCCATTACAGCAGCAGATTATGCAAACCCTATTACTATTACTGAATGAATCCATGTTACAGTTTTGCTGTGTCAGCAATATCGCAGCACAACTGACCACAACTTATTCCTATAATTATACAAACGAATGCCAACCCCAAATTCCAGTCATTAGTGTAGTAAAATGAAAGCTCTCACCTCCAACATACAAATCCTCTGGTCAGCAGCAAGCACTGTTTGGAGGACAGTCTACATAATTAGAAGGACCATGTTGTAGTAACACATGTACATAATTATACAGTATCCAAGTTACAATGCATGTGATTTGGGATTTATCACTGCATTCATGTCATGCAATGTACATCAATTGAGTTTACATCTGAACAATATGCATGCTTATAAGGCAGTGCATTTTGTGGTACGGGTACAAGAGATGGAGGTGCAGCGTCTGCATAATTACATAGGCAATGATCATCCTATTCAGGAGGCAGTCATCAAGAAACTAGTACAACTCCCTCAATAATAATGTGTCACATGTTCAGCACTTACCACGTCCAATCTTGAGAGCACTGTCAGCATCTCAGTAGATTTTGGCCTCTGTTTTCGGTCGTCATTGAGGCAGAGCGGGATGAAGGGTTTGAAAGGGTGTGAATCGTTCATTTTCTGTAGATCCTTCTCTCTACGTTTGACTTCACGAGTGATACCGATGCCCTCCATATTAGGAGTGGGAACATGTTGTGTGCCAATCTCCAGCAGCAGCACACCAAGGGAGAATACATCCATGCTTTCATTGTACTTGGCGCCTTCTGAGCGCAGGCATTCTGGTGGCATGAATGTTAACATTCCCGGAGCTGCAGTTGTCAGATACACATCCTCCTTTAGTTTCGACTGTCCAAAGTCTCCTAGTTTTGCTACTCCATCTTTGGAAATCATCACATTCTTATCAGTGAGGTCACGGTGAACCAGGGGAGGGTTCAGCTGGTGAAGGAAGGCAACTCCTTGAGTGATCTCTAGAGAGATGTGGAGCTGCTCTTGAATGCTGAGATTGCCTCTGCGCCGCTCCAGAAAGCGTCTGAGGTTTTCCCTCATCCTCTCCATCACTAAAACAACACCTAGCTTTGCATCCTTAAAAGCCCCACGGAACTCTAAATAGAAGAGTGAATGTTGACAATTATAAGCTACCCATACCTGTGTAAACATGGATAACTACATAAATATGCATTTTGCTATAAACCAGCATAGCTAGCTGACGTTGGGCTATGACTACAAGTAGCTATAAATTATAGCTGCCGATATCACGCATGTGAGATATGTGACATGTTGCTGGGTCATTTTAGAAAATGCTGTTACGGGTGGGTATATGCGGTTGCACACTGTCATCTCTTATGCACTCTTGCTGTGTGGTAATTGGGTGATTGAAAAATGGCGGATTGAGCGCTGCACTTGGTCTTTGTCGAAGACAGCCGGTCAGCAACGGGGGACGATGGGGAGTAATGAGAAGGAGCGAAGTGATTCTAAGAGAGTAGATAACGTATGTAGGGGAGTTAGACAAATGTAGCTCAAGCACATGCTACCATTGCTCTGGTCATGTATGCTATACGTAGTTCTACATTAGCTACGTGGCTAGTGCTGGTTGTGCTGTGAACTACCAATGCACGGCTAGACTGGGCCATAGCTTCCCTTACCCACTGGCGCAGATATTAGCCAAACTACTCTGATGGTAGCAATGTATAATATACTAGTGAATGCAAAGCATTGTCGGGCGAGCCTGAGGAAGCGCCATGCAGTGGCTGTTTCAGTGATGCATGCATTAAACAGTAAGCAGAATAATCCCCTTCTATTCTCTTGTGCTGTCTCTTCTGTGCACTCTGGCTTCTACTAACTGGGTCAGCTTGGCGGCCTTCCTCTGTTGCCTGGTTCTGTTCCCTCCTGTGCAGCCGCCATCGTACATTGTATTCTACTGCGCGCTGACCTAAGGATAAATCTCCCGACGTCCGTACTCTGGGCAGCCTGGCCCTGTCGCGCTCTCTCCGCACTCAGCTAGTATCGTTCTTTCCTCTGTTCTGGCGTTTCTGAGGCACGCCGGGCCCATTTTCTCTCTCTCTCCTCCTGTGCAAGCGGTCCTATCTGGAGTTGGGCGAGTCCCGTGGTGCGATCCATAGCTGTAGCATGCCGTGGGTCGACTCACATTGCATTGACTCAATCCATTGTGTGAGCACCCCCAGTGCAGGTATAATGATATGCATGATAGTGCGACCACAATGCTTATGAGATGCAAAATGGCTGGTATAAATCACTTTGATTATGAACTAAACGGTGCATACACCTGCGCGTTGCAGGCCCCTAGTCAAAATGGTATGCAGACCCCGACCGAAAATATTACGCCAAAACTTCCCCCCGCGGCCCAAAGGGCCTACGTACCAGATAGACAGAGCCACCGTACTACTCGTAAGGGAAGGGGCTCGCTCAGGCTCGCCCCAATTAAATGTAGTGTGCCACAGCTACCAAGTTACTTGGATGTGCTAACTACGCGGACACTCACTGATCACATTGGGGTGGTCCAGGTCTCTGAGCCTTTTGCATTCCTCGAAAAATCTCCGCAAGACCTCTTCCCCATCCTGTGCGCCTTCAACGAGCAACTCGTGGACCTTTTTCACCGCGATCGGCTGCCTGCTAAGCTGTCCCTCGTACACAGCACCGTACGCTCCTCTGTCTATCTCCCGACCAATCTCCAAGTTCGGCGGAACCGGCGGCAATGGAAGCCGTTCAATCAACTTCCCCACTTGTGTCATGTCTCTTCACAACAAGCAATAAGATGGCTGCTATGATAACAGTGTCCTGTTATTCCATTACCAGCCCACCTAGTTGACGAATATGTAGATCACCATATATAGTAGTCCCTGGGATAATTCATCTAAACTACAGATTTGATGTCCACAGCATGCCCTCTAAAGGAAGCATGCTGTACTAAAGACCTCAACACTTCAATTCTCTCACGGCCAGCTTTGCATATTAAACTATCTATCTAGTGTATCTATATTAATAACCAGCACCATGCACACGGTTCACATATAGTGCCCAAGTGCAAGTTGCACACCTGTTGCTGCATCCTGCTCCAACTTGTACTTGCATTCATAGTGGTCCCCCACTGCATGCCAATCGATGCTGGTGCCTGGTCCCCCTGACCTTCAGCAACTTGCGCTGGTGTTTTTGGGGCGCCGAAGGCGCCCCTATATTGTTTTCAGATTTAGGTCTTCGTATGGCTTCATGTTCGTATATATATATATATATTTCTGTCATTTTGCAAATGGCGGCGCTCACGTCGTTCTTTACAAAGCTTTAAATCCTCTCTAATGACGTTTCACCGTGTTTGAATCGAACGAAATGTGGTCATAAACATGTGTTAATAGAGTGATACTAATAAAAAGCCTAAGGAACGTCTCTTCTGCGAGATACAGCTCCAATTATCACTGACGGACATTGTAAAATGGCCGCGCGCTCGACGCTTTCTGTTTGCTAGGCTCAAAACCATCTTTCTTTAGATTTCGCCGTGTATCCAAAGAACGCAATGTGTTTCTAGAACATGTTTAAGTAATATTATTGTGGTAGGAAGCTTACTTAACTGTTTTTCTGCGAGGTACAGCCCTAAATACAACAGACATCTAGTGACCCGTAGGCCAATAATGGAGGACCAGCGAGTCATGACACATAATTATAGCCATGATTCGCTCATATAGTCATCATAGGGTAGCCTTTTAGCCAGCACACTCCTCCTCCAGGCACAAAGTAACAATTGCTCATTTAGAATGTCATATAGATCAAAAAGCAGTAGGCAAACATTTGACAGTTTGGTAGGGATGCTTTCACTGGATATGACTGGCTGCTCTGGAGACTTGAAACTTTTGCAAACTCAACGGTCTAGTGTGTCTTGATGTATCTTTCAGGCCAACAACAATACTGTACCCCCAACTATCTGATTTACTGAACGTACATGGGAAAATTGCTAGCAAGTAGTTCGAGGTTCAGGGGCGCCCTGGCGCCCCACGAGTTTTTTAACTCGAAATACTTGTTTTTCCTTCCTTCAACTAGCGCAAACACTCTACTTGCACTCGGGGTGGTTACTCTCGGCAGCTTGCACTGGTGGCCTTGTTCATAGAAGCACTGGCGCATATACTGCATGCACAGATTGCAACTTGCACTGTGCGGTGGTGGTGGTAGTGGTGGTGGTGATGGTGCTGGTGATGTACATATAGCACAAACACTCTACCTGCACTTGGGGTGGTTACCCTTGGCAACTTGCACTGGTGGTCTTGTTCCTAGTAGCACTTGCACATATACTGCATGTACAGATTGCAACTTGCACTGTGACGGTGGTGCATGGTGGTGGTAGTGGTGTCATGGAAGTGGTGCCATGGGATAGTAGCATGTGGTGGTTGTACATTAATATTACAATATTTGGGCATGTGACATTATAGGTGTATGGTGATGTTTGCTGTACATGTATTTGTATGTGGGAGTCAGTGCTAGCAGTTGTGCACTTGCACACTAGCTTGCCTTTGGCAGGGTTCTGTACAAATACACTATCACCATTTGTCTCACCATTATTATGTGAATGTGGAAGTCAATGGTGGGATGGAGCACTTGTAAGAAAGCTTGCCTTCAGTGGTGAGTGTGCCAGTGGGTAAGTGAAGAAATGCAAGGTGCACACACACTGGAAGTGTGTGGTGTCATTGCATATGGCTATATTTATGCATGTGAAACGCCACCATAGCAAAAGTCTATGGTGCAGTACACGCTACGGAAAGCTGTAGTGTACAGGCACATACACAGTGAGCCGCATGGGAGTTTATTCCTCACACCGAATCAGGCAAGCACAGCACAGCCTTAAGCCAGAAGAGCCTTCATCCAGTCAAGCGCATTGACTCGCGGCAGGCCAACTTGTGCGCGAGCGCTCTCCTGCCGTATACGCGTCCGGGTGGAAACGTCCTACGTTTGACTAATGGTCAAAGAGTACGTTGTTGGCACTACGGCAGCGTTTCTCGGAACACTTCCTCAAGGCTCTGCCTCCACAAAGGCCGTGTGTCTTCCCAGTACCCACTGATTCGCTGTCTTCGCGCAGTAGGCACTCAGAATCGTCTGGAAACTCTATCACGCTCGCGTAATCCCCAAATTCCAAGGCGCCCTTGGCGCTTGCACACAGTTCCTGGCAATGTGTGCCAAAGAGAAGCGTGCGCGGCGGCCCTTTCTTCCTGCCAGCCGCTTCAAGGGGTCCTTGAGGTGCGAAAGGTGACGTCGCGAAACGAACCCTATATATTTGATCGACTAGGGTGTGACGTTTGCGTGACGTCACAATAAAACGTCTCCTTTCCATGACGTCACACTAAATTGTCAGCCTTCTAATTAAACAGCAGAGTCTTTAATTACTAATCCCTGCTGAGTGCACAGCCTCATCGACCACTTGCACTTGCCTACGAAGTTTCGTGAGCATTTACCGGATTTTCATATTAAATTATTATAACACCCACTATCAGTATAAATGTGCTATAGCATGATATGGGGCTATGGCATTTTATATTTGCAATTTGGCGCCACCTTGCACGTAAACAAAGGCCTAATCAAAAATTCTGTCATATTTAAAATCGTTAAATTACCCTTAAGTTTGACATCTTACCAATGGTCTGTGCCACAGGGTGCCCAAAGTCCCCAAACATTATATTATATTACATTACATTACATTATTTTATGGCTTCAATACCCTTGTATTTTGCAACGTGCACTGTATACATTTATCATATCAGTGCATCCTTTTTCCACGTGCACTGTTTTGCCGAACAAAGGAAAGCGTGGGCGAATATTAATTGGTTTCTTGCCAAATAAGGAAGCATTAGTGGAGCGCGGGCGAATCCAATGCATTTTCATTCTTTAGGAGAGCTAGCTAGCGTGGAGCCAAGCGAACCAGGCAGAATCATTGGTACGCTACACCTCCGAAAACCTCTTTCTCTACGGAAGAGACGTCTTGCTCTGCTCCTGCAACGCAATCGGAGGCGCCAACAAGACTTGGCTGGTGAATCGTGCATTCGCGGAAGGTGCACCCGACGGCATTGGAGGCAGAGAGAGCCAAGCTGGCTCAGAGGAATCTGACGGTGGGACAGCACGATGGATAGGTGATCAGCTGCGGCAGAACTGACAGTTATCTGAGTCTCTATCGCTCGGTAGTTAGCTAGCTAGCTACATACTTGAGATGTCTTTCCAACCGGGTCCTGTAGTGCGGAAGAATCGGCAGTAATCAGCTTGCTCAGTGCTTCCAATAGGATTAGGCTTAAGCTTTTTGCGCCCTTTTCCATGACTGAAACTACAGTGGCACCATAGCTATTCAAAACACAACCATATTGGATGGGTAGTGTAGAGTTACTGTATGCTTCATTGAACTGTTCTTGAGTTTGATCTGAATGCAAGTGCTTGCAGGTGAAGTGTTGTTGCTATTGATTGAACCACACTGAACCCGATTAGATATTTCGTGAACCTGATTAGATATTCTTGCTCTCCAATAAGATATAATCGCTGTCTGATTACAAGTTGTCACCTCTCACTGCAAGTAGCGCTTTTATAGTCACTTAATAAACATAGCAACCACCTAGCAACGACAAATAAATAATTATCTAGCATTGGTGATCTGCTACTATTATTCTCCAACTACGCAACTTCCTTCGCTGTCGGGACACTTCCAAGTGTGCATTTTGTACCGTCTTCTCTGACTATTGGTGAACGTCTTGCCACATTTGCACCCATAGGATGCACCGCCCGCATCATTCTTGACTCTTACTTAGATTGTAGTGGTTGTAATTAACCCCGTCTTCTCTATCAGCTGTGAGCACTGACCTGCCATGTGTCACATTGAGATCTATGTTCCCACAAAAGTTTCACTTCCTTCTTTGGAAAGATCTGCCACATTGTTCGCAAGTATGTGCATCTTTTGCCCAATATTTCAGTGGCCTGCAACACCTTGTAGTGGTTAACTGGCTCAATTGAGGTACCTTCCAAGCTGTGAGTGCTTTCTTCTAATCTGTCTTGGCTTTGAGTCACTGTCACTGTCAACGAAAGCTTCAGTTGGGGTCTGCAATAGATGGAAGTAACTAGTTTCACTCTACGAAAGCCTAGGTTTAGTCCCAAATTTGGGTATACATGTATTATGGTTCTCAGAATTAAGACCACCTCAATAATAAGACCACTTTGCATGGTCCTGATAGTGGTCATATTTCTCACTGCATGTTTTCTTGCTTCTGCAGTTATGTTTGTATATACCCCTTACTGTCTTCAGGCATTTGAGGTAGCACGGGATTCACAATCATCAGGCAAGGAGTATCATCAAATTTGCCCACATATATACAATGTTAATCACAGTCTGACTGTAGGTTCTCCTGCTATACCCAGGTGTCCTTTCAGCATCTCATTCTCCAGTGTCTCCTTCAGTGACTTCATTTCTTGGAATGAACTGGCAAGCTGTTGCTTCTCAATCATAATCTTTTGAGAATCTGCTTTCAATGCCTATAATATTATATGGAATGGACACAATGTGTAAACAAAGAAACTCAAATCAGAGTTAATTCTGTGTTGCACACGATGTTCATACAATATGAATTAGCTTTTTCAATGTCTTCATAAATGTCTTCTTGACAACAAGTAGCTAGCCATCTAATGGGTGGCTGCTGTATATGATAAGAGTAATGACTATTCCAATTACAGCCCACCCAATTGATGTATATGCTCATAGGTCTTGCTATATAGCTATATCAACAACGAATAGCCTCTGGCACGGGATAAGTGAGGAACCACCACGTATGATGTCCCGAGCATGCAGATTTAATTAAAATATAATCTTAAGAGATATATCTAACATACAGCATTACTAAAAGCATGCATGCAACTTAAGACTTCAGCTCTTAATTCCTCAGCATTAGCTGCATACATAGCTAGGTAGCTAGCTATAATATTATAGCTATGTACGCATAGATCGATAGCTAGCTAGCTGGCTATTATGTACACACAGGTAGCTAATTGGTTATAGATGCGTAGTTGAGAGGCACACGTTACACAATACAAATGCTAATTATATAGAGATGTAGCCACATGTGCCATCAAATACAGTGACGATCATCCTCAGGACCATCTCATGCAAGACCTTGCTTCTGAAGGAAAGTATAGTGCAGTATGATGCTCACATTATGAAATACATAACTCGTGCTACATTAAGCTATTATATTTGTAGTTACATCAATAATTGAGAAATCAATTGGTGCATTTTAATTTATGCATCCACATTCTGCTTGGTGATTCATTTATTTTTACTCACGCTTTTTACGTATTTAGTAATCAAGGAGCAGCTGAGGCAGGTTTGGAAACTGACTTTAGTGTGTAATGCCAATGTATAGTACAGTATAGCTTTGCATATTGCAGAATTTATACTGTATGGAAGATCATCTTGTAGCTGTATCTACAATGGCTGCCATACAAATGATAGCAAAACCCACAGACGTTGCGACATTCTTGACTAAATAGTACCACACCCACCAAACTTCACCAAACCAGAATTATTAAAGGTAGCTATCTTAGCTGCTTCACATGCACTTCTTCACCCTCCCCGGTTTAACATACAATTAATAATGTCTGCACTAGATACTCAGATCATTGTCATCATAATTTTATAGTAAAGTAAAATTTCTTGTACTTTACTATACAATAGTGACTGTTACATTCTCTGTAGCAGATCTTAAGAAGTTCTGTACATACCCATTATGCGTAGCTAGCTATATCCTCCATCTTATACCTATATGCTGTACAATTGTTGTACCACGTCTCTTGACTTGTCTTCCTGAAAGGTAGTCTTCTTCGTTTACTACAGTAAATGAAGAAGAAGACATCTCCAGAAGACATCTCCATTTACTACAGTAAATGCAGATGTAGTAGCTATAGCTACCTGATATGCTGACTCTGAAATGGGCCTGCCCATAAAGTGGAAATGGGATAATTGCCAGAGGAGCTATGTACGTAGCTGTGCTGAGAGGAGCAGGTGTGGAGGAATTTCCTTATGCAAACAGCTGGCCAAATTATGAGGTGTTAAACAAACTGCCCATTCATAGCAATTGTATTATTAGTTCTTTTTATACAGTAAGTATGGGATAAAGGGGTGCATATATACAGACAATAAGCCTGTATACATTCTGGTTGTGATCACACACATAATCTATAGCTATGTGCAACATTAAATGAGAAGTAGCAATATCAAAGCAAGAGATACAACTAAAATTATAGTTTATAAGGAGATGCATGTCATATACCATGCAATGCATATGTGTCCTACAATATTGTGTTAGTGGCCATATGGATAGTATCATGTGCACCCTGCATGTCAACCGAGCCATGAGTGGCACTTTACTACAGCACACTCGGGCACACGTTACAATTGGCAGCTAGCTCTGTTCGTTCGTAAACATATGCGTACAATATTGTATACTTAGCATCAAATATCAAATATGGATATCAGTTAAATATATCAATAATAATGATGAATTTGCATAATCTGTTATTATAAAGTTTGTAGCCCACAGGTTGGTGCAGCATAGAACTCACGCAGACAATGCATTATGTACGCACAGTTTAAACTATCCTTCGGGTAGGACTACACCTGTGCTGCCCGGCAGCCTGCAGTGGTTACTTTTGCAACTTCTGTGTCATCGCGGCTCCCTACAAGTGATTGTGCGATGCCTGCTGCCGTGTGTCCTGCTGTTGGTTGGCGTGGAACCATTGTAGGTGGATGTTTGATGGATCCTGCTGTGCCAGTGCTGTTGCGCTCGTCCTTGAGCTCTTGCTCCTCCCGTGGTGGTATCACCTCATTGTTCACATAGTCATGCTTATCACTGTCTTCATCAAATTTCTGCAATGAATGCTGACTTGTCAGCTTGCTTAATGCCTCTTCTGAGTGCTGTTTAGTCTCTCATCAAGGTCCGATTTACTTTCATTGAAGGTGAAAGCCTACATGAGTTAAAGCATAGCGCAGAAGGAATATTAATGGCCACATTCAAAATGAGAATGAGAAGGTACAGGAAATGAACCGGTTGAAAGGTAGAGCGTCATGACAGCTGAATCTAGTAAACTACCGCCACGTGCACTACATTAGGCACGTTTGCATGCGTCACATACTGTGTCATGAAGCTAGCTGTCTATAGACTGTGCATAGCACAGAAAGATGGTAGCCATGCACTTATAACAGCCGACCTCCAAAGAGTCACCCCTTATGCGTATGTTGCTAATTGGAAGTAGCAATTTCAAAGCAATTGCAAGATTGCATATAAGGAGATGCGACGCGTGTTGATGCATGCATACCATACAATGTCTTATACTATAATGTTACTGGGCCATGGAAAGTATGATGTGTGCCCTGCATATATCAACAGAGCTGTGAGTGGTTCTTTAGCTACAACAACCTCAGGCACGATTGGCAGCTAACCCTGTTTGTTCGTAAGCACATACGCACAATATTGTATATTTAGAATAGAAGATCAATATGAATGTCAGTTATAATATATATAACAATAATAATGATGAATATGCATAATCCATTATTATAAAGTTTGTAGCTTATAGGTTTGTGCAGCATAGTGTGCACAGCAGATAATACAATATGTACACACAGTTTAAACTATCCTTCGGGTAGGACTACAGCTGTGCTGCCCGGCAGCCTGCAGTGATTACTTTGGCAAAGTGGCCCAGGGCGAACGTTTCCCTGCACCAGGGAGGTTCATTTGAGAGCCCTTTGAGCAAGCAAGCGTGTGCACAATGAAATCTCTTCTACAATCGAACAACTTGCCACATGGGCACATCGTTACGGATGCGTCCATTGAATCTTGTTCACTGATTGGTTCTTCTTCCCCTTCTCGGGAAACACGCCGTGTGCTGCATTCAAAGTCAGGTGCACTTGTTTTACTCCTACGCCGTGGCTGAGGGCTACCAGTTGCTTCAGAAGGCTCACATGTGTGTTTCCAGCGTAAGTGAAGTTGGTTCCATGGGAATGTGCGCCCACACTTTTCACATTTAGGTAAATCAGCTGCAGTCACTTCTGTGTCATCGCGGCTCTCTACAAGTGATTGTGCAATACCTGCTGCTTTGTGTCTTGCCAGTGGTTGGCGTGGAACCACTATAGGTGGATGTTTGATGGATTCTGCTGTGCCAGTACTGCTGCGCTCCTCCTTGAGCTTTTCCTCATCCTGTGGTGACAGCTCAAGAGGGTCAATGTTCACATATTCATGTTCATCACTGTCTTCATCTACGTCCTGCGATGAATGCTGACTTGTCTGCTTGCTTAATGCCTCTTCTGAGAGCTGTTCAGTCTGTCTATCAAGGTCTGGTTCACTTTCATTGAAGGTGAAAGCCTACATGAGTTAAAGCATAGCACAGGAGGAATAGTAATGGCTACATTCGAAATGAGAATGAGAAGCTACAGGAAATGAATACGTTGAAAGGTTCCTAAGAGCGTCATGACAGCTAAATCTAGTAAACTACCTTCACGTGCACTACATTAGGCATGTTTGCATGCGTCACAGGCAGAGTCATGAGGCTAGCTGTCTACAGACTGTGCATAGCACAGGAAGATGGTAGCCATGCACTTATAAGAGCCGACCTTCAAAGAGTCACTCCTTATACGTATGTTGCTAATGGTATAGTCACCATATTCTACACTTCTTTGGTAGAGCACTGCACATATGTAATTGTGCAATAAGCAGCATTCTCATACCATTTCTGCTTGTTGCGGGACTGGAAATGAACCAACTGTCGCTGCTTCGAGCACGGGAACTGTAGGATACTTTGGTTCATCAACTGTGGAAAATTTTCGTGGCACAACAGTGGGCGATTTGTGCACAGAAGCAAGAAGTGCACTGGGAGCAGCAACTGTAGGCAATTTGGGTTTGGGTGCAGCAACAGGAGAAGATTTGGGTGTAGCAACATGAGGAGATTTGGGTGCAGCACCAGGAGGAGATTTGGGCACAGCAATGGGAGGGAATTTCGAAGTAGCAGCAATAGGTGGTTCATTGGGCTGGCCAACTGTGGGTGGCATCGACACAGCATCTGCAGAAGCCTTGAGAAACAGTGGTGGATTTGAAGTAGCAGCACTCAATGAATCATTGGGTGTTGGTGGTGCCGGCTGCTGGTGGGGAGCAACGGAAGTTGCCATGGCTGCATTAGCTGCTGAAATACCACTTTGTTTGCAAGTGAACACCTGCATGGATGGTACAAATCAAATCTTATCCCATCCCATGCCATTAATGTCTAAAGCTAATTGAATTCATTGCTGTGGGCACCCAAGATATAATTATACAATGTACATGCATTTATGCATATAATTTATGATGCATGATGATCATAGTAATTATGTATAAAAATGCATATAACTATATGCATTTTTTATACTGTAGTGGTCCAATGTCTCTATTATTGCATTAAGAAACCTTTTAAGGCAAACAGCAATCCATTTTCTGAACTTAATAATTTAGTTTTCCGTCAAAAATGCTCAAATTCAAGAAACATACCTGTGTGTGGTTCCATGGAAACATATCTGAAACATAGGAATACTCATAGTCAGGGAGTTCACTGTTATCATCAACCAGCGGCACCTCATGCTGCTGTGTAGTTGATGCCACTTCCAGGAGTTGTTCACTCTCTTTGTCTTGGTCCTGCAGGTACAGCACATGTAGATGGAAGAGTAACTAATGACTGCACATTACGTAGACTACAGAGCAGTGTATGATGATACAGGGCAATAGGAATGTCTTATCCTGTGTATACAAATGGCACCTACACAATCATGACCGACGCATGTTGTACGTATCCATTCATATGTACTCCTGAGGGCAACTAGGTAACTGGATCAGAACACCATACAACACCTTAAGAGCACTGCAACCCATCCCTGGTGCAGTTTAGCCAGGACATGCCAGTGATATGCTATGTACACATCCCCTTCATTCTCAAACTGCTGTGCATGTGACCACTAAATTGGTATGATGCAACGATATAATGCAGAATTGCAGTATTACAGAATTCCATCAGCAGTGCCTATGCTCAGTATACTTTAGTGCTATGAGTGCAGTGAGCCATATGGCACTGCATGAATAACATACCACTTCAACCAACCTGTGATCATCTGTTCAATCACAATTATGACTTTGAATCAATTTGTATCATATGCAATACAAACCTGTGGCTGATCCAATGAAATCAATTTGCCATTCACATAGTAAGAAAATTCACTGTCGTCGTGGTCCAATAAAAACATCTCTTCATTCACATAGTAATGAAATTCACTGTCGTCATCAACCAGTTGCAACTCATGAAATTGCCTGCGCGATGCCACTTCCAGGAGCTGTTCACTCTCCTTGTCCTCGCCCTCACTGCCGCTATCGAAGGACGATACCTGAGTAGGGGATTAGTATAAGTGGAAAAGTAACTCATGACCGCATCTATAAAGCAGTGTCTGATTAACACTGTACAAATGTCATACTGTATATACGTGGTACGACTGCTAATACAGGAAATATACTATATCTGTGCTTATAAATGAGGGCAGGGAACTAGACAGGCACACTAAAAGAACGTAAGCCAAAACAACTCTTAATACATGGCGAAACAAATGCTTGGCAATTCGTATGCTAAAGCAATTCTATAAACACAGTGTGTCTCATGCATTACATAAGATGATAGATGAAGAAACATAAGATGTCATTTGCCCTATTCCTTTTTCAGAAGAAAGGATTGTGCAATGCTCAACATTACACATACCATTTCTTCGTACTGTGTTCCTGTCAGTGACCCAACTACAGGTTCCTCAGGCATAGACATAGACAATTTGGCTGTAGCAACTGAATGCAACTGGGGTACAGACTCGACAGCATCAGAATGAGTTACAGGCTCGGCTGCATCAGAATGGGTTACAGGCTCGGTTGCATCAGAATGGGTTACAGGCTCGGCTGCATCAGAATGTTGACTAGCTGCTGACGTAGCCCTCTTTTCCTTGTGAAATACCTGCATGGAGGCGAGACACATTTACTGGTACAATATAAGCACCTAAGTACCTAAGCACCTAAGTACCACTACCACCGCTACCACGATGCGTAGAGCACACCATCTCGTGTTGCCACTACTGACACAGTATCACGAAAATAACTTTGTAGAATTATGCACATTTATTGATGTAATTATGGTACGTATTTGCCACCAGTAACTATGCCACCTCACTGAATGCAAGAATGGCATCTACAATGAGACTAACTATACATAGGATGTCCAGATTTCTCAGAAGATTGCATGCGCCTGAACAGTACTTCATCACAATTCCGATTAAGCATTTTACCTCACAGCTGTTCCAAAGATAATAGGGACATGTGATTACACTCCCTCTAGCTGTAAGACACTGCTGTGTGCATGGTGTCACCATCCTCACATGTGAAGGCGTTGCTTTAGCCTCGACCAGTTGTCTCCGCAGTTCCATGTTTTCCTTCTCTATTGCCTGAATGTGCTGTTGGAGCTTTTGAACATTCCACTCGCATATCTTCTCCCATATCTAAGCATGAAGCAGGTACATCCATGCAACACCATTAATCCTCATATTTCATGCTGTTGAAAGTATGACTTCCTCAATGACAAGAATTAACATGAATGTGATACTGTAGAGGCTTGCACGATGCACGCACACACACACACACACACACACACACACACACACACACACACACACACACACACACACACACACACACACACACACACACACACACACACACACACACACACACACACACACACACACACACACACACACACACACACACACACACACACTATCTTACTTCGTTGTCCTTCTGTATCAAGCGATCCTTCATTCTTTGTTTTTCCTCGCTGCCAAACTTCCCAGTCTTCTTCTTTGTTCCTTTGCCATCCATTTCAAGTTCAAGCTCATGGAAGTGACTAGCAGTGGCCCATCTCTTTGACTCAGCTTCATGGTACTTGGCTTGATAGTTCTTAGCTTCTTCATGAGTTCTCCTTAGCTGCTTATCTTTCTCCCTCAACTGAATTGATTTAAACAAGAGGAATTACCTAAAGTGCTAACTACTACAATAATGACTAACTGCAGAGTTAATTGCTGCATGAAGAACAGTTACAGGAAGAAATTCTTAAGAGTAAACACAGCTAGGCCGTTGGAAGAAGGCCATGTCCGTAGACAGGCACAATGGAAGAAGACTAAGTCCAAAGACTCCTTTGGCAATGCGTCGACAAGATTCAACCGGTGTGGTTACTGGCCGTAGACCTTTGAAACGGCATAAGGTGACACACTGCCAAAGTCGTCTTCAGACTCATCTTTGTGCCTGTCTTCTGACGGGCCTTCTTACAACGGCCTAGCTGTTTACGCTTAAGAATTTTTCCTGCAATGATATATGACATGACGTACTATTCATAATACAACCCACAATCACATGCCCTCACTTAGTGCACATGTTTGTATGCTGCTACATGGATGTCCACTGTGTTGCGTACTACACGTGTGTGCGTGTGTGTGCGTGTGTGTGTGTGTGTGTGTGTGTGTGTGTGTGTGTGTGTGTGTGTGTGTGTGTGTGTGTGTGTGTGTGTGTGCAGGTAGCATGTGTATGTGCAAGTTCTAAACCTCAAAAGTAATCACTCACTGCTGCATCCAACTTGACAAACTTGCTATGTAGGTGCCTTATGATGTTGTCATCAGTGGCATGTTTCATCTGAGAATATGACCACAGCGCAGGGGAAAGGTAGTAGTGAAATCAGTGAATAGAATCTGAAACTTATCTTCAGAGTGACAATGCAGCTAAAGACATACATGCACGTCAGTGCCTTTAACCAACTGTAACAATAAAAGGCTATATTTATAAATCCAGTCTAAAAGCCAATTTCTGACCCATAATTTCTATTTTTCTTTCGTCCAAGTAACACATATAACCTTTAAAGTAACTAGTACTATTGTGTAAAAAAACTTCATACGTGGGAGACACTAAACACACGCAAGTCACACATAAAAAGATTAGAAATACAATTAACGCAACAGGGCTATCTGGACACTGACTGCCCCTTTGGCAAGGTTAATCTGGATCAAACAAGGCTTACTTTGGTACAAAACAGTTCCTCTTGCAGTTTTTGCTTCACCAACTCTAATGCTGCCAAGTTCTCTTCAGCCTCCTGCACATCAGCCTATGTATGGTGGAAAGGATCAAGAAGTGCAACATGAATGCAAATTCTACAAATATTGTACTAAAATATCAGTAGGAACTGGCTGCACAGCTAATGCCCCTTAGCAGATGGCCTATGCTAACTGCAGGAGATAATTCCAGCATTTATGTAGGAACATGCATGCATTTCATGCTACACAGTATGTTACGTACATTTTTATTTTGCTAGAAAAATTGCTACCACTGACACCCACACACGCACACACACACACACACGGTGCACACACACACACACGGTGCACACACACACACACACACACACACACACACACACACACACACACACACACACACACACACACACACACACATACACACACACACAGTTTAGGACTTTGAGGTCTTGGTGCACCAGCATATAGGAGCATGACGTGGCATAGATCAGACTACCTTTCACCTTAGCACAAAACAAATCCATTTGCATTTCTGCCCTTGCTCTGACTGATTCCACTAAGCACTCTCTAGCTACTTGCTCATCATTCTGGAAGAAAGATACAAAGACAGCTGAAGAGAACGTTTCATTTTAATTCCAGCAGCTGAATACATGATGTTGCAGCTGTCAAAACATAGGGTCAATGACAATTATTATTTGTGCTTTTTTGTTTTCTGTTACAGTGCAATGATTGCATTTTGGATAACTGTAACTTGCTTACACAAACTATGTAACAAGTATGTATGCATGAAAATAGCTTCTTGGGACTATAATTGAGAATTTGGTACATCATTCTGACTTTGTGGGATACACACACTGCACACTTTGTTGCACCATATATAGCCAATTGACACTTCTGAGTGGCTAGGTAGCATAGGTGTTCTATAGTTATAGAAACAGCTCCAACCAATCACAACTTTGTCAGACGTATAGTATCTACGTATGAGTCACCCCCAATAGACCTCTGATCAAAATGTCTGATTCAAGTTGTCAGCTGGAGTTGTTTCATGAACACTGGGAGAACCAACAAACAAAGTAACAAACAAATGTATTAACTCCCCATTCCCAATACCCACTCCCTTCCTGCCGTTCCTGGTTTTACGGGATCACTGGGACTACTACAGCTAAGTTGGGATCAAGATTAATAATTTTGAAAAGGCTGTCTTGAAGCCTGCCATTGTAGACACACTGGCTTAGAGCCGATACAATACATCCTCACTTTAGTGCAATCCAACTCCTCTTGCACGCTCTTCAAGTGCTCCTTGACCAGCTGTAAATCAGTCTAACAAAGAATGTACAAAACACAGCAATATTATCCTAACATCCTTCCGCTGGCTTGCATGCCTTTGTGTGGTGAGTAATGACGTGGACACACAGCTAAATGAATCCATTACAGCAGCAGGTTATGCAAGAACACAAACCCTATTACTATTACTGAATGAATCCATGTTACAGTTTTGCTGTGTCAGCAATATCGCAGCACAAATGACCACAACTTATTCCTATAATTATACAAACGAATGCCAACACAACATTCTACTCATTAGTGCAGTATGTAAAATGAAAGCTCTCACCTCCAACATACGGATCCTCTGGTCAGCAGCAAGCACTGTTTGGAGGACAGTCTACATAATCAGGAGAAGGACCATGTTGTAGTAACACATGTACATAATTATGCAGTATCCAAGTTACAATGCATGCGATTCGAGATTTAACACTGCAATTGTGTCATGCAATGTACATCAATTGAGTTTACATCTGAACAATATGCATGCTTATAAAGCAGTACATTTTTGTGGTACAGGTACAGGAGATGGACCTGCAGCGTCTGCATAATTACATAGGCAATGATCATCCCATTCAGGAGGCAGTCATCAAGCAACTTGTGTACGATCCCTCAATATGTGTCCCATGTTCAGCACTTACCACGTCTAGTCTTGAGAGCACTGTCAGCATCTCAGTAGATTTGGGCCTCTGTTTTCGGTCGTCATTGAGGCAGAGCAGGATGAAGGGTTTGAAAGGGTGTGAATCGTTCATTTTCTGTAGATCCTTCTCTCTACGTTTGACTTCACGAGTGATACCGATGCCCTCCATATTAGGAGTGGGAACATGTTGTGTGCCAATCTCCAGCAGCAGCACACCAAGCGAGAATACATCCATGCTTTCATTGTACTTGGCGCCTTCTGAACGCAGGCATTCTGGTGGCATGAATGTTAACATTCCCGGAGCTGCAGTTGTCAGATACACATCCTCCTTTAGTTTCGACTGTCCAAAGTCTCCTAGTTTTGTTAATCCATCTTTGGAAATCATCACATTCTTATCAGTGAGGTCGCGGTGAACCAGGGGAGGGTTCAGCTGGTGAAGGAAGGCAACTCCTTGAGTAATCTCTAGAGCGATGTGGAGCTGTTCTTGAATGCTGAGATTGCCTCTGCGCCGCTCCAGAAAGCGTCTGAGGTTTTCCCTCATTCTCTCCATCACTAAAACAACACCTAGCTTTGCATCCTTAAAAGCCCCACGGAACTCTAAATGGAAGAGTGAATGTTGACAATTATAAGCTACCCATACCTGTGTAAACATGGATAGCTACATAAATATGCATTTTGCTACAAGCATGCATGCCCATAAACCAGCATAGCTAGCTGTATAACAGCATTTTTCTAAAATGACGTAGCAACATGTCACACGCGGACATGGTAACTTAATATTCTGATGAAATGGATGAATTTCATTAATTCAATCCTCCAGTCTGTACATACTCAGCATCAATAGCGCAGATCTTCAGTTTGTTAGTCGGGAGTTTAAACAATGCCCAGGACCAGTTGTTTGACGCCGATCTCTTTACTGAATAGATCGAACCCAGAACTTAATGTGTAGCCACCATGAAACTCCGAGGAGAGTGCTATGAAACTGTGGATGGCAGCCCTGTGACCCAAATCCACACTTGCTGTCCAGGTCATTCCTCGTGGGCGCTGCAGAGGTGTCCTGGAAATTGTTGCAACTCCTGACTAACAAACTGAAGGGCTCGCAATCGATGCCAAGTACATACAGACTGGCGGATTGAGTTACTGGTTTTCATCCATTACATCAGAATATTAAAGTAGCGTTAAGGTAAGGGAGGGGGGTTCCGAACAGTGGGGGGTTTCCGAACACTCGGCCGACTAATCGCCGTTCCTCAGGAGAACAGCTCGCTTTCCAACTTCTAATAATTGAATGGGTGTTACCTACCTTCGCACTATATGATGCTGCACAGCTCTTGAAACTCTTGATTCCCTTCGGCTCCTGAAGCAATCGAATTCCCTTTGTAATTGTGCATTCGTTCCAGGTATTGGCTAATAAACTTTCAATATTCAATTATAACGCGCGAAATACCCGCGGAAATGGCGACAAGGAAGCCCTATACAGCGAAAAATCTCAGCAATGCTGTTGCTAAGGTGAAAGGTGGTTCAAGCATGCGTTCGGTGGCCTTCAAGTACGGAATCCCTCCTACCACACTGCATGACTATGTGTCTGGCAAGTGCTCAAAGGTTGGTGCTGGAGGTCCAACTGTCATGACCTATGCTGAGGAGAGTGAGATAGCCTTGACATGCATGGCTCTTGCAGATATGGGCTATGGCTTGACAAAAGATGTAGTAGCAGGAATTGTGCATGATTACCTGTGTGAAAATGCCATCCCTAATCCTTTCACTGAGGGGGTTCCTGGGAAGGATTGGTGGCAGCGGTTGATGAAGCGATGGCCATGCTTGAGTGAGAGAAAGCATCTTTCAACCAAATGGGCTGATGCAGGGATTACAGAAATTATTGAAGCATGGTTCAACAAATTGGAAGATGTCCTTACGAACGCTGGTCTAGACCTGTCTAACCCCGACATCGCAAAGTGCATTTGGAATTGCGATAAGACAGCATTTTCCACGTCTGCCTCTGCATGCAAGATTCTTGCACGCAGGGGAGCTAAAGCTGTACATGAGATTGGAAGTGGGTCTGGCCGTGACTACATTACTGTGCACAGTGCTGGGAGTGCTTCTGGAGAGCGGCTACCCCCCTTCATTTTGTACAAGGGAATAAATATGTACCGAAGATGGATGGAGGGTGGCCCAGCAGGTGCTCGCTATGGAGTCACCGAATCTGGATGCATGGATGGAAGCAACTTCTTATCATGGTTCAGGAAGCTTTTCCTGCGAGCTGTGGCCCATCTAACTGAGACTGGGCCAGTCCTCCTCCTTCAAGATGGCCACCATTCCCACATCAGTTTAGAGCTGATCAAGGTAGCACGTGACAACAATGTCCTGCTCCTGTGTCTACCTCCAAACACCACGCACCTCCTCCAGCCTCTTGACATTGGAGTGTTTGGACCTTTGAAAGGTGCCTGGAGGTCAATCGTCAAAATGCATAAACTGAAAACAAAGGGGGCAAATATCAGTAAGGAGGTCTTCCCTAGCCTGTTGACACAGCTGTGGGACTGCTCATTCACACCAGATCACTGCAAAGGGAATTTCGAGGTGTGGGACTAGTCCCTTTCTCGTGAAAGCATGCAATCGAAAAGATCACTCCACCAGGTGCAATTGTTGGTAGCACCAACAGTGATGCAGACCGGGAAGGATGCAGCACGCTCAAGTGCACCGGGTGTGGACAAGAGATGGCTGCAACACCAATAATTAAATCGAAGTTTATTGCACATTTTTCAGGCCTCTTAGAGGTCGACAAGACCAAGCCTGCACCTGGTCAGCGAAACAGATTCAAGGTCCGGCTTGAGGGAGAGGCAATCACATCTGACAGTTTCATGGAGCTCATGGAAGCTGACAAAGCAGAGAAAGAACGTAAGAAGGCTGAGAAGAAAAAGAAGAAAAGAGGAAAGAAGCAGAAAGAAGTGGAATGTGCAGTCCCTGAATCAACGGAAGTAGATGAGAACATCTGCCAAGAGTGTGGTGCTGACTACAATGACGATGAGTACCAATATGCTTGGATTGGATGCGACAATGACTGTGGCAGATGGTTCCACTATTGGTGTGCTGGCTTTGACAGGAAGCCAAGTGCACGCAAAAAGTTCATTTGCTATTATTGTTAAAAGAGGTTTTTTTAACTCTGAAACATCTAACTATGCTAGCTGTCCAATTTGTATCCTCTTAGCTACTTTGTTCTAGCTTTTTATTTGTGTTCAACAATTAAATTACATGTTGCTGCTTTGTAAACTACTCACCAATTTCCAATGATGTTCTTCAAAGATGCAACAGTACCTCAAGCACACGCGGATCGAGACAGGCTAACTTTCCACCTATCAGCTGCGCTTCTTAGCATTCATGTTGCGTGTTCGGAAACCCCCGCCTAATTGAAATTTAGCGGTTGACCGAGTGTGCGGAGACAAGCGGTGTATTCTGCCGCGAGACACTACGCACGGATTTGAAACGCGGTGAAGAGGTAGGTCCGACCTTTCGCTGTTAAGCGCCCCTCACTTCCATTTCGAGAAAGGCGAGGCAGGGAAGCAGTGAACGAAACTTCGAGACATCGTTAAAGTTTGTTCGGAATCCTCCCTCCCTACCTTACCATGCCCACGTGTGACATGTTGCTGCGTCATTTTAGAAAAATGCTGTTACGGGTGGGTATATGCGGTTGCACACTCTCATCTCTTATGTACTCTTGCTGTGTGGTAATTAGGTGAAGTCTCAGCCAGCAGAGAATGGTTTCATCCAATGCGTAACTGCACTATCTAACTTTTCCGTGTGGCTTAAGTTGTTAAACCATTCTGCTCTGGAGTTATCACACAAAAACTATGGCTAATAGTTGGTCCAAAAATATTGGGTCACATAACTCCAGCTAGGAACAGTGGGTAGTATTATGCCACATGGAAAAACTGGAAACTTTACTTGGCTAACATTCTCAAGTTTGATCTCAATGAGAAAGCATCTCAATGATTACCACACAATAATTTCATGACTGCACTAGCGGAAATCTCTCTATACATGTGATAACACATGATATCGTCTTGACACTTCCAGAAGATGGCCGACGCCAACGCTCACATTACCGTGGCATCACAACACTTCGCATCTTAAAGTGTCATATTACCTTGGTGCACTCGGTACATGCACACGGTCTTGAAAGTCCTTAGCCGTAAGCAATAAACCTACATCTCCCAGACAACACTTACGTAAATTGACCTCAAGGCTATGACTCAACTTGTCCTATAGCTAGCCTGGTACGTATGTAGGAGAGCTAGACAAATGTAGCTCAAGCACATGTGACTACTGCTCTGGTCATGTATGCTATACGTAGTTCTACATTAGCTACGTGGCTAGTGCTGGTTGAGCTGTGAACTACCAATGCACGGCTAGACTGGGCCACAGCTTCCCTTAATACCGGCGCAGATATTAGCCAAACTACTCTGAGGGTAGCAATGTATAATATACTAGTGAATGCAAAGCATTGTCGGGCGAGCCTGAGGAAGCGCCATGCAGTGGCTGTTTCAGTGATGCATGCATTAAACAGTAAGCTGAATAATCCCCTTCTATTCTCTTGTGCTGTCTCTTCTGTGCACTCTGGCTTCTACTAACTGGGTCAGCTTGGCGGCCTTCCTCTGTTGCCTGGTTCTGTTCCCTCCTGTGCAGCCGCCTTCGTACATTGTATTCTACTGCGCGCTGACCTAAGGAAAAAATCTCCCGACGTCCGTACTCTGGGCAGCCTGGCCCTGTCGCGCTCTCTCCGCACTCAGCTAGTATCGTTCTTTCCTCTGTTCTGGCGTTTCTGAGGCACGCCGGGCCCATTTTCTCTCTCTCTCCTCTTGCGCAAGCGGTCCTATCTGGAGTTGGGCGAGTCCCATGGTGCGATCCATGCTGTAGCATGCCGTGGGTCGACTCACATTGCATTGAGTCAATCCATTGTGTGAGCACCCCCAGTGCAGGTATAATGATATGCATGATAGTGCGACCACAATGCTTATGAGATGCAAAATGGCTGGTATAAATCACTTTGATTATGAACTAAACGGTGCATACACGTAGAGCTCCTGCGCGTTGCAGGCCCCTGGTCAAAATGGTATGCAGACCCCGACCGAAAATATTACGCCAAAACTTTCCCTCGTGGCCCAAAGGACCTACGTACCAGATAGACAGAGCCACCTTACTACTCGTAAGGGAAGGGGCTCGCTCAGGCTCGCCCCAATTAAATGTAGAGTGCCACAGCTATCAAGTTACTTGGATGTGCTAACTACGCGGACACTCACTGATCACATTGGGGTGGTCCAGGTCTCTGAGCCTTTTGCATTCCTCGAAAAATCTCCGCAAGACCTCTTCCCCATCCTGTGCGCCTTCAACGAGCAACTCGTGGACCTTTTTCACCGCGATCGGCTGCCTGCTAAGCTGTCCCTCGTACACAGCACCGTACGCTCCTCTGTCTAACTCCCGACCGATCTCCAAGTACGGCGGAACCGGCGGCAATGGAAGCCGTTCAATCAACTTCCCCACTTGTGTCATGTCTCTTCACAACAAGCAATAAGATGGCTGCTATGATAACAGTGTCCTATTATTCCATTAACAGCCCACCTAGTTGACGAATATGTACATCACCATATATAGTAGTCCCTGGGATAATTAATCTAAACTACAGATTTGATGTCCACAGCATGCCCCCTAAAGGAAGCATGCTATACTAAAGACCTCAACACTTCAATTCTCTCATGGCCTGCAGCTTTGCATATTAAACTATCTATCTAGTTGCATAGTGTATCTATATTAATAACCAGCACCATGCACACGGTTCACATATAGTGCCCAAGTGCAAGTTGCACACCTGTTGCTGCATCCTGCTCCAACTTGTACTTGCATTCATAGTGGTCCCCCACTGTATGCCAATTGATGCTGGTGCCTGGTCCCCCTGACCTTCAGCAACTTGCGCTGGTGGTTTTTCCTTCCTTCAACTAGCGCAAACACTCTACTTGCACTCGGGGTGGTTACTCTCGGCAACTTGCACTGGTGGCCTTGTTCATAGAAGCACTGGCGCATATACTGCATGCACAGATGCAACTTGCACTGTGTGGTGGTGGTGGTAGTGGTGGTGGTGGTGGTGGTGGTGTATATATAGCACAAACACTCTACCTGCACTTGGGGTGGTTACTCTTGGCAACTTGCACTGGTGGTCTTGTTCCTAGTAGCACTTGCACATATACTGCATGCACAGATTGCAACTTGCACTGTGACGGTGGTGCATGGTGGTGGTAGTGGTGTCATGGAAGTGGTGCCATGGGATAGTAGCATGTGGTGGTTGTACATTAATATTACAATATTTGGGCATGTGACATTATAGGTGTATGGTGATGTTTGCTGTACATGTATTTGTATGTGGGAGTCAGTGCTAGCAGTTGTGCACTTGCACACTAGCTTGCCTTTGGCAGGGTTCTGTACAAATACACTATCACCATTTGTCTCACCATAATTATGTGAATGTGGAAGTCAATGGTGGGATGGAGCACTTGTAAGAAAGCTTGCCTTCAGTGGTGGGTGTGCCAGTGGGTAAGTGAAGAAATGCAAGGTGCACACACACTGGAAGTGTGTGGTGTCATTGCATATGGCTATATTTATGCATGTGAAATGCCACCATAGCTAATGTCTATGGTGCAGTACACGCTACGGAAAGCTGTAGTGTACAGGCACATACACAGTGAGCCGCATGGGAGTTTATTCCTCACACCGAATCAGGCAAGCACAGCACAGCCTTAACCCAGAAGAGCTTTCATCCAGTCGAGCGCATTGACTCGCGACAGGCCAACTTGTGCGCGAGCGCTCTCCTGCTTACCGTATACGCGTCCGGGTGGAAACGCCCCACGTTTGACTAATGATTAAAGAGTACGTTGTTGGCACTACGGCAGCGTTTCTCGGAACACTTCCTCAAGGCTCTGCCTCCACAAAGGCCGTGTGTCTTCCCAGTACCCACTGATTCGCTGTTTTCGCGCAGTAGGCACTCAGAATCGTCTAGAAACTCTGTCACGCTCGCGTAGTCCCCAAATTCCAAGGCGCCCTTGGCGCTTGCACACAGCTCCTGGCAATGGGTGCCAAAGAGAAGCGTGCGCGGCGGCCCTTTCGCGAAACGAACCCTATATATTTGATCGACTAGGGTGTGACGTTTGCGTGACGTCACAATAAAACGTCTCCGTTCCATGACGTCACACTAAATTGTCAGCCTTCTAATTGAACAGCAGAGTCTTTAATTACTAATCCCTGCTGAGTGCACAGCCTCATCGACTACTTGCACTTGCCTACGAAGTTTCGTGAGCATTTACCGGATTTTCGTATTAAATTATTATAACACCCACTATCAGTATAAATGTGCTATAGCAATGATATGTGGCTATGGCATTTTATATTTGCAATTTGGCACCACCTTGCACATAAACAAAGGACTAATTAAATTTTCTGTCATATTTAAAATTGTTACATTTCCCTTAAGTTTGACATCTTACCAATGGTCTGTGCCACAGGGTGCCCAAAGTCCCCAAACATTATATTATATTATAATTACATTACATTATTTTTATGGCTTCAATACCCTTGTATTTTGCAACTTGCACTGTATACATTTATCGTATCAGGGCATCCTTTTTCAACGTGCGCTGTTTTGCCGAACAAAGGAAAGCATGGGCGAATATTAATTGGTTTCTTGCCAAATAAGGAAAGCATTAGTGGAGCGCGGGTGAATCCAATGCATTATCATTCTTTAGGAGAGCTAGCTAGCGAGGAGCCAAGCGAACCAGGCAGAATCGTCGGTACGCTACACCTCCGAAAGCCTCTTTCTCTACGGAGGAGACGTCTTGCTCCGCTCCTGCAACGCAATCGGAGGCGCCAACAAGACTTGGCTGGTGAATCGTGCTTTCGCGGAAGGTGCGCCCGACGGCATTGGAGGCGGAGGGAGCCAAGCTGGCTCAGAGGAATCTGACGGTGGGACAGCACGATGGATCGGTGATCAGCTGTGGCGGAACTGACCATGATCTGAGTCTCTATGTTCGTTCGATAGCTAGCTAGCTAGCTACGTACTTGAGATGTCTTTCCAACCAGGTCCTCTCGTGCGGAAGAATCGGCCACCATCGATGCACAAATTTCGACAGCTGTAGTACGGTAGAACGGCAGTAATCAGCTTGCTCAGTGCTTCCAATAGGATTAGGCTTAAGCTTTTTGCGCCCTTTTCCATGACTGAAACTACAGTGGCACCATAGCTATTCAAAACACAACCATATTGGATGGGTAGTGTAGAGTTACTGTATGCTTCATTGAACTGTTCTTGAGTTTGATCTGAATGCATGCACTTGCATGTGAAGTGTTGTTGCTATTGATTGAACCACACTGAACCCGATTAGATATTTCGTGAACCTGATTAGATATTCTTGCTCTCCAATAAGATATAATTGCTGTCTGATAACAAGTTGTTTCCTCTCACTGCAAGTAGCATTTTTATAGTCACTTAATAAACATAGCAACCACCTAGCAACGACAAATAAATAATTATCTAGCATTGGTTATCTGCTACTATTATTCTCCAACTACGCAACTTCCTTCGCTGTTGGGACACTTCCAAGTGTGCATTTTGTACTGTCTTCTCTGACTATTGGTGAACGTCTTGCCACATTTGCACCCATAGGATGCACCGCCCGCATCATTCTTGACTCTTACTTAAATTGTAGTGGTTGTAATTAACCTCGTCTTCTCTATCAGCTGTGAGCACTGACCTGCCATGTGTCACATTGAGATCTATGTTCCCACAAAAGTTTCACTTCCTTCTTTGGAAAGATCTGCCACATTGTTCGCAAGTATGTGCATCTTTTGCCCAATATTTTAGTGGCCTGCAACACCTTGTAGTGGTTAACTGGCTCAATTGAGGTACCTTCCCAGCCAGTGCTTTCTTCTAATCTGTCTCGGCTTTGCTCACTGTCACTGTCAACGAAAGCTTCAGTTGGGGTCTGCAATAGATGGAAGTAACTAGTTTCATTGTACGAAAGCCTAGGTTTAGTCCCAAATTTGGGTATACATGTATTATGGTTCTCAGAATTAAGACCACCTCAATAATAAGACCACTTTGCATGGTCCTGATAGTGGTCATATTTCTGAGGTTCCACTGCATGTTTTCTTGCTTCTGCAGTTATGTTTGTATATACCCTTTACTGTCTTCAGGCATTTGAGGTAGCAAGGGATTCACAATCGTCAGGCAAGGAGTATCATCAAATTTGTCCACATAATTATATACAATGTTAATCACAGTCTGACTGTAGGTGTCCTTTCAGCATCTCATTCTCCAGTGTCTCCTTCAGGGACTTCATTTCTTGGAATGAACTGGCAAGCTGTTGCTTCTCAATCATAATCTTTTGAGAATCTGCTTTCAATGCCTATAATATTATATGGAATGGACACAATGTGTAAACAAAGAAACTCAAATCAGAGTTAATTCTGTGTTGCACGCAATGTTCATACAATATGAATTAGCTTTTTCAATGTCTTCATAAATGTCTTCTTGACAACAAGTAGCTAGCCATCTAATGGGTGGCTGCTGTATATGATAAGAGTAATGACTATTCCAATTACAGCCCATCGAATTGATGTATATGCTCATAGGTCTAGCTATATAGATATATCAGGCAGCCTCTGGCATGGGATAAGTGAGGAACCACCGCGTATGATGTCCCGAGCATGCAGATTTAATTAAAATATATCCTTAAGAGATATATCTAACATACAGCATTACTGAAAGCATGCATGCAACTTAAGACTTTAGCTCTTATAATTCCTCACAGCATTAGCTGCATACATAGCTAGGTAGCTAGCTATATAGCTATGTACACACAGATCGATAGCTAGCTAGTTGGCTATTATATATGTACACACAGGTAGCTAATTGGCTATAGATACATAGTTGAGAGGCACACGTTACACAATACAAATGCTAATTACATAGAGATGTAGCCACATGTGCCATCAAATACAGTGACGATCATCCTCAGGACCATCTCATGCAAGACCTTGCTTCTGAAGGAAAGTATAGTGCAGTATGATGCTCACATTATGAAATACATAACTCTTGCTACATTAAGCTATTATATTTGTAGTTACATCAATAATTGAGAAATCAATTGGTGCATTTTAATTTATGCATCCACATTCTGCTTGGTGATTCATTTATTTTTACTCACGCTTTTTACGTATTTAGTAATCAAGGAGCAGCTGAGGCAGGTTTGGAAACTGACTTTAGTGTGTAATGCCAATGTATAGTACACTATAGCTTTGCATAGTGCAGAATTTATACTGTAGGGAAGATCATCTTGTAGCTGTATCTACAATGGCTGCCATACAAATGATAGCAAGACCCACAGACGTTGCTACATTCTTGACTAAATAGTACCACACCCACCAAACTTCACCAAACCAGAATTATTAAAGGTAGCTATCTTAGCTGCTTCACGTGCACTTCTTCACCCTCCCCAGTTTAACATACAATTAATAATGTCTGCACTAGATACTCAGATCATTGTCATCATAATTTTATAGTAAAGTAAAATTTCTTGTACTTTACTATAAAATAGTGACTGTTACATTCTCTGTAGCAGATCTTAAGAAGTTCTGTACATACCCATTATGCGTAGCTAGCTATATCCTCCATCTTATACCTATATGCTGTACAATTGTTGTACCACGTCTCTTGACTTGTCTTCCTGAAAGGTAGTCTTCTTCGTTTACTACAGTAAATGAAGAAGAAGACATCTCCAGAAGACATCTCCATTTACTACAGTAAATGCAGATGTAGTAGCTATAGCTACCTGATATGCTGACTCTGAAATGGGCCTGCCCATAAAGTGGAAATGGGATAATTGCCAGAGGAGCTATGTACGTAGCTGTGCTGAGAGGAGCAGGTGTTGAGGAATTTCCTTATGCAAACAGCTGGCCAAATTATGAGGTGTTAAACAAACTGCCCATTCATAGCAATTGTATTATTAGTTCTTTTTATACAGTAAGTATGGGATAAAGGGGTGCATATATACAGACAATAAGCCTGTATACATTCTGGTTGTGATCACACACATAATCTATAGCTATGTGCAACATTAAATGAGAAGTAGCAATATCAAAGCAAGAGATACAACTAAAATTATAGTTTATAAGGAGATGCATGTCATATACCATGCAATGCATATGTGTCCTACAATATTGTGTTAGTGGCCATATGGATAGTATCATGTGCACCCTGCATGTCAACCGAGCCATGAGTGGCACTTTACTACAGCACACTCGGGCACATGTTACAATTGGCAGCTAGCTCTGTTCATTCGTAAACATATGCGTACAATATTGTATACTTAGCATCAAATATCAAATATGGATATCAGTTAAATATATCAATAATAATGATGAATTTGCATAATCTGTTATTATAAAGTTTGTAGCCCACAGGTTGGTGCAGCATAGAGCTCACGCAGACAATGCATTATGTACACACAGTTTAAACTATCCTTCAGGTAGGACTACACCTGTGCTGTCCGGCAGCCTGCAGTGGTTACTTTTGCAACTTCTGTGTCATCGCGGCTCCCTACAAGTGATTGTGCGATGCCTGCTGCCGTGTGTCCTGCTGTTGGTTGGCGTGGAACCATTGTAGGTGGATGTTTGATGGATCCTGCTGTGCCAGTGCTGTTGCGCTCGTCCTTGAGCTCTTGCTCCTCCCGTGGTGGTATCACCTCATTGTTCACATAGTCATGCTTATCACTGTCTTCATCAAATTTCTGTAATGAATGCTGACTTGTCAGCTTGCTTAATGCCTCTTCTGAGTGCTGTTTAGTCTCTCATCAAGGTCCGATTTACTTTCATTGAAGATGAAAGCCTACATGAGTTAAAGCATAATATATAAGGAATATTAATGGCCACATTCAAAATGAGAATGAGAAGCTACAGGAAATGAACCGGTTGAAAGGTAGAGCGTCATGACAGCTGAATCTAGTAAACTACCGCCACGTGCACTATATTAGGCACGTTTGCATGCGTCACATACTGTGTCATGAAGCTAGCTGTCTATAGACTGTGCATAGCACAGAAAGATGGTAGCCATGCACTTATAACAGCCGACCTCCAAAGAGTCATTCCTTATGCGTATGTTGCTAATTGGAAGTAGCAATTTCAAAGCAATTGCAAGATTGCATATAAGGAGATGCGTGTTGATGCATGCATACCATACAATGTCTTATACTATAATGTTACTGGGCCATGGAAAGTATGATGTGTGCCCTGCATATATCAACAGAGCTGTGAGTGGTTCTTTAGCTACAACAACCTCAGGCACGATTGGCAACTAACCCTGTTTGTTCGTAAGCACATACGCACAATATTGTATATTTAGAATAGAAGATCAATATGAATGTCAGTTATAATATATATAACAATAATAATGATGAATATGCATAATCCATTATTATAAAGTTTGTAGCTTATAGGTTTGTGCAGCATAGTGTGCACAGCAGATAATACAATATGTACACACAGTTTAAACTATCCTTCGGGTAGGACTACAGCTGTGCTGCCCGGCAGCCTGCAGTGATTACTTTGGCAAAGTGGCCCAGGGCGAACGTTTCCTTGCACCAGGGAGGTTCATTTGAGAGCCCTTTGAGCAAGCAAGCGTGTGCACAATGAAATCTCTTCTACAATCGAACAACTTGCCACATGGGCACATCGTTACGGATGCGTCCATTGAATCTTGTTCACTGTTTGGTTCTTCTTCCCCTTCTCGGGAAACACGCCGTGTGCTGCATTCAAAGTCAGGTGCACTTGTTTTACTTCTACGCCGTGGCTGAGGGCTACCAGTTGCTTCAGAAGGCTCACATGTGTGTTTCCAGCGTAAGTGAAGTTGGTTCCATGGGAATGTGCGCCCACACTTTTCACATTTAGGTAAATCAGCTGCAGTCACTTCTGTGTCATCGCGGCTCTCTACAAGTGATTGTGCAATACCTGCTGCTTTGTGTCTTGCCAGTGGTTGGCATGGAACCACTATAGGTGGATGTTTGATGGATTCTGCTGTGCCAGTACTGCTGCGCTCCTCCTTGAGCTTTTGCTCATCCTGTGGTGACAGCTCAAGAGGGTCAATGTTCACATATTCATGTTCATCACTGTCTTCATCTACCTCCTGCGATGAATGCTGACTTGTCTGCTTGCTTAATGCCTCTTCTGAGAGCTGTTCAGTCTGTCTATCAAGGTCTGGTTCACTTTCATTGAAGGTGAAAGCCTACATGAGTTAAAGCATAGCACAGGAGGAATAGTAATGGCTACATTCGAAATGAGAATGAGAAGCTACAGGAAATGAATACGTTGAAAGGTTCCTAAGAGCGTCATGACAGCTAAATCTAGTAAACTACCTTCACGTGCACTACATTAGGCATGTTTGCATGCGTCACAGGCAGAGTCATGAGGCTAGCTGTCTACAGACTGTGCATAGCACGGGAAGATGGTAGCCATGCACTTATAAGAGCCGACCTTCAAAGAGTCACTCCTTATACGTATGTTGCTAATGGTATAGTCACCTTATTCTACACTTCTTTGGTAGAGCACTGCACATATGTAATTGTGCAATAAGCAGCATTCTCATACCATTTCTGCTTGTTGTGGGACTGGAAATGAACCAACTGTCGCTGCTTCGAGCACGGGAACTGTAGGATACTTTGGTTCATCAACTGTGGAAAATTTTCGTGGCACAACAGTGGGCGATTTGTGCACAGAAGCAAGAAGTGCACTGGGAGCAGCAACTGTAGGCAATTTGGGTTTGGGTGCAGCAACAGGACGAGATTTGGGTGTAGCAACATGAGGAGATTTGGGTGCAGCACCAGGAGGAGATTTGGGCACAGCAATGGGAGGGAATTTCGGAGTAGCAGCAATAGGTGGTTCATTGGGCTGGCCAACTGTGGGTGGCATCGACACAGCATCTGCAGAAGCCTTGAGAAACAGTGGTGGATTTGAAGTAGCAGCACTCAATGAATCATTGGGTGTTGGTGGTGCCGGCTGCTGGTGGGGAGCAACGGAAGTTGCCATGGCTGCATTAGCTGCTGAAATACCACTTTGTTTGCAAGTGAACACCTGCATGGATGGTACAAATCAAATCTTATCCCATCCCATGCCATTAATGTCTAAAGCTAATTGAATTCATTGCTGTGGGCACCCAAGATATAATTATACAATGTACATGCATTTATGCATATAATTTATGATGCATGATGATCATAGTAATTATGTATAAAAATGCATATAACTATATGTATTTTTTATACTGTAGTGGTCCAATGTCTCTATTATTGCATTAAGAAACCTTTTAAGGCAAACAGCAATCCATTTTCTGAACTTAATAATTTAGTTTTCCGTCAAAAATGCTCAAATTCAAGAAACATACCTGTGTGTGGTTCCATGGAAACATATCTGAAACATAGGAATACTCATAGTCAGGGAGCTCACTGTTATCATCAACCAGCGGCACCTCATGCTGCTGTGTAGTTGATGCCACTTCCAGGAGTTGTTCACTCTCTTTGTCTTGGTCCTGCAGGTACAGCACATGTAGATGGAAGAGTAACTAATGACTGCACATTACGTAGACTACAGAGCAGTGTATGATGATACAGGACAATAGGAATGTCTTATCCTGTGTATACAAATGGCACCTACACAATCATGACCGACGCATGTTGTACGTATCCATTCATATGTACTCCTGAGGGCAACTAGGTAACTGGATCAGAACACCATACAACACCTTAAGAGCACTGCAACCCATCCCTGGTGCAGTTTAGCCAGGACATGCCAGTGATATGCTATGTACACATCCCCTTCATTCTCAAACTGCTGTGCATGTGACCACTAAATTGGTATGATGCAACGATATAATGCAGAATTGCAGTATTACAGAATTCCATCAGCAGTGCCTATGCTCAGTATACTTTAGTGCTATGAGTGCAGTGAGCCATATGGCACTGCATGAATAACATACCACTTCAACCAACCTGTGATCATCTGTTCAACCACAATTATGACTTTGAATCAATTTGTATCATATGCAATACAAACCTGTGGCTGATCCAATGAAATCAATTCGCCATTCACATAGTAAGAAAATTCACTGTCGTCGTGGTCCAATAAAAACATCTCTTCATTCACATAGTAATGAAATTCACTGTCGTCATCAACCAGTTGCAACTCATGAAATTGCCTGCGTGATGCCACTTCCAGGAGCTGTTCACTCTCCTTGTCCTCGCCCTCACTGCCGCTATCGAAGGACGATACCTGAGTAGGGGATTAGTATAAGTGGAAAAGTAACTCATGACCGCATCTATAAAGCAGTGTCTGATTAACACTGTACAAATGTCATACTGTATATACGTGGTACGACTGCTAATACAGGAAATATACTATATCTGTGCTTATAAATGAGGGCAGGGAACTAGACAGGCACACTAGAAGGACGTAAGCCAAAACAACTCTTAATACATGGCGAAACAAATGCTTGGCAATTCGTATGCTAAAGCAATTCTATAAACACAGTGTGTCTCATGCATTACATAAGATGATAGATGAAGAAACATAAGATGTCATTTGCCCTATTCCTTTTTCAGAAGAAAGGATTGTGCAATGCTCAACATTACACATACCATTTCTTCGTACTGTGTTCCTGTCAGTGACCCAACTACAGGTTCCTCAGGCATAGACATAGACAATTTGGCTGTAGCAACTGAATGCAACTGGGGTACAGACTCGACAGCATCAGAATGGGTTACAGGCTCGGCTGCATCAGAATGGGTTACAGGCTCGGTTGCATCAGAATGGGTTACAGGCTCGGCTGCATCAGAATGTTGACTAGCTGCTGACGTAGCCCTCTTTTCCTTGTGAAATACCTGCATGGAGGCGAGACACATTTACTGGTACAATATAAGCACCTAAGTACCTAAGCACCTAAGTACCACTACCACCGCTACCACGATGCGTAGAGCACACCATCTCGTGTTGCCACTACTGACACAGTATCACGAAAATAACTTTGTAGAATTATGCACATTTATTGATGTAATTATGGTACGTAATTGCCACCAGTAACTATGCCACCTCACTGAATGCAAGAATGGCATCTACAATGAGACTAACTATACATAGGATGTCCAGATTTCTCAGAAGATTGCATGCGCCTGAACAGTACTTCATCACAATTTTGATTAAGCATTTTACCTCACAGCTGTTCCAAAGATAATAGGGACATGTGATTACACTCCCTCTAGCTGTAAGACACTGCTGTGTGCATGGTGTCACCATCCTCACATGTGAAGGCGTTGCTTTAGCCTCGACCAGTTGTCTCCGCAGTTCCATGTTTTCCTTCTCTATTGCCTGAATGTGCTGTTGGAGCTTTTGAACATTCCACTCGCATATCTTCTCCCATATCTAAGCATGAAGCAGGTGCATCCATGCAACACCATTAATCCTCATATCTCATGCTGTTGAAAGTATGTCTTCCTCAATGACAAGAATTAACATGAATGTGATACTGTAGAGGCTTGCACGATGCACGCACACACACACACACACACACACACACACACACACACACACACACACACACACACACACACACACACACACAAACACACACACACACACACACACATACACACACACACACACACACACACACACACACACACACACACACACACACACACACACACACTATCTTACTTCGTTGTCCTTCTGTATCAAGCGATCCTTCATTCTTTGTTTTTCCTCGCTGCCAAACTTCCCAGTCTTCTTCTTTGTTCCTTTGCCATCCATTTCAAGTTCAAGCTCATGGAAGTGACTAGCAGTGGCCCATCTCTTTGACTCAGCTTCATGGTACTTGGCTTGATAGTTCTTAGCTTCTTCATGAGTTCTCCTTAGCTGCTTATCTTTCTCCCTCAACTGAATTGATTTAAACAAGAGGAATTACCTAAAGTGCTAACTACTACAATAATGACTAACTGCAGAGTTAATTGCTGCGTGAAGAACAGTTACAGGAAGAAATTCTTAAGAGTAAACACAGCTAGGCCGTTGGAAGAAGGCCATGTCCGTAGACAGGCACAATGGAAGAAGACTAAGTCCAAAGACTCCTTTGGCAATGCGTCGACAAGATTCAACCGGTGTGGTTACTGGCCGTAGACCTTTGAAACGGCATAAGGTGACACACTGCCAAAGTGGTCTTCAGACTCATCTTTGTGCCTGTCTTCTGACGGGCCTTCTTACAACGGCCTAGCTGTTTACGCTTAAGAATTTTTCCTGCAATGATATATGACATGACGTACTATTCATAATACAACCCACAATCACATGCCCTCACTTAGTGCACACGTTTGTATGCTGCTACATGGATGTCCACTGTGTTGCGTACTACACGTGTGTGCGTGTGTGTGCGTGTGTGTGTGTGTGTGTGTGTGTGTGTGTGTGTGTGTGTGTGTGTGTGTGTGTGTGTGTGTGTGTGTGTGTGTGTGCAGGTAGCATGTGTATGTGCAAGTTCTAAACCTCAAAAGTAATCACTCACTGCTGCATCCAACTTGACAAACTTGCCATGTAGGTGCCTTATGATGTTGTCATCAGTGGCATGTTTCATCTGAGAATATGACCACAGCGCAGAGGAAAGGTAGTAGTGAAATCAGTGAATAGAATCTGAAACTTATCTTCAGAGTGACAATGCAGCTAAAGACATACATGCACGTCAGTGTCTTTAACCAACTGTAACAATAAAAGGCTATATTTATAAATCCAGTCTAAAAGCCAATTTCTGACCCATAACTTCTATTTTTCTTTCGTCCAAGTAACACATATAACCTTTAAAGTAACTAGTACTATTGTGTAAAAAAACTTCATACGTGGGAGACACTAAACACACGCAAGTCACACATAAAAAGATTAGAAATACAATTAACGCAACAGGGCTATCTGGACACTGACTGCCCCTTCGGCAAGGTTAATCTGGATCAAACAAGGCTTACTTTGGCACAAAACAGTTCCTCTTGCAGTTTTTGCTTCACCAACTCTAATGCTGCCAAGTTCTCTTCAGCCTCCTGCACATCAGCCTATGTATGGTGGAAAGGATCAAGAAGTGCAACATGAATGCAAATTCTACAAATATTGTACTAAAATATCAGTAGGAACTGGCTGCACAGCTAATGCCCCTTAGCAGATGGCCTATGCTAACTGCAGGAGATAATTCCAGCATCTATGTAGGAACATGCATGCATTTCATGCTACACAGTATGTTATGTACATTTTTATTTTGCTAGAAAAATTGCTACCACTGACACCCACACACGCACACACACACACACGGTGCACACACACACACACGGTGCACACACACACACACACACACACACACACACACACACACACACACACACACACACACACACACACACACACACACACACACACACAGTTTAGGACTTTGAGGTCTTGGTGCACTAGCATACAGGAGCATGACATGGCATAGATCAGACTATACCTTTCACCTTAGCACAAACCAACTCCTTTTGCATTTCTGCCCTTGCTCTGACTGATTCCGCTAAGCACTCTCTAGCTGCTTGCTCATCATTCTGGAAGAAAGATACAAAGACAGCTGAAGAGAACTTTTCATTTTAATTCCAGCAGCTGAATACATGATGTTGCAGCTGTCAAAACATAGGGTCAATGACAATTATTATTTGTGCTTTTTTGTTTTCTGTTACAGTGCAATGATTGCATTTTGGATAACTGTAACTTGCTTACACAAACTATGTAACAAGTATGTATGCATGAAAATAGCTTCTTGGGACTATAATTGAGAATTTGGTACATCATTCTGACTTTGTGGGATACACACACTGCACACTTTGTTGCACCATATATAGCCAATTGACACTTCTGAGTGGCTAGGTAGCATAGGTGTTCTATAGTTATAGAAACAGCTCCAACCAATCACAACTTTGTCAGACGTATAGTATCTACGTATGAGTCACCCCCAATAGACCTCTGATCAAAATGTCTGATTCAAGTTGTCAGCTGGAGTTGTTTCATGAACACTGGGAGAACCAACAAACAAAGTAACAAACAAATGTATTAACTCCCCATTCCCAATACCCACTCCCTTCCTGCCGTTCCTGGTTTTACGGGATCACTGGGACTACTACAGCTAAGTTGGGATCAAGATTAATAATTTTGAAAAGGCTGTCTTGAAGCCTGCCATTGTAGACACACAGGCTTAGAGCCGATACAATACATCCTCACTTTAGTGCAATCCAACTCCTCTTGCACGCTCTTCAAGTGCTCCTTGACCAGCTGTAAATCAGTCTAACAAAGAATATACAAAACACAGCATCAAGCAATATTATCCTAACATCCTTCCGCTGGCTTGCATGCCTTTGTGTGGTGAGTAATGACGTGGACACACAGCTAAATGAATCCATTACAGCAGCAGGTTATGCAAGAACACAAACCCTATTACTATTACTGAATGAATCCATGTTACAGTTTTGCTGTGTCAGCAATATCGCAGCACAACTGACCACAACTTATTCCTATAATTATACAAACGAATGCCAACACAACATTCTACTCATTAGTGCAGTATGTAAAATGAAAGCTCTCACCTCCAACATACAGATCCTCTGGTCAGCAGCAAGCACTGTTTGGAGGACAGTCTACATAATCAGGAGAAGGACCATGTTGTAGTAACACATGTACATAATTATACAGTATTCAAGTTACAATGCATGCGATTCGAGATTTAACACTGCAATTGTGTCATGCAATGTACATCAATTGAGTTTACATCTGAACAAGATGCATGCTTATAAAGCAGTACATTTTTGTGGTACAGGTACAGGAGATGGACCTGCAGCGTCTGCATAATTACATAGGCAATGATCATCCCATTCAGGAGGCAGTCATCAAGCAACTTGTGTACAACTCCCTCAATAATAATGTGTCACATGTTCAGCACTTACCACGTCCAGTCTTGAGAGCACTGTCAGCATCTCAGTAGATTTGGGCCTCTGTTTTCGGTCATCATTGAGGCAGAGCAGGATGAAGGGTTTGAATGGGTGTGAATTGTTCATTTTCTGTAGATCCTTCTCTCTACGTTTGACTTCACGAGTGGTTCCGATGCCCTCCATATTAGGAGTCGGAACTTGCTGTGTGCCAATCTCCAGCAACAGCACACCAAGCGAGAATACATCCATGCTTTCATTGTACTTGGCGCCTTCTGAACGCAGGCATTCTGGTGGCATGAATGCTAACATTCCCGGGGCTGTAGTTGTCAGATACACATCCTCCTTCAGTTTCGACTGTCCAAAGTCTCCTAGTTTTGCTACTCCATCTTTGGAAATCATCACATTCTTATCAGTGAGGTCACGGTGAACCAGGGGAGGGTTCAGCTGGTGAAGGAAGGCAACTCCTTGAGTGATCTCAAGAGCGATGTAGAGCTGCTCTTGAATGCTGAGATTGCCTCTGCGCCGCTCCAGAAAGCGTCTGAGGTTTTCCTTCATTCTCTCCATCACTAAAACAACACCTAGCTTTGCATCCTTAAAAGCCCCGCGGAACTCTAAATGGTAGAGTGAATGTTGACGATTATAAGCTACCCATACCTGCGTAAACATGGATAGCTACATAAATATGCATTTTGCTACAAGCATGCATGCCCATAAACCAGCATAGCTAGCTAACATTGGGCTATGACTACAAGTAGCTATAAATTATAGCTGCCGCTATCACGCATGTGAGATATGTCCTATGTAAACAATGTGGCTTCCATTGCAGCCAATTTTGACCCTCGTATTTTGGCTTGGTTCTCCTAAATACTAAGCTGGATCAGAGCGAGACTAGCACCGAACAAAAGACCCTCTATAGAACTATGGATGATTCATGTTCACAATCTCTTTCGACATCAAAATACATGAGCGATAAAGAAGTGATTGTTAATGCAGTAAATGCCCGTGTGCAAGAGTAGATACGAGATGAGAGTATGCAACCGCATATCTCTGTGTGTACAACAGCATGTTTCTAAAATGACGTAGCAACACATCACACATGGGCATTGTAACACTACTTAATATTCTGATGTAATGGATGAATAAGATTAACTCGACTTCCAGTCTGTATGTACTTGGAATCAATTGTGCAGGTCTTCGGGGGGTTTGTTAGTCGGGAGTTTCAACAATGCCCAGGCCCAATTGTTTGACGCTGGTCTCTTCACTAAACACATTAAACCCAGAACTTAATGCGTAGCCACCATGAAACTCTGAGGAGAGCGCTGTGAAGCCTTGGATGGCAGCTCTGTGACCCAAATCAACGCTTGCTGTCCAGGTCCTTCCTCGTGGGCGCTGCAGAGGTGTCCTGGAAATTGTTGCAACTCCCAACTAACAAACCGAAAGGCTCGCAATCAATGCCGAGTATATACAGACTGGCAGATCAAGTTAATAGTATTCATCCATTACATCAGAATATTAAGTAGCGTTACCATGCCCACATGTGACGTGCTGCTGTGCCATTTTAGAAAAATGCTGTTACGGGTGGGTTTGCGAGGTTGCACACTCTTATCTCTTATGTACTCTTGTAATTGGGTGAAGTCTCAGCCAACAGAGAATGGTTTCATTCGATGCATAACTGCACTATCTAACTTTCCATCTGGCATAAGTTATTAAACCATTCCGCTCTGGAGTTATCACAGGAAAACTGCAGCTAATAGTTGGTCCAAAACATATTGGGTCCCATATTTCCAGCTATGAACAGTGGGTAGTATTATGCCACATGGAAAATCTAGAAATTTACTTGGTTAACATTTTCAATATTGATCTCAGCGAGAAAGCATCACAACGATTACCACATGAAGATTTCATGACTGCACTAGCGGAAATCTCTCCATACACGCAATAACACATGATATCGTCTTGACACTTACAGAAGATGGCCGATGCCAACGCTCACATTACCGTGGCATCACAACACTTCGCATCTTCAAGTGTCATATTACCTTGGTGCACACGGTACGTGCACACAGTCTTCAAAGTCCTTAGCTAATAAGCAATATACCTACATATCCCAGACAACACTTACATAAATTGACCTCAGAGGCTATGATTCAACTTGTCCTATAGCTAGCCTGGTACGTATGTAGGAGAGCTAGACAAATGTAGCTCAAGTACATGCAACTATTGATCTGGTCATGCATGATATAGTTCTACATTAGCTACGTGTCTAGTGCTGGTTGAGCTGTGAACTACCAATGCACGGCTAGACTGAGCCATAGCTTCCCTTACCTACTGGCGCAGCTATTAGCCAAACTACTCTGAGGGTAGCAATGTATAAAATACTATATTTAGAGTGCCACAGCTACCAAGTTACTTGGATGTGCTAACTACGCGGTCACTCACTGATCACATTGGGGTGGTCCAGGTCTCTGAGTCTTTTGCATTCCTCCAAAAATCTCCGCAAGACTTCGTCCCCATCCTGTGCGCCTTCAACAAGCAACTCGTGGACCTTTTTCACCGCGACCGGCTGCCCGCTAAGCTGCCCCTCGTACACAGCACCGTACGCTCCTCTGTCTAACTCCCGACCAATCTCCAAGTTCGACAGAACCCGCGGCAATGGAAGCCGTTCAATCAACTTCCCCAGCTGTGTCATGTCTCTTCACAACAAGCAATAAGATGGCTGCTATGATAACAGTGTCCTATTATTCCATTAACAGCCCTCCTAGTTGACGTATATGTAGATCACCATATATAGTAGTGTAATGAAGAAGAAGACATCTCCAGAAAACATCTCCATTTACTACAGTGAATGGAGATGCACTAGCTATAGCTACATGATATGCTGACTCTGAAACGAGCCCGCCCATAAAGTGGAAGTGAGATTGCCAGAGGAGCTATGGACGTAGCTGTGCTGAGGGGAGCAGGTGTGGAGGAGTTTCCTTGTGCAAACAGCTGGCCAAATTATGAGGTGTTAAACGAACTGCCCACTCATAGCGATTGTATTATTAGTTCATTTTATACAGTAAGTATGGGATAAAGGGGTGCATATATACAGACAATAAGCCTGTATACATTCTGGTTGTGATCACACACATAATCTATAGCTATGTGCAACATTAAATGAGAAGTAGCAATATCAAAGCAAGATATAAAATTCTTATAGTTTATAAGGAGATGCATGTCATGTACCATACAATGCACATGTGTCCTACAATATTGTGTTAGCTAGTGGCCATATGGATAGTATCATGCATGTGCACCCTGCATGTCAACAGAGCCATGAGTGGCACTTTACTACAGCACACTTGGGCACATGTTACAATTGGCAGCTAGCTCTGTTCATTCGTAAACATTTGCGTACAATATTGTATACTTAGCATCAAATATCAAATTTGGATGTCAGTTAAATATATCAATAATAATGATGAATTTGCATAATCTGTTAATATAAAGTTTGTATAGCACATAGGTTTGTGCAGCATAGAGTTCTAGCAGATAATACATTATGTACGCACAGTTTAAACTATCCTTCAGGTAGGACTACACCTGTGCTGTCCGGCAGCCTGCAGTGGTTACTTTGGCAAAGTGGACGAACGTCTCCTTGCACCAGGGAGGTTCATTTGAGAGCCCTTTGAGCAAGCAAGCATGTGCACAATGAAATCTCTTCTACAATCGAACAACTTGCCACATCGGCACATTGTTAGGGATGCGTCTATTGAATCTTGTTCACTGATTGGTTCTTCTTCCCTTTCTCGGGAAACACGCCGTGTGCTGCTTTCAAAGTCAGGTGCACTTGTTTTACTCCTACGCCGTGGCTGAGGGCTACCAGTTGCTTCAGAAGGCTCACATGTGTGTTTCCAGCGTAAGTGAAGTTGGTTCCATGGGAATGTGCGCCCACACTTTTCACATTTAGGTAAATCAGCTGCAGTCACTTCTGTGTCATCGCGGCTCTCTACAAGTGATTGTGCAATATCTGCTGCTTTGTGTCTTGCCAGTGGTTGGCGTGGAACCACTATAGGTGGATGTTTGATGGATTCTGCTGTGCCAGTACTGCTGCGCTCCTCCTTGAGCTTTTGCTCATCCTGTGGTGACAGCTCTAGAAGGCCAATGTTCACATATTCATGTTCGTCACTGTCTTCATCTACGTCCTGCAATGAATGCTGACTTGTCTGCTTGCTTAATGCCTCTTCTGAGAGCTGTTCAGTCTGTCTATCAAGGTCTGGTTCTCGGTCATGGATCTCTACAAGTGATTGTGCAATACCTGCTGCTTTGTGTCTTGCAAGTGGTTGGCGTGGAACGACGTGATGTTTGATGGATTCTGCTGTGCCAGCACTGTTGCGCTCCTCCTTGAGCTTTTGCTCATCCTGTGGTGACAGCTCTAGAAGGCCAATGTTCACATATTCATGTTCGTCACTGTCTTCATCTACGTCCTGCAATGAATGCTGACTTGTCTGCTTGCTTAATGCCTCTTCTGAGAGCTGTTCAGTCTGTCTATCAAGGTCTGGTTCACTTTCATTGAAGGTGAAAGCCTACATGAGTTAAAGCATAGCACAGGAGGAATATTAATGGCTACATTCGAAATGAGAATGAGAAGCTACAGGAAATGAATACGTTGAAAGGTTCCTAAGAGCGTCATGACAGCTAAATCTAGTAAACTACCTTCAAGTGCACTACATTAGGCACGTTTGCATGCATCACATGCTGAGTCATGAGGCTAGCTGTCTACAGACTGTGCATAGCACAGGAAGATGGTAGCCATGCACTTATAAGAGCCGACCTTCAAAGAGTCACTCCTTATACGTATGTTGCTAATGGTATAGTCACCTTATTCTACACTTCTTTGGTAGAGCACTGCACATATGTAATTGTGCAATAAGCAGCATTCTCATACCATTTCTGCTTGTTGCGGGACTGGAAATGAACCAACTGTCGCTTCTTCGAGCACGGGAATTGTAGGACTCTTTGGTTCATCAACTGTGGAAAATGTCCGTGCCACAACAGTGGGTGATTTGTGCACAGAAGCAAGAAGTGCACTGGGAGCAGCAACTGTAGGCAATTTGGGTTTGGGTGCAGCAACAGGAGGAGATTTGGGTGCAGCAACAGTAGGAGATTTGGGTGCAGCAACAGGAGGAGATTTGGGTGCAGCAACATGAAGAGATTTGGGCGCAGCAACAGGAGGAGGTTTGGGCGCAGCAACAGGAGGAGATTTGGGTGCAGCAACATGAGACATCTTTGGAGGCAATTTCGGTGTAGCAGCAATAGGTGATTCATTGGGCTGGCCAACTGTGGGTGGCATAGACAAAGCATCTGCAGAAGTCTCGGTAAACATTGGTGGATTTGAAGTAGCAGCACTCAATGAATTATTGGGTGTTGGTGGTGCCGGCTGTTGGTGGGGAGCAACGGAAGTTGCCATGGCTGCATTAGCTGCTGAAATACCACTTTGTTTGCAAGTGAACACCTGCATGGATGGTACAAATCAAATCTAATCCCATTCAATGCCATTAATGTCTAAAGCTGGAAAGTAGATGGAAGAGTAACTAATGACTGCACATTACGTAGACTACAGAGCAGTGTATGATGATACTGGGCAATAGAAATGTCTTATCCTGTGTATACAAATGGCACCTACACAAACATGTCCGACGCATGCTATACGTATCCATTCATATGTACTACCGAGGGCAACTAGGTAACTCAATTAGAACACCATACAACACCTTAAGAGCACTGCAACTCATCCCTGGTGCAGTTTAGCCAGGACATGCCAGTGATATGCTATGTACACATCCCCTTCATTCTCAAACTGCTTTACATGTGACCACTAAATTGGTATGATGAACCAACATAATGTAGAATTGCAGTATTACAGAATTCCATCAGCAGTGCCTATGCTCGGTACTTTAGTGTTATGAGTGCAGTGAGCCACATGGCACTGCATGAATAGCATACCACTTCAACCAACCTGTGATCATCTGTTCAACCACAATTATGACTTTGAATCAATTTGTATCATATGCAATACAAACCTGTGGCTGATCCAATGAAATCAATTCGCCATTCACATAGTAAGAAAATTCACTGTCGTCGTGGTCCAATGAAAACATCTCTTCATTCACATAGTAATGAAATTCACTGTCGTCATCAACCAGTTGCAACTCATGACACTGCCTGCGTGATGCCTCTTCCAGGAGCTGTTCACTCTCCTTGTCCTCGCCCTGACTGCCACAATTGAAGGGTGATACCTGAGTAGGGGATTAGTATAAGTCGAAAAGTAACTCATGATTGCATCCATAAAGCAGTGTCTGATTAACACTGTACAAATGTCATACTGTATATACGTGGTACGACTGCTAATACAGGAAATATACTATATCTGTGCTTATAAATGAGGGCAGGGAACTAGACAGGCACACTAAAAGGACGTAAGCCAAAACAACTCTTAATACATGGCGAAACAAATGCTTGGCAATTCGTACGCTAAAGCAATTCTATAAACACAGTGTGTCAGATGCATTATATAAGATGATAGATGAAGAAACATAAGATGCCATTTGCCCTATTCCTTTTTCAGAAGAGAGGATTGTGCAATGCTCAACATTACTCATACCGTTTCTACATACTGTGTTCCTGTCAGTGACCCAACTACAGGTTCCTCAGGTGTAGACATTGTAGACAATTTGGTTGTAGCAACTGAATGCAATTGAGGTACAGGCTCGACTGCATCAGAATGTTGACTAGCTGCTGATGTATCCCTCTCTTTGTTGTGCAATACCTGCATGAAGGTGAGACACATTTACTGGTGTAATAATATTATAAGTACCAATGTACCGTGCACCGCGATGCATAGAGCACACCATCTCGTGTTGCCACTACTGACACAGTATCATGAAACTTTGCAGAATTATGCACATTTATTGATGTAATTATGGTACGTAATTGCCACCAGTAACTATGCCACCTCACTGAATGCAAGAATGGCATCTACAATGAGACTAACTATACATAGGATGTCCAGATTTCTCAGAAGATTGCATGCGACTGAACAGTACTTCATCACAATTCTAAGTAAGCATTTTACCTCACAGCTGTTCCAATGACTATAGGGACATGTGATTACATTCCCTCTAGCTGTAAGACACTGCTGTGTGCATAGTGTTACTATCCTCACATGTGAAGGCATTGCTTTAGCCTCGACCAGTTGTCTCCGCAGTTCCATGTTTTCCTTCTCTATTGCCTGAATGTGCTGATGGAGCTTTTGAACATTCCACTCGCATATCTTCTCCCATATCTATGCATGAACCAGGTGCATCCATGCAACACCATTAAGCCTCATATCTCATGCTGTTGAAAGTATGTCTTCCTCAATGACAACATGAATGTGATACTATAGAGGCTTGCACGATGCACACACACACACACACACACACACACACACATGCACACACACACACACACACACACTATCTTACTTCGTTGTCCTTCTGTATCAAGTGATCCTTCATTCTTTGTTTTTCCTCACTGCCAAACTTCCCAGTCTTCTTCTTCGGTCCTTTGCCATCCATTGCAAGTTCGAGCTCATGGAAGTGGCTGGCAGCAGCCCATCTCTTTGATTCAGCTTCATGGTACTTGGCTTGATAGTTCTTAGCTTCTTCATGAGTTCTCTTTAGCTGCTTATCTTTCTCCATCAACTGAATTCATTTAAACAAGAGGAGTTACAAATAAAGTGTTAACTACTACAATAATGACTAACTGCAGAGTTAATTGCTGCGTAAAGAACAGTTGCAGGAAGAAATTCTTAAGCGTAAACACAGCTGGGCCGTTGGAAGAAGGCCATGTCCGTAGACAGGCCCAATGGAAGAAGACTACGTCCAAAGACACCTTTGGCAATGCGCCGACAAGATACAACTGGCGTGGTTACTATCCGTAGACCTTTGAAACGACATAAGGTGTCTGTCAGATGGGCCTTCTTCCAACGAACTACCTGTTATGCTTAAGAATTTCTTCCTGCAATGATATATGACATGACGTACTACTCATAATACAACCCACAATCACATGCCCTCACTTAGTGCACACGTTTGCATGCTGCTACATGGATGTCCACTGTGTCGCGTACGGCACATGTGTGTGCATGTGTGCGTGCGTGTGTGTGTGTGTGTGTGTGTGTGTGTGTGTGTGTGTGTGTGTGTGTGTGTGTGTGTGTGTGTGTGTGTGTGTGTGTGTGAGCATGTGTATGTGTGTGTGAGCATGTGTGTGTGTGTGTGTGTGTGTGTGTTTGTGAATGCATGATGTGTGTGTGTGTGCCTTTTTAATTGTGTGTGTGCGTGTGTGTGTGTGTGTGTGTGTGTGTGTGTGTGTGTGTGTGTGTGTGTGTGTGTGTGTGTGTGTGTGTGTGTGTGTGTGTGTGTGTGTGTGTGTGTGTGTGTGTGTGTGTGTGTGTGTGTGTGTGTGTGTGTGCATGTAGCATGTGTATGTGCAAGTTCTAAACCTCAAAAGTAATCACTCACTGCTGCATCCGACTTGACAAACTTGCTGTGTAGGTGCCTTATGATGGTGTCATCAGTGGCAAGTTTCATCTGAGAATATGAACACAGCGCAGGGGAAAGGTAGTAGTGAAATCAGTGAATAGAATCTGAAACTTATCTTCAGAGTGACAATGCAGCTAAAGACATACATGCACATCAGAGCCTTTAACCAACTGCAACAATAAAAGGCTATATTTCAAAATTCAGTCTAAAAGTCAATTTCTGACCCATAATTTTTATATTTCTTTCATCCAAGTAACACATATAACCTTTAAAGTAACTAGTACTATTGTGTAAAAAACTACGTGAGAGACACTAAACACACGCAAGTCACACATAAAAAGATTAGAAATACAATTGACGAAAAGGGCTATCTGGGCACTGACTGTCCCTGCGGCAAGGTTCTTGTGGATCAGACAAGGCCTTACTTGGGCACAAAACAGTTCCTTTTGCAGTTTTTGCTTCACCAACTCTAATGCTGCCAGGTTCTCTTCAGCCTCTTGCACATCAGCCTATGTATAGTGGAAAGGATCAAGAAGTGCAACACGACTGCAAATTGAGAAGGAAATGATCATAAGCGTAAACACAGCAAGGCCCGATGGAAGAAGCTACGTCTGAAGACAAAGCCGATTGAAGGAGCTACGGCCCAGTCTTAAGGTCTTCGGACCATAGCTCCTTCCATCGGCTTTGTCTTCGGATGTAGCTTCTTCCATCAGGCCTAGCTGTGTTAACGCTTGTGATCCATTTCCTTCTCAGCTATTTCTACACAGCAATTATTCTTTAATCTATGACTGCAAATTCTACAAATATTGTACTAAAATATCAGTAGGAACTGGCTGCACAGCTAATGCCCCTTAGCAGATGGCCTATGCTAACTGCAGGAGATAATTCCAGCATCTATGTAGGAACATGCATGCATTTCATGCTACACAGTATGTTACAATTTCATTTTGCTAGAAACATTGCTATCACTGACACCCCAATAGACCCCTAATCAAAATGTCTGATTTAAGTTGTCAGCTGGAGTTGTTTCATGAACACTGGGAGAACCAACAAACAAAGAAACACACAAATGTATTAACTCCCCATTCCCATTCCCCACTCCCTTCCTGCCGTTCCTGGTTTTACGGGGTCACTGGGACTACTACAGCTAAGTTGGGATCAAGATTAATAATTATGAAAAGGCTGTCTTGAAGCCTGCCATTGTAGACACACTGGTTTAGAGCCGATACAATACATCCTCACTTTAGTGCAATCCAACTCCTCTTGCACACTCTTCAAGTGCTCTTTGACCAGCTGTAAATCAGTCTAACAAAGAATGTACAAAACACAGCAATATTATCCTAACATCCTTCCACTGGCTTGCATGCCTTTGTGTGGTGAGTAATGACGTGGACACACAGCTAAATGTATACATTACAGCAGCAGGTTATGCAAGAGCACAAACCCTATTACTATTACTGAATGAATCCATGTTACAGTTTTGCTGTGTCAGCAATATCGCAGCACAACTTACCACAACTTATCTTATTATAATACCACCACATGTGCCAGTAGAGTATCTGTGCTAGTTGGTCATAGAAAAAGACCACCAGTGCAAGTTACAGTAGCCATCACCACATGTGCCAGTAGAATATCTGCGCTAGTTGGTAATTGAAAAAGACCACCAGTGCAAGTTACAGTGGCTCCGGGCCAGCACATGCAAGTTACAGCCGGTCAGAACCTGCACCGCTGCCATTGGAATGCACGCTGCAGCAAGCAATTGTAAGCTTGCCTAAGGGCATGCCATTGAATTGAGAGTGCATGGGAAGAAATTCAATGGCATGCCCTTAGGCAAGTTACAATTGCTTGCTGCAGCGTGCATTCCAATGGCAGCGGTGCAGGTTCTGACCGGCTGTAACTTGCATGTGCTGGCCCGAAGCCACTGTAACTTGCACTGGTGGTCTTTTTCAATTACCAACTAGCGCAGATATTCTACTGGCACATGTGGTGGTGGCTACTGTAACTTGCACTGGTGGTCTTTTTCTATGACCAACTGACGCAGATACTCTACTGGCACAGGTGGTGGTGGCTGCGATATTATAACTTGCACTGTGTGGTGGTGCTTTTTTCTAGAGCAATGGCGCATATACTGAATGCATACATTGAAACTTGCACAGTGTGGTGGTTGTGGCGGTCGTTTCATCTAGAAATGCATGTGGTGGCCGTAATATTGTAACTTGCACTGTGTGGTGGTGGTGGCGGTGGTGTTTTTTTCTAGAGCAATGGCGCATATACTGAATGCATGCATTGAAACTTGCACAGTGTGGTGGTTGTGGCGGTCGTTTCATCTAGAAATGCATGTGGTGGCCGTAATATTGTAACTTGCACTGTGTGGTGGTGGTAGTAGCATATGGTAGCAGCACCTGATGTGCATGGTGGTCTGTTTTCTTTCAGCTGTAGCACATGATATACTACTCATTGCAACTTCCACTGTGGTGGTGATGGTGGTTGTATTTATCTATTGGTGGTATAGTAGCTGAATATTGTGGCTGGATAGTTGTGAGCAAGTGTACATGTGGGTGCTGCTCTGCTCCAGCATAGCAGCAAATGCCTACAAATTGGTGCCAAAATTTGATTGTTCAAAACATCGCCTCCATTTTGTGACTAATTAAGCAATCCTGCTAATGACATGAGCAAATGGGCCATCTAACTATGTTCACTTAGTATCAAGACTTAGCGGGGCCGGGTAGGTGGGATATGCATTGAACCTCGCCTTTCTCGGCCATTTTGCAACTAATTTAGAAATCCTGCTAATGACATTAACAGTTAGATTATCTGGCTAGGTCCACCAAGTGTCAAGACTGAGCGAGCCTGGCTGGTTAAATAAATCGTACACCTCACATATGTCGGCCATTTTGAGACTAATTAAGAAATCCCACTAATAACATAATAAGGTGGACCACTTGGATGTGTCCACCAAGTTTCATGTCTCAATGAGCCCAGTTGCATTAATATACAAGATACCACTATGCATCAATATAAATGCACCATACATTAAGTGTTCTCCTATGTGCATTTATATTAGTATTTTGCAGGCTGCTTGTAGAAGAATGAAGACTTAATTAAAAATTCCATCTCATCTAAAAGTCTTAAAATCTTCCATACTTCAAAGCCATACCTAGCATATGCTCATGAAGGCCGCCAACCCCCCTGGGAATTATTCATTTATATTATATTATTTATTTACTTTAGATTAGTGGTGTATATTGTAACTTGCACTGTATAAACGTAACGCACATTTTCGTTGTCCGGAATAATCTCCTTCAATTCTGGACCGAACTTCACGAAACGTGGTAGGATTACGAAGAGGCGTACTGTGAGTAACCTCGCCGAGCTGAAATTTGGTTTAAGGTCTTTCCTACCAAGTTCTTGCCACTTTTACGGTCGCCGCCATATCTAAGAGATAGGGAAAAGATCGTGTTTGGTTGTGCACGAACTCCTCTTTCAATTTTTCACCAATCTTCGCCAATCTTGGAGGAGTATATTACGGCAATACGGGGGGTGATCTAAGGTGGTTAGTGCCTTCACCGCTGGACTCCTTTTAACGAAATAGATTAACATAAGTAAATTCTGTACGTACGGAGTTTTACGGAATGAGTCTACAGAATGTTCCCAATTAAATGGACGGTTCTGATTGGTTAAACGCTAGAAATTTCAAACGATATGCTGGAAACCCACCCGAAGGGCGGGCATTCAGCTAGTTCCTATAATTATACAAACGAATGCCAACACAATATTCTACTCATTAGTGCAGTAAAATGAAAGCTCTCACCTCCAACATATGAATCCTCTGGTCAGCAGAAAGCACTGTTTGGAGGACAGTCTACATAATCAGGAGAAGGACCATGTTGTAGTAACACATGTACATAATTATACAGTATCCAAGTTACAATGCATGCGATTCGGGATTTATCACTGCATTCGTGTCATGCAATGTACATCAATTGAGTTTACATCTGAACAATATGCATGCTTATAAAGCAGTACATTTTTGTGGTACGGGTACAGGAGATGGAGCTGCAGCGTCTGCATAATTACATAGGCAGTGATCATCCCATTCAGGAGGCAGTCATCAAGCAACTAGTACGACTCCCTCAATAATGTGTCACATGTTCCGCACTTACCACGTCCAGTCTTGAGAGCACTGTCAGCATCTCAGTAGATTTGGGCCTCTGTTTTCGGTCGTCATTGAGGCAGAGCAGGATGAAGGGTTTGAATGGGTGTGAATCGTTCATTTTCTGTAGATCCTTCTCTCTACGTTTGACTTCACGAGTGGTTCCAATGCCCTCCATATTAGGAGTGGGAACATGTTGTGTGCCAATCTCCAGCAGCAGCACACCAAGCGAGAATACATCCATGCTTTCATTGTACTTGGCGCCTTCTGAACGCAGGCATTCTGGTGGCATGAATGCTAACATTCCCGGAGCTGCAGTTGTCAGATACACATCCTCCTTCAGTTTCGACTGTCCAAAGTCTCCTAGTTTTGCTACTCCATCTTTGGAAATCATCACATTCTTATCAGTGAGGTCACGGTGAACCAGGGGAGGGTTCAGCTGGTGAAGGAAGGCAACTCCTTGGGTGATTCCTAGAGCGATGTGGAGCTGCTCTTGAATGCTGAGATTGCCTCTGCGCCGCTCCAGAAAGCGTCTGAGGTTTTCCTTCATTCTCTCCATCACTAAAACAACACCTAGCTTTGCATCCTTAAAAGCCCCACGGAACTCTAAATGGTAGAGTGAATGTTGACGATCATAAGCTACCCATACCTGTGTAAACATGGATAGCTACATAAATATGCATTTTGCTACAAGCATGCATGCCCATAAACCAGCATAGCTAGCTAACACCAGGCTATGGCTACGAGTAGCTAGAAATTATAGCTGCCAATATACTGTAACAAAAGACGTGGCTAGACTAACACCATGCTGGAATGTCACCGCGATGTAAGGGATAACAACATCACCACAATGGTGCACGACTGCCATCTGGTCCCACGAAGGGCACAACAGTAGGCAAAGCTGTCTGGTCCCACGAAGGGTGCAACAGTCAGCAAAAAAGAGAATTGACTCCGTCTAGCTGGAGTAGGTAAATGACATGTCAGCTGCCGATATCACGCATGTGAGACATGTCCTATGTAAACAATGTGGCTTCCGTGGCAGCCAATTTTGACCCTCGTATTTTGGCTTGGTTCTCCTAAATACAAAGCTGGATCAGAGCTAGACTAGCACCCAACAAAAGACAAAGAACCCCTCTATAAAACTAAGGATGATTCATGTTAACAATCTCTTCTGGCATCAAAATACATAGGCGATAAAGAAGTGATTGTAAAAGCAGTAAATGCCCGTGTGCAAGAGTAGATAAAGATGAGAGTATGCAACCGCGCATCCCTGTGTGTATTGCATCATTTTGGGGGGGGGTACTGGTGGTGTGGAGCTGAAGCACGCGATTCAAGATCCATGATTATGGGATGCTTCCGGCTCAAGCTCAAGCCCAGGCAATGGCAGAAAAGTTTTCAGTGGCAGCACCCCTAACAACAAACAGCCCCACTGAACAAATAACAAAATGATCTTACTGTATGTATGTCTATGTTGTTTGTTCTCTATGTGTTGTGGGTACCTGGAAGAGTAGCCTCCTGGCTAAAGGATTCCCACATTAACATAAGATCAATTATTATCATTATTATTATTATTTATATTATTCTAAAATGACGTAGCAACACATCACACATGGACATAGTAACGCTACTTAATATTCTGATGTAATGGATGAATATCATTAACTCAATCCTCCAGTCTATACCTACTTGGCTTAATTGCGCAGCTCTTCAGTTTGTTAGTCAGGAGTTTCAACGATGTCCAGGACCAGTTGTTTGACGCCAATCTCTTCACTGAATAGATTGAACCCAAAACATAATGTGTAGCCACCGTGAAACTCCAAGGAAAGTGCTATGAAGCCGTGGATGGCAGCCCTGTGACCCAAATCCACGCTCGCTGTCCTGGTCCTTCCTCGCAAGCACTGCAGAGGTGTCCTGGAAATTGTTGCAACTCCCGACTAACAAACCAAAAGGCTTGCAATCGATGCTACCATGCCCGCATGTGACGTGTTGCTGTGTCATTTTAGAAAAATGCTGATACAGGTGGGTATATGTGGTTGCACACTCTCATCTCTTATGTACTCTTGCTGTGTGGTAATTAGGTGAAGTCTCAGCCAGCAGAGAATGGTTTCATCTGATGCACAGCTGCACTATCTAACCTTACCATGTGGCATAAGTTGTTGAACCATTCCGCACTGGAGTTATCACAAGAAAACTCTGGCTAATAGTTGGTCCAAAAAATATTGGGTCACATAACTCCAGCTAGGAACAGTGGGTAGTATTATGCCACATTGAAAATTTCGTGAATGAGAAAGCATCACAATGATTTCATGACTGCACTAGCTGAAATCTCTCAATACACGCAACAACACATGATTTCGTCTTGGCACTTCCAGAAGATGGCTGACGCCAACGCTCACATTACCGTGGCATCACAACACTTCGCATCTTCAAGTATCATATTACCTTGGTGCACATGGTATGTGCACACGGTCTTGACAGTCCTTAGCCAATAAGCAATATACCTACGTCTCTCAGACAACACTTGCGTAAATTGACCTCAGTGGCTATGATTCAACTTGTCCTATAGCTAGCCTGGTACGTATGTAGGAGTGTTAGACAAATGTAGCTCAAGCACATGCGACTATTGATCTGGTCATGCATGATATAGTTCTACATTAGCTACGTGGCTAGTGCTGGTTGAGCTGTGAACTACCAATGCACGGCTAGACTGAGCCATGGCTTCCCTTACTACCGGCGCAGCTATTAGCCAAACTACTCTAAGGGTAGCAATGTATAATATATACAAGTTACTTGGATGTGCTAACTACGCGAACACTCACTGATCACATTGGGGTGGTCCAGGTCTTTGAGTCTTTTGCATTCCTCGAAAAATCTCCGCAAGACTTCGTCCCCATCCTGTGCGCCTTCAACGAGCAACTCGTGGACCTTTTTCACAGCGACCGGCTGCCCGCTAAGCTGTCCCTCGTACACAGCACCGTACGCTCCTCTGTCTATCTCCCGCCCAATCTCCAAGTTCGACAGAACCCGCGGCAATGGAAGCCGTTCAATCAACTTCCCCAGTTGTGCCATGTCTCTCCACAACAAGCTATAAGATGGCTGCTATGATAACAGTGTCCTATTGTTCCATTAACAGCCCACCTAGTTGACAAATATGTGTAGATCACTATATATAGTAGTCCCTGGAATAATTCATCTAAACTACAGAAAGGAAGCATGCTACTAAAGACCTCAACACTTCAATTCTCTCATGGCCAGCTTTGCATAGATAACTATCTAGCTAGCTATCTAGCTGCATGGTGTAGCTATCTAGCTATATTAGCTAACTATAGCCAGTTAGCTACATGGCTATGCATATGTAACTAGATGGTTATAGACGGTTAGTTTAAGGGGCTCACAGTGGTCAGTCTTGCAAACACTAATCGTGCAATCAGTTGCAGCAAGGATCATCCTCAAGATCACCTCATGCAATTAGACCTAAACCTAGCTAGTTTCTTAATAGATGTAACTAGGATGTTATAGGTGTAGCGACAGCAATAGAATTTGCAAAATTAATGGACATCAAGGCATTGCAAATTCGTAGATGCATGGTGATTCACTTATTCACTCACGTGCAATTGTACATATTAATTATTATAGCTAACTAGCTACATGGCAAGGTGCATTAGCTATTATATAAATACCTGTATTATTATAGTTACAATAAATACAGCACACAAGCAGTCTCTTTGTATATAATAGCTACTTGTTGATATTATTAATATATATAATTATATAGCTTTGGTTATCTGCTACTATTGTTCTCTAGTTATACAACGTCTTTCGCTGTCTGGGCACGATCCTTCTGAGCGCCATCCGGACACTTCCAAGTGTGCATTTTGTACTGTCTTCTCTAATTACTTGTGAGCGTCATGCCACATTTGCACTCACTGCATCATCTTTACATCACCTCTTGTGGCACATTTTCTACATTCGATATTGATGACAGCTAGAAAATGTATACATCTGCTAGCTAGCGAGAGCTCAAGAGATATTTGCCAGCTGCATGTACTAATTGTGCATTCAGAAATTTATAATAAGAGCAGTTTTCACAATCTGATTGAATCCATGTGTCAAATAAAGACTTTTATACACGTCTACAGTGTAAATTGATGTAACATTGCATTATTTTACTTTGCTCTTAGCCTAATTCGAGACCAAACATGCATCAATCCAACCACATGTACAATTTTGACTAAATGTACCACACCCACCAAACTTCTCCAAACCAGGATTATTAAAGCTAGCTCTCTTAGCTGCTTCACATACACTTCGTCACCCTCCCCAGTTTAATGTCTGCACTAGATACGTACTTTCCGATCATTGTCATCGATCATCTGTACAATTTCTTGTACTTATACAATAGTGACTGTTATATTCTCTGTATCAGATCTTCTGATCTACGTTCTGCACATACCCATTATGCGCAGCAAGCTAAATCCTCTATCTTTTCCCACTTGCTGTACAATTGTTGTACCATGGCTTTTGACTTGGCTTCCTGAAAGGTAGTCTTCTTCATTTACTACAGTAAATACAGATGTAGTAGCTATAGCTACATGATATGCTGACTCTGAAATGAGCCTGCCCATAAAGTGGAAAAGGGATTACCAGAGGAGCTACATATATAGGTAGCTGTGCGGTGGGGGGGGCAGGTGCAGAGGAATTTCCTTATGCAAACAGCTGGCCAAATTATGAAGTGTTAAACAAACTGTCCCACTCATAGCGATTGTATTATTAGTTCATTTTATACAGTAAGTATGGGATAAAGGGGTGCATATATACAGACAATAAGCCTGTATACATTCTGGTTGTGATCACACACATAATCTATAGCTATGTGCAACATTAATGAGAAGTAGCAATATCAAAGCAAGATATAAAATTATTATAGTTTATAAGGAGATGCATGTCATGTACCATACAATGCACATGTGTCCTACAATATTGTGTTAGTGGCCATATGGATAGTATCATGTGCACCCTGCATGTCAACAGAGCCATGAGTGGCGCTTTACTACAGCACACTTGGGCACACGTTACAATTGGCAGCTAGCTCTGTTCATTCGTAAACATATGCGTACAATATTGTATACTTAGCATCAAATATCAAATATGGATGTCAGTTAAATATAACAATAATAATGATGAATTTGCATAGTCTGTTATTATAAAGTTTGTAGCACATAGGTTTGTGCAGCATAGAGTTTACGCAGATAATACAATATGTACACACAATTTAAACCATCCTTCGGGTAGGACTACACCTGTGCTGCAGTGGTTACTTTTGCAACTTGTGTCATCACAGCTCCCTACAAGTGATTGTGCGATACCTGCTGCTGTGTGTCATGCTGGTGGTTGGCATGGATCCACTGTAGGTGGATGTTTGATGGATTCTGCTATGCCAGTGCTGTTGTGCTCCTCCTTGAGCTTTTGCTCCTCCCGTTGTGCTATCACCTCATCGTTCACATAGTCATGCTTATCACTGTCTTTATCGACTTTCTGCAATGAATGTTGGCGTGTCGGCCTGCTTGATGCCTCTTCTGAGTGCCGTTCAGTCTCTCTATCAAGGTCCGATTTACTTTCATTGAAGGTGAAAGCCTACATGAGTTAAAGCCTACATGAGCAGCTCAGCCATTGCACTGAGACACATTTTAGCCAAACAGCAAACTATGTTCTGACCTTAAACTAGTTTTCCATCAAAAATGTTCAAATTTAAGAAACATGCGTACCTGTGCAAATTTCCATGGATATGTATCTGAAACATATATATAATCAGAGTCCTTATCAACCGGCGGCAATTCATGATGCTGTGTCTTTGATGGCATATCCGTGAGTGGTTCACTCTCTTTGTTTTGGTCCTGCAGGTACAGCATATGTAAATGGAAGAGTAACTAATGACTGCACAATACATAGACTACAGAGCGGTGTATGATGATACAGGGCAACAGGAATGACCTATACTGTGTATACAAATGGCACCTACGTACACAAACATGTCCAATGCATGTAATAAATATTCACCCATATGTACTCCCGAGGGCAACTAGGTACAGTAACTGGATACCATATGTACAACACGTTAAGAGCACTACATCCTACCCCTGGTGCAGTTTAGCCAGGGCATGCCAGTGATATGCTACGTACACGTCTCCTTGATTTCAATTCTCTGATTGCTGACATGTGACCGTTAAAATTAATGTTGCATAAAGTGGTCTAGGAGTGCTTTACACCATTTATGGCTTGAAGTGTGGGGGTCGAGTTGCTGATAAAGCATGAGGTGAAACCAAGTGTTTTATCCCGCAATGAGTAACCCACACCGAGTAGACAGGCACACTAAAAGGATATAAGCCAAAACAACTCCTAATAAATGGTAGACCAAACCTTGGCAATTTTGCGCGTTAAAGCATTCCTAACAACACAGTGTGTCAGATGCATTACATAAGATGTCATTTGTGCTATGCTTTTTTTTCAAATGAGAGGATTGTGCAATGCTCAACATTACTCATACCATTTCTTCATACTGTGGTTCTGTCAGAGAACCAGGAACAGGTTTGTCAGGAGTAGAAATTGTAGACAATTTCGCTGTAGCAACTGAACCCAATTGGGGTACAGGCTCGGCTGCATCAGAAGGTCGATCAGCTGCTGACGTAGCCATCTCTTTGTCATGCAATACCTGCATGGAGGTGGACACAATTACTGGTGTAATAAAATTATAAGCACCAAAGTACCACCACCACCGTTACCACCATGCATAGAGCACACCATCTTGTGTTGCCACCACTAACACAGCATCACAATAATACATTTATGTGCATACATGTACGTATTTCTTATTATAATGGAGCTAGGCCGATTTTTTGCCCGCACTAATCTCCGGAACCGTGCGGAGGGTTCGCAGAAAACGCGGTCCTAATGTGAAAGCACTATCTGGAGGGTGTCTTCGGCTGGGTTTTCCTGCGAAAACGTGCGAAATTAAGGTTTTGCGCCAACTCGCCATACGTTACTATAGGACGCCATTTTTGTTCTCCTCCTGGGGAGATGGTGCGACGGCTTTCTTGCTGTCATTTTAGCATAATGTATAAGGCTGTGGATAACATAAGCTATATAGCGGAAAGCGCCGTCTTACGCGAGTGAAAGCGGCTCGATGGCGAAAAGATGGGCACAAGTTATGCGGGTTTTAGGCTTGCGCAATGATCTCATGACGTCATCGTAATACGTTTCTTCCAAACAAAGCAATTTGCAACCGTTGCAGTGCGCATATGCCGAACATTAAGGGCAACATCGGCGGTCTAACCAAGAAGTTAAGACATTCAGAGATGATGAGAGCTCTTAGGAGCCGACGACAACTGTCAGAACTCCAAGACCATCGCTCAACCTTCACTCACAGGAGTCAGCACCAGGGGAAAAGCAGGAGCCAGCTTGAGGGGAGTCAGCTCAAAGGACCAACCAGGAGTCAACTCAAGAGAACAACTAGGAATCAGCTCAAAGGGGCCATCATGAGTCAGTTCTGTTTAATTTGGAGGGCAATACAAGACACTTGACCTTGCAGAAGGTGATTCATGGTGGACGAGGAGTCAGCTGCATGCAACTCTATAGCTAACTGCAACTGCAACGTCACTCAGTAGCCAGGTTTGGAAGTGCTTTGCATCAGAAGCACTGGCATCAGAAGCACCTGCGTTGGGCGCCAGAGCAGAGTAGGGCGCCGAAGGCGCCCTTCTCTACTAGTTGATATAATTATGGTTGGCAATGGCCAACAGTGTATGTGCCAATCTCACTAAATGTAAGAATGGCATTTACAATGAGTCTATCTATTCATAGGATGTACATATTTCTCAGAAGATTGTGCCTGAACAGACTTCATTACAGTTCCATTTAAGCACTTCACCTCACAGCTGTCCCAATGACAACAGGATCATATGATTACACTCTCTCCACTTGTAACACTACTGCTGTGTGTATGGTGTTACCATCCTCACATATGAAGTCATCTGTTCAGCCTCCACCAGTTTCCTCCGCAGTTCCATGTTTTCCTTCTCTATTGCCTGATTTTGCTGTTGGAGCTTTTGAACATTCCACTCACGTATCTTCTCCCATATCTAAGCATGAAGCAGGTACATATGTGACACACCATTCAACCTCTCATGTTTCTGTCAAAAGTATGTCTTCCTCAATGACAAGAATTAACATGAATGTGATGCTATAGAAGCTTGCACAATGCACACACACACACACAGACACACACACACACACACACACGCACACACACACACACACTATCTTACTTCATTGTCCTTCTGTATCAACCGATCCATTATTCTTTGTTTTTCCTCACTGCCAAACTTCTCAGCCTTCTTCTTTGGCTTTTTGCCGTCCATTGCAAGTTCAAGCTCATGGAATTGGCTAGTAGCGGCCCATCTCTTTGACTCAGCTTCATGGTACATGGCTTGAAAGTTCTTAGCTTCCTCATGAGTTCTACTTAGCTGCTCATCTTTCTCCTTCAACTGAATTCATTTAAACAAGTGGATTTACAAAGAAAACTGCTAACTACTACAATAATGATATATGACATGCTATATATATGCATATATGACGCGCTATTTATAATATAACCTACAATCACATGCCCTAACTTAGTGCACAAGTTCCCATGCTGCTGCACGGATGTCCACTGTGTCACTGCGTGTGTGTGTGTGTGTATGTGTGTGTGTGTGTGTGTGTGTGTGTGTGTGTGTGTGTGTGTGTGTGTGTGTGTGTGTGTGTGTGTGTGTGTGTGTGTGTGTGTGTATGTGTGTGTGTGTGTGTGTTGTGTGTATGTGAACATGTGTGTGAGTGTGTGTGTGTGTCATACACGTGCGTGTTTAGCATGTGTGCGTGCAAGTTCTAAACCTCAAATGTAATCACTCACTGCTGCATCCACCTTGACAAACTTGCTGTGTAGGTGCCTTATGATGTTGTCATCAGTGGCATGTTTCATCTGAGAATATGACCACAGCGCAGGGGAATAGTAGTAGTGAAATCAGTGAACAGAATCTGAAAACTATCTTCAGAGTGGCAATGCAGCTAAAGACATACATGTACATCAGTGCCTTTAACCAATTGCAACAATAAAAGGCAACTTTTCGTTTCTTTAATGTCGATATATTTCTTTCCTCCTAGTAATGGCATACATAATTATAGTAACTAGTACTATAGTGTGCAATACTTGCAAGTACATGCAAAATGGTATACTCATATATTTTGAATCGTAGAGTGGGAGGCACTTAAACACACATACATATGAAGGATTAGAAATACAATTGACGTGACAAGGGCTATATGAACACTGCCCTTTTGCCAAGGTTAATATGGATCAGACAAAGCTTTACTTTGGCACGAAACAGTTCCTCTTGCAGTTTTTGTTTTGCCAACTCCAATGCTGCCAATTTCTCTTCAGCCTCTTGCACATCATCCTACATATGTAGTGGAAAGGACCAAGAGGTGCAACTCGACTGAAATTCTACAAATATTGTACTAAAATATCAGTAGGAACTGGCTGCGCAGCTAATGCCCCTTAGCAGATGGCCTATGCTAACTGCAGGAGATAATTCCAGCATCCATGTAGGAACATGCATGCATTTTATGCTACACCGTATGGTTACAACTTCATTATGCTAGAAAAATTGCTACCACTGACACCCACACACACACCCGCATGCACACATGCACACACACACACACACACACACACACACACACACACACACACACACACACACACACACACACACACACACACACACACACACACACAACACACACACACACACAACACACATACAGTTGGGGGACTTGAGGTCAGATATTTGGTGAACCAACATATTCACTTGTTATGACAACATAGGAGCAGGACATGGCCAGCATAGATCAGACTATTCTTCACCTTAGCACAATCCAACTCCTCTTGCATTCCTTCCCTTGCTTTAACTGTTGCTTCAAAGCACTCTCTAGCTGCTTGCACATCATTCTGAAGAAAAGATACAAAGACTGCTTAAGAGAACTTTCATTAATCCCATCAACGTTGAGTGACATCGTCAGTTACTGCCACGTGCGAATTCATGTGACTCATTCTGATAATTTGATTGCCTGATAGCAACATCGTCGAACGTCGCTGATGTTGAGATACAACTTTTTCTACCCTAGCGTTGGGTGAGGCTGAGCGTCGTTCAGAGAATCGTGAATGTTCCCAACAATTGATGTTCTCAAAGCGACGTGGCGTTTGTGACCTACAAGACGCTCAGGGTTTCTTGTGTCGTATTATGAATCCACCTATAGGGACACTAGCAACTATTATTTGTGTTACTTGTTTCCTGTTGCAGTGCAGTGATTGCATACGTTGAACAGGAAACAGTTGCAAAGGATCCACAGTTTGGATAGCTGTAACTTGCATACACAAACAGAGTAATATGCATGCATGCATGAAAATAGCTTCTTGGGACTACTGCAGTTAAGTTTGGATCAAGATTTGATAAGGCTGCCTTGAAGCCTACCATTGTACACACACTGGCATAGAACCAATACAATACATCCTTACTTTAGCACAACCCAGCTCCGCTTGCAGGCTCCGCTTTTCATCCTTCGTTGCTGTCAAACGCTCCTTGACCAGTTGTAAATCAGCCTAACAAAGAATGTACAATACACAGCATCAAGCAATATTATCCTAACATCGTTCCTCTGGTTTGTGTTCTTGTGTGATGAGAAGACAACGCAGACACACGGCTACAATGTATTCTTTCAGCAGCAGATTACCGTATACATACAAATTTTTGCGGGACGTTATTTTCATAAATTTTGCAAATCCGTAGAGGTTTGCAAAATTAAAAGCACAAATTTCCAGGGCAATATACACATAACAAAGGCAAAAGCACTGTTTCTCCTTCTTGACGGTATCTTTAGGACCACTGAAGGTGCAAATGCAAGGCAATTACAGACCTCCCTGTGGCAAATCAGTGGAGCGCTTTCTCGTTCATATTGTTGAGCCACTGCGGCAAACAAACACGGAGCAAAGGCAGCTAGGATATGGTGCAGGACGTGTCCCACAGTCAGGCCATCTTTCAAGGCTGCCACAGCGTACGGATTTTCTCTGTTTCCGCTTCCCCATTCGCACTGAAGAACTGGTCCTGACAATGCGGTCCAGACATCATTGTAAACGTGATACCCGCAAACGCAACTACTTAGTAGATGGAACAAAGACATCTGTTAACGGTCAGAAATGATCCTCAAAGCGCCAGTGGAACGAACTAAAGTGTACAGTGATGCCTGAGCCACTCTTGGTGGTGATATCTTCCATAGAAAGGGAGCCATTCATAAAATTTTCAGGGCTACCCGAAATTAAAATCGCAAAAATTGTCAGGTATGGGGCTTTCGCGAAACATACATCCTGCAAAAATTTGTATGTATACAGTATGCAAGAACTCAAACCCTATTATTTTTACTGAGCCCGCATCACAGTATTGCTGTGTCAGCAATATCGCAGCACAACTGACCACAGACCTATTCTTATAATTATACAAACGAATGCCAACCCCAAATTATACTCATTAGTGCAGTAAAATGAAAGCTCTCACCTCCAACATACGAATCCTCTGGTCAGCAGCAAGCACTGTTTGGAGGACAGTCTACATAATTAGGAGAAGGACCATGTTGTAGGAACACATGTACATAATTATACATTATTCAAGTTACAATACATGCAATTCAGAGTATATCACTGCGCGTTCGTGTCATGCAAAGCACATCAATTGAGTCTACATCTGAACAATCTGCATTCTGCCTATAAAGCAGTACATCTTTGTGGTATGTGAGATGGAGCTGCAATGTCAGCATAGACAATGATCATCCCATTCAGCAGGGCATCAAGCAACTTGTGTATGACTTCTCTCAATAATAATGTGTCACATGTTCAGCACTTACCACGTCTAGTCTTGAGAGCACTGTCAGCATCTCAGTAGACTTGGGCCTCTGCTTTTGATCATCACTGAGGCAGAGCAGGATGAAGGGCTTGAAAGGGTGTGAATCATTCATTTTCTGTAGATCCTTCTCTCTGCGTTTGACTTCACGAGTGGTTCCAATGCCCTCCATATTAGGAGTCGGAACTTGCTGAGTGCCAATCTCCAGCAGCAGCACACCAAGCGAGAATACATCAATGCTTTCATTGTACTTGGCGCTTTCTGAACGCAGGCATTCTGGTGGCATGAATGCTAACATTCCCGGAGCTGTCGTTGTCAGATACAAATCTTCCTTCATTTTTGACTGTCCAAAATCTCCTAGTTTTGCTACTCCATCTTTGGAGATCATCACATTCTTATCATTGAGGTCGCGGCGAACCAGGGGAGGGTTCAGCTGATGAAGGAAGACAATTCCTTGAGTGATCTCTAGAGCGATGTGGAGCTGCTCTTGAATGCTGAGATTGCCTCTGTGCTGCTCCAGAAAGCGTCTGAGGTTTTCCTTCATTCTCTCCATCACTAAAACAACGCCTAGCTTTGCATCCTTGAAGGCCCCACGGACCTCTAAATAGAAGAGTGAATTTTGAAGGTTCTCAGCTAACAATGCACACCTGTGTACAGCTTCATAAATTTGCATTTGCTACAAGCACGCATGCCCATAATCGAGCATAGCTAGCTAACGCCAGGCTATGACTACGAGTTCATAGCTAGAAATTATAGCTGATGATATCAGGCAAAGAATTCAACAGGATTCACTAATGATATAGTGCCCACACATACTACAGCAAATGAACCTATTTGGGAGTCGGGGACAATTCTCCAGCCTCAAGGAAAACTCTGTCACACAGTGCTATATAATATTACTGGCAGGAGGCATTTGGGGAGGTGGGGCAGGGGACAAGCCATATGTGTTAACATAGTACTCACTCTCGCCTTACAACTTGTCCGCCCTCTTAATCTTGAAACTGTAGTTTTGTCCCCTTCTTCATACAGTACTGGGTGGTTGAAGGTGCATGTGGTACATGCACCCTAACCCACATGCATATGGTCTTGAATATCCTTATAGCCAGTAATCTATATACTTATGTCTCCCAGACAACACTTGTGTAAATTGACCTCAAGACGTTCAACTTGTCCTATAGCTAGCCAGATACGTAGGAGAGCTAGACAAATGTAGCTCAAACACATGCGACTATTGCTCTGGTCATGTATGCTATAGTTCTACATTAGCTACGTGGCTAGTGCTGGTTGAGCTGTGAACTACCGATGCACGGCTAGACTGAGCCATGGCTTCCCTTACTACCGGCGCAGATATACATACTAAACTCCTCTAAGGGCTACGGTATGTATGTACGTAGACTGCCTTCGCTACCAAGTTACTTGGATGTGCTAACTACGCGCGCGGACACTCACTGATCACATTGGGGTGGTCCAGGAGTCTGAGTCTTTTGTATTCCTCCAAGAATTTCCGCAAGACCTCTTCCCCATCCTGTACTCCTTCAACGAGCAACTCGTGGACCTTTTTCACCGCGATCGGCTGGCCGCTAAGCTGTCCCTCGTACACAGCACCGTACGCTCCTCTGTGTATCTCCCGACCGATCTCCAAGCTCGGCGGAGCCTGCGGCAATGGAAGCCTTTCAATAAACTTCCCCAGTTGTGTCATGTCATATCTCTTCACAACAAACAATAAGATGGCTGCTATGATAACAGTGTCGATTATTCCAATAACAGCCCACCTAGAGGACGAATGTGTAGATCAACAATAGCAGCCCCTGGGATAATTCATTGAGACCTCTAAATTTGATGTTCACAGCATGCCCTAACTATAGGCTTATACGTAGCTAGCTAATGAAAGTAGGGAAACATGCTACCAAAGACTTCAGCACTTTAATTCTCTCGTGGCCAGCTACAGCTTTGCATAGCTAGCTATCTAGCTGCATTATGTTTGTAGCTATCTAGCTAACTAGCCAGTTTTATGGCTATGCATACATATAACTAGATGGCTATAGATATGGTTAGTTTGAGAGGCTCACGGTGCTCAGTCCTGCAAACATTATTTCTAGATCTGTAATCAATATTGCAGTGCGAATCATCCTCGGGATTATCTCGTGCAAGACCTGGTTTTGTAAATAGCCATGGATGTAGGATGTTATGCCTAGTTGTGTTTATAAAGCACTAAAATTTGTAAATGGACATCAAGGCATTCAAATCGTGCATGCATGCTGATTTATTCATTTAGCTAGGTACTCACTTGCATATTATAGCTAACTAGCTACATGGCAAGGTGCGCATTAGCTGCAGTATAATAATACCTGTATAATACAGTAAATGCAACACAAAAGCAGTCTCTTTGTATAGCTACTGCTGTTTGTTCTTGCTATTATCAATATGTAGCAATGGTTAGCTATCTGCTACTATTGTTCTCTAGTCTCTAACTTCCTTCGCTGTCTGGGCACGACCCTTCTGAGCGCCGTCGGGACACTTCCAAGTGTGCATTTTGTACTGTCTTCTCTGATTACTTGTGAACGTCTTGCCACATTTGCACTCATAGGATGCACCTCCTGCATTATTCTTGACTCTTACTTCAAGTGTAGTGGTGGTAACCTCGCATTCTCTGTCAGTGGTTGGCAATGGCTTCCCACTGTAGGTCGCGTTGGACTGGATTGGTTGCCGTGGGTGATCTGAAATGCAAGTTTCATCAGACAACTTACATGTGTGGCTCCAATACAACTGAATTTGTTCCCAAAGAAATAATCGGGCACACTTTTTGCATTTCAGCATATTGTCACTTGCAGCCAATTTCGTGCTACTCATTGTATATGACCGAGTAATACGTGACCTTGTTCGTTTCAGAGATGCTGACCCAGATGCGGTGCACAGAGATCTATGTTCCCACAAAAGTTTCACTGCCTTCTTTGGAAAGCTCTGCCCACACCGTTCGCAAGTATGTGCATCTTTTTTGCCCAGTATTTCAGTGGCCCGCCGCACCTTGTAGTGATTTACTGGCTCATTTGAGGTCACTTCTAAGCTGTGTGTGCTTTCTTCAAATTTGCCTTGGCCTTTTTCACTGTCATTGTCAACGAAAGCCTGAGTTGGGGTCTACAATAGATGGAAGGACCAATTTAAGTATAGTGGAACATGTTTATCTAACAATAGCAAGAAAGAGTACCTCAAGGATTGCCCAAATTGTAGGAGATTGAGCAATCGTAACACCTGCTACATGCATCGGATCTCTGCTGAGCCGTAGACTTACAATAACTTACGTTTCCATGCTCCAGTTCCATTTCTACACATTTCTTCTCCTCAGCTGTTCCTTCTGGGTGGACTTCAGCCCCTTGAAGATCGATCTATAAATACAAGGAGGAGTTGACAATTCAAGAAACTTATATACAAAGCCCCCGAGTGCCAGCCACAGCTAATCCAACACAATACTTAGATAATATTAGAATACTCACGCTAGCATCCCACCCACTTACAGTGGAACCTCAGAAATAAGACCATCATCCGGGCAATGCAAAGTGGTCTTATTTTCGAGGTGGACTTAATTCTATGAACCATACTACTGTACAGTATACACGGATATGGGACCAAATCAAAGCGGTCCTATTTCTAAGGTGGTCGTTGTATAGAGGTGGTCGTTTTGCAGGGTTTCACTGTATATATGTACGCACAATCACACATGAGCACAAACAATATTATACAAGCACACCACCCACACACCCACATGCACACCCACACGATACACACATACACATACAAGCACACATATCACTTACCTTCCCCCCAAAAACACACTTACGAATAATAATGTATAATAGATACATGCATACGCATGCAGACGCATGCATACGTACACAAATGTACAGTTACTGTATACACAAATAAGTACAAATTACCATTACTTTGCTGGCTGGGACAATACATACATTGATACTGCCAACCTATTGGTACCCTGATGACATCGCTGGCTAATGCATAGTGCAATTACATTAGAGTAATGCCCAATATATCCTTACATACACATCCATGACAAATAGAATGAGCATAGACAACATTACAAGGCAAGTTGACCAATGACACAAAGCACTTTAAGAGAGGCATGCAGGCTTTAACCCTTCCAGGTATTGCCAACAAAGTGTGAAGACATTTGGATAACAGGGCAGGTTGACATGTACAAGAGTTACAAGCTAGTCACTCTGCAGTGTCTACAGAACTGTATTGCATACAGTACAAAATGCCGCTTAGTGGCTACACTCAAAATGAGCTGTCTTATGGCACAGTATTGGAAAGATGTTTGCTTGCTGTTGCAACATGCGCAGCTGTGTTGGCAAAAATCCCCCTATACTGCCAAAAGGCATGCATTATAGGGATGCACGGGCTTCATGAAAATCCTCAGGCAAAGGACATCTGCAGAATATTCATCACACAAAAGTTGTGCACAAACATTATTGGCCACAGGCTCACCGTAGGTTCTCCTGCTGTACCCAGGTGTCCTTTCAGCATCTTATTCTCCCTCTCCAGTGTCTCCTTTAGTGACTTCATTTCTTGGAATGAACTGGCAAGCTGTTGCTTCTCAATCATAATCTTTTGACAATCTGCTTTCAATGCCTATAGGGGAGGGACACAGTGTGTAAGCAAAGATACTCAAATCATCAGAACTAGCTGAATTAATCTGCATGTGTTGCAGCTCACACACGTAAATTAACACTTTCAATTACTTCATGTATCACACTGTCTTACATGTTGGTATGGAATAACTCAGTAGTCCACATTCTGATTACACTGAATGTTACCTCTAATCATACTTACAGTATAGAGACCCTGCAATCTTTCATTCTCTTCTCTCAATTCCACCATACTTGAGCTCTCCGGACGCCTGGCAGTTGCCGACCTGCTTGCCATTTCTGCAGTAAGAAATGTAAACCAAGTCATTAATTACATACTTATCTTTGTCTTCATTTGCTGCACATGAATTCTATTATAATTATAGGCAGTTTTATCTGCAGAGGTAGACTTACTCTTTGATGTTTTCTTTTTCAACGTTGACTTCGAAGCAGTTTTTGCTGAAGTCTCTTGATCTTGAAGCGATTGACTCAAAGACAACTCTAGCTCCGCACCTGGACCCATAGCGAGACTAAGCATTTCTTCTTTCTCCTTCAACTGCAACAGATGGGAGCAAAAAGAACACTTTGCTGTGCTAATTAATACATGTAGAACGTAGCTATGGTTAGTGTCTGGCACGTGAACAACTTGCATACAATCTGAATGTTTGTACACGAATTACTAACACAAACACATACAGTACAAATGCACACATGCGGATTACACAATGTCGCATATGTACATAGCCTGGCAAATCTTCTTAAACTATGCAATTCTTTACGTATACAACTTTATACGTTATAACCTACATGCCCAGTATTTTAGATACGACATATGCTAGTTCAATAGCACCCACCTTGCATATGATAACACATGCACAATATGTATGCAATATGTACACAAGGCCCAAACGCAGAGTATACGAATAACAACCCACACTCTAACACTTAAGTCAAATTCTATACCCTGACCCCTTCCTTCTTCCTGTGCTCAATGCGTGAGCGTGCTTGCGCAGGTAACCTGCATGCAATCTGGCTATTCAAACCTTTTCATTCAATCCCTTGATGAATACTTGAAAGATGTGTCTCTCCCTTTCAAATTTTTCCATTACCTCCAATTTGCTGATTGCTTCTGCTTCAAGTTTCTGTGCTTGCATAGTGAACTGCAGAGAGAGGGCAACATCAGCATTTAGATACATACCAATAACACTGTATACGTAGTGTTTATTCATACTAATCAGGGCAGCACATGCCGTAATAGAATATTAAATTTGTCTCAGCAAGAGTGGCATATATGCATAATAACTATGCACTTGGAACGCACGCATACACTCACACTCGCACACATGTGCAGATATGCATGCATCCATGAACTTACATGCTGCACACACACATACACACACAATTGCACACACACGCATACACACATACATACACACACAGACATACAGACAGACAGACGCACACACACACACACACACACACACACACACACACACATACGCATAAACACATGCACACACACACACACACACACACACACACACACACACACACACACACACACACACACACACACACACACACACACACACACACACGTACACACGCAGCCACACACACTCGCACACACACACGTACACATGCATATATACACACGTACACACACACATACACACAATAATTGCAATACTCACCTGTTTACGCACTTGTTCACACTCATCTTCCAACTGTTGCTGTGACTTGTCACGACAGGCTAAGTCAGCCTGAGATAACGATGATGTTTGGTCAAAAATTTATCATAATGCTATGAGTATACTATTTGTGTATTTGTAGATATTCATGATTATATCTGCAGTTATCTACCATATTATTAGAAACTCAACACTGTAAGATATAGTGGATAGATGGCATTTAGATTGTGGTATGTATATAGTAAGTAAAGAACTCCAAATCATTGTACAGTTAAATGAAGTGGTTCATCTCACACTGTTTTTTGAGAAGGTGGTATTAGCATGGACTAACCTTAAACTGTGCTCTTTGCCTTGATTCACGTACAAAGCTTCCAACAATTTCATCTCTAGCAGAGGTAAGTGCCACTTCCAAAGGGATCACACGGCTGCTGTATTCACTACCTCCAGCCTGCAGAATGAAACAACAAAATGTACATTGTGCATGTGGCTGTTATAATAATTCCTGATTGAGTGCGCTGAAAAGAGTTGTTGTTTGTAAGGATGCCATTACATGTTCAGCCTGCCATTAATACCTTGGTATAAGGTGCACAACCAATGTCTAAATGTAGCTAAGTGTTCAGTGGTTGGTTTGTGCCAGAATTGTTACCCTCAGCAAATCTGACGAATGCTGGGCTATAACAATATAGAGACTTTTTCAGTTGGTTGTCACACTGGGCACTGGGTACCAGAGTTGCAATCATGGTATTATACATAAACATGACCAGTATTGCTGCATAAATTCTCTAGCTCACAATCTATGTCAACACCAGATTTGAAATTATACTGTAAGTTTGTGTAAGAATCCGTTTAATCGTGAAAGTGCTTACTGGATTTTGGTACGCGGTGTGGACAAGCGATTCAAAAAGGTCTGTAACACATTACACAATAGCTCATAGCCAGCATCAGCTCATGTAAAGAGCATGTACAAAAGCAAGTAAGTTACTAGTATATAAGTTCATGTACATAAATTTAACACGCAAGCAAATCCATTGTGAATGCGCCTACCTCTTGTACAACAGGTTTTTGCTCGGCAGAAAGCAGGGTTTGCTCCATCTGTAAAAGGAAATGACATGTACAGATATATTGGCCCTATTGCAGGATACGTACATGTTCTCATGTCATAAGTGCACTGTGCATGAAATTGCACCAAATCCTGACTTTAGTTTGAGGGCACATGTAGAGGAAAAACCAACATTGTACCTTGTCATTTCGGTAAAGTTATGCGCTAAACCTGCCTATGACATGTACCGCCACTTGTAGGTAGACTTCAGTGCTTTAGTGCAAGTTGGGGCCAGGAAAGCTGACTGTTTTTAGAAAGGTGGCTGCTGAAGACAGTGACTGTCTTATAGACAACTTCCACTGTAGTTACGTTTCAACGCAAACCAAACTGCAATTCTCACCTTGCTCAATCTTGTAAGAACCATTTCCAATTCAGCAGCTTGAGGCCTCTGCTTTCGGTCATCACTGAGGCAAAGTAGGATGAAT
>OZ025869.1:13528954-13568954 GCA_964019415.1 Ianthella basta
ATGTACATATTTCTCAGAAGATTGTGCCTGAACAGACTTCATTACAGTTCCATTTAAGCACTTCACCTCACAGCTGTCCCAATGACAACAGGATCATATGATTACACTCTCTCCACTTGTAACACTACTGCTGTGTGTATGGTGTTACCATCCTCACATATGAAGTCATCTGTTCAGCCTCCACCAGTTTCCTCCGCAGTTCCATGTTTTCCTTCTCTATTGCCTGATTTTGCTGTTGGAGCTTTTGAACATTCCACTCACGTATCTTCTCCCATATCTAAGCATGAAGCAGGTACATATGTGACACACCATTCAACCTCTCATGTTTCTGTCAAAAGTATGTCTTCCTCAATGACAAGAATTAACATGAATGTGATGCTATAGAAGCTTGCACAATGCACACACACACACACAGACACACACACACACACACACACGCACACACACACACACACTATCTTACTTCATTGTCCTTCTGTATCAACCGATCCATTATTCTTTGTTTTTCCTCACTGCCAAACTTCTCAGCCTTCTTCTTTGGCTTTTTGCCGTCCATTGCAAGTTCAAGCTCATGGAATTGGCTAGTAGCGGCCCATCTCTTTGACTCAGCTTCATGGTACATGGCTTGAAAGTTCTTAGCTTCCTCATGAGTTCTACTTAGCTGCTCATCTTTCTCCTTCAACTGAATTCATTTAAACAAGTGGATTTACAAAGAAAACTGCTAACTACTACAATAATGATATATGACATGCTATATATATGCATATATGACGCGCTATTTATAATATAACCTACAATCACATGCCCTAACTTAGTGCACAAGTTCCCATGCTGCTGCACGGATGTCCACTGTGTCACTGCGTGTGTGTGTGTGTGTATGTGTGTGTGTGTGTGTGTGTGTGTGTGTGTGTGTGTGTGTGTGTGTGTGTGTGTGTGTGTGTGTGTGTGTGTGTGTGTGTGTGTGTATGTGTGTGTGTGTGTGTGTTGTGTGTATGTGAACATGTGTGTGAGTGTGTGTGTGTGTCATACACGTGCGTGTTTAGCATGTGTGCGTGCAAGTTCTAAACCTCAAATGTAATCACTCACTGCTGCATCCACCTTGACAAACTTGCTGTGTAGGTGCCTTATGATGTTGTCATCAGTGGCATGTTTCATCTGAGAATATGACCACAGCGCAGGGGAATAGTAGTAGTGAAATCAGTGAACAGAATCTGAAAACTATCTTCAGAGTGGCAATGCAGCTAAAGACATACATGTACATCAGTGCCTTTAACCAATTGCAACAATAAAAGGCAACTTTTCGTTTCTTTAATGTCGATATATTTCTTTCCTCCTAGTAATGGCATACATAATTATAGTAACTAGTACTATAGTGTGCAATACTTGCAAGTACATGCAAAATGGTATACTCATATATTTTGAATCGTAGAGTGGGAGGCACTTAAACACACATACATATGAAGGATTAGAAATACAATTGACGTGACAAGGGCTATATGAACACTGCCCTTTTGCCAAGGTTAATATGGATCAGACAAAGCTTTACTTTGGCACGAAACAGTTCCTCTTGCAGTTTTTGTTTTGCCAACTCCAATGCTGCCAATTTCTCTTCAGCCTCTTGCACATCATCCTACATATGTAGTGGAAAGGACCAAGAGGTGCAACTCGACTGAAATTCTACAAATATTGTACTAAAATATCAGTAGGAACTGGCTGCGCAGCTAATGCCCCTTAGCAGATGGCCTATGCTAACTGCAGGAGATAATTCCAGCATCCATGTAGGAACATGCATGCATTTTATGCTACACCGTATGGTTACAACTTCATTATGCTAGAAAAATTGCTACCACTGACACCCACACACACACCCGCATGCACACATGCACACACACACACACACACACACACACACACACACACACACACACACACACACACACACACACACACACACACACACACACACACACACACACACACACACACAACACACATACAGTTGGGGGACTTGAGGTCAGATATTTGGTGAACCAACATATTCACTTGTTATGACAACATAGGAGCAGGACATGGCCAGCATAGATCAGACTATTCTTCACCTTAGCACAATCCAACTCCTCTTGCATTCCTTCCCTTGCTTTAACTGTTGCTTCAAAGCACTCTCTAGCTGCTTGCACATCATTCTGAAGAAAAGATACAAAGACTGCTTAAGAGAACTTTCATTAATCCCATCAACGTTGAGTGACATCGTCAGTTACTGCCACGTGCGAATTCATGTGACTCATTCTGATAATTTGATTGCCTGATAGCAACATCGTCGAACGTCGCTGATGTTGAGATACAACTTTTTCTACCCTAGCGTTGGGTGAGGCTGAGCGTCGTTCAGAGAATCGTGAATGTTCCCAACAATTGATGTTCTCAAAGCGACGTGGCGTTTGTGACCTACAAGACGCTCAGGGTTTCTTGTGTCGTATTATGAATCCACCTATAGGGACACTAGCAACTATTATTTGTGTTACTTGTTTCCTGTTGCAGTGCAGTGATTGCATACGTTGAACAGGAAACAGTTGCAAAGGATCCACAGTTTGGATAGCTGTAACTTGCATACACAAACAGAGTAATATGCATGCATGCATGAAAATAGCTTCTTGGGACTACTGCAGTTAAGTTTGGATCAAGATTTGATAAGGCTGCCTTGAAGCCTACCATTGTACACACACTGGCATAGAACCAATACAATACATCCTTACTTTAGCACAACCCAGCTCCGCTTGCAGGCTCCGCTTTTCATCCTTCGTTGCTGTCAAACGCTCCTTGACCAGTTGTAAATCAGCCTAACAAAGAATGTACAATACACAGCATCAAGCAATATTATCCTAACATCGTTCCTCTGGTTTGTGTTCTTGTGTGATGAGAAGACAACGCAGACACACGGCTACAATGTATTCTTTCAGCAGCAGATTACCGTATACATACAAATTTTTGCGGGACGTTATTTTCATAAATTTTGCAAATCCGTAGAGGTTTGCAAAATTAAAAGCACAAATTTCCAGGGCAATATACACATAACAAAGGCAAAAGCACTGTTTCTCCTTCTTGACGGTATCTTTAGGACCACTGAAGGTGCAAATGCAAGGCAATTACAGACCTCCCTGTGGCAAATCAGTGGAGCGCTTTCTCGTTCATATTGTTGAGCCACTGCGGCAAACAAACACGGAGCAAAGGCAGCTAGGATATGGTGCAGGACGTGTCCCACAGTCAGGCCATCTTTCAAGGCTGCCACAGCGTACGGATTTTCTCTGTTTCCGCTTCCCCATTCGCACTGAAGAACTGGTCCTGACAATGCGGTCCAGACATCATTGTAAACGTGATACCCGCAAACGCAACTACTTAGTAGATGGAACAAAGACATCTGTTAACGGTCAGAAATGATCCTCAAAGCGCCAGTGGAACGAACTAAAGTGTACAGTGATGCCTGAGCCACTCTTGGTGGTGATATCTTCCATAGAAAGGGAGCCATTCATAAAATTTTCAGGGCTACCCGAAATTAAAATCGCAAAAATTGTCAGGTATGGGGCTTTCGCGAAACATACATCCTGCAAAAATTTGTATGTATACAGTATGCAAGAACTCAAACCCTATTATTTTTACTGAGCCCGCATCACAGTATTGCTGTGTCAGCAATATCGCAGCACAACTGACCACAGACCTATTCTTATAATTATACAAACGAATGCCAACCCCAAATTATACTCATTAGTGCAGTAAAATGAAAGCTCTCACCTCCAACATACGAATCCTCTGGTCAGCAGCAAGCACTGTTTGGAGGACAGTCTACATAATTAGGAGAAGGACCATGTTGTAGGAACACATGTACATAATTATACATTATTCAAGTTACAATACATGCAATTCAGAGTATATCACTGCGCGTTCGTGTCATGCAAAGCACATCAATTGAGTCTACATCTGAACAATCTGCATTCTGCCTATAAAGCAGTACATCTTTGTGGTATGTGAGATGGAGCTGCAATGTCAGCATAGACAATGATCATCCCATTCAGCAGGGCATCAAGCAACTTGTGTATGACTTCTCTCAATAATAATGTGTCACATGTTCAGCACTTACCACGTCTAGTCTTGAGAGCACTGTCAGCATCTCAGTAGACTTGGGCCTCTGCTTTTGATCATCACTGAGGCAGAGCAGGATGAAGGGCTTGAAAGGGTGTGAATCATTCATTTTCTGTAGATCCTTCTCTCTGCGTTTGACTTCACGAGTGGTTCCAATGCCCTCCATATTAGGAGTCGGAACTTGCTGAGTGCCAATCTCCAGCAGCAGCACACCAAGCGAGAATACATCAATGCTTTCATTGTACTTGGCGCTTTCTGAACGCAGGCATTCTGGTGGCATGAATGCTAACATTCCCGGAGCTGTCGTTGTCAGATACAAATCTTCCTTCATTTTTGACTGTCCAAAATCTCCTAGTTTTGCTACTCCATCTTTGGAGATCATCACATTCTTATCATTGAGGTCGCGGCGAACCAGGGGAGGGTTCAGCTGATGAAGGAAGACAATTCCTTGAGTGATCTCTAGAGCGATGTGGAGCTGCTCTTGAATGCTGAGATTGCCTCTGTGCTGCTCCAGAAAGCGTCTGAGGTTTTCCTTCATTCTCTCCATCACTAAAACAACGCCTAGCTTTGCATCCTTGAAGGCCCCACGGACCTCTAAATAGAAGAGTGAATTTTGAAGGTTCTCAGCTAACAATGCACACCTGTGTACAGCTTCATAAATTTGCATTTGCTACAAGCACGCATGCCCATAATCGAGCATAGCTAGCTAACGCCAGGCTATGACTACGAGTTCATAGCTAGAAATTATAGCTGATGATATCAGGCAAAGAATTCAACAGGATTCACTAATGATATAGTGCCCACACATACTACAGCAAATGAACCTATTTGGGAGTCGGGGACAATTCTCCAGCCTCAAGGAAAACTCTGTCACACAGTGCTATATAATATTACTGGCAGGAGGCATTTGGGGAGGTGGGGCAGGGGACAAGCCATATGTGTTAACATAGTACTCACTCTCGCCTTACAACTTGTCCGCCCTCTTAATCTTGAAACTGTAGTTTTGTCCCCTTCTTCATACAGTACTGGGTGGTTGAAGGTGCATGTGGTACATGCACCCTAACCCACATGCATATGGTCTTGAATATCCTTATAGCCAGTAATCTATATACTTATGTCTCCCAGACAACACTTGTGTAAATTGACCTCAAGACGTTCAACTTGTCCTATAGCTAGCCAGATACGTAGGAGAGCTAGACAAATGTAGCTCAAACACATGCGACTATTGCTCTGGTCATGTATGCTATAGTTCTACATTAGCTACGTGGCTAGTGCTGGTTGAGCTGTGAACTACCGATGCACGGCTAGACTGAGCCATGGCTTCCCTTACTACCGGCGCAGATATACATACTAAACTCCTCTAAGGGCTACGGTATGTATGTACGTAGACTGCCTTCGCTACCAAGTTACTTGGATGTGCTAACTACGCGCGCGGACACTCACTGATCACATTGGGGTGGTCCAGGAGTCTGAGTCTTTTGTATTCCTCCAAGAATTTCCGCAAGACCTCTTCCCCATCCTGTACTCCTTCAACGAGCAACTCGTGGACCTTTTTCACCGCGATCGGCTGGCCGCTAAGCTGTCCCTCGTACACAGCACCGTACGCTCCTCTGTGTATCTCCCGACCGATCTCCAAGCTCGGCGGAGCCTGCGGCAATGGAAGCCTTTCAATAAACTTCCCCAGTTGTGTCATGTCATATCTCTTCACAACAAACAATAAGATGGCTGCTATGATAACAGTGTCGATTATTCCAATAACAGCCCACCTAGAGGACGAATGTGTAGATCAACAATAGCAGCCCCTGGGATAATTCATTGAGACCTCTAAATTTGATGTTCACAGCATGCCCTAACTATAGGCTTATACGTAGCTAGCTAATGAAAGTAGGGAAACATGCTACCAAAGACTTCAGCACTTTAATTCTCTCGTGGCCAGCTACAGCTTTGCATAGCTAGCTATCTAGCTGCATTATGTTTGTAGCTATCTAGCTAACTAGCCAGTTTTATGGCTATGCATACATATAACTAGATGGCTATAGATATGGTTAGTTTGAGAGGCTCACGGTGCTCAGTCCTGCAAACATTATTTCTAGATCTGTAATCAATATTGCAGTGCGAATCATCCTCGGGATTATCTCGTGCAAGACCTGGTTTTGTAAATAGCCATGGATGTAGGATGTTATGCCTAGTTGTGTTTATAAAGCACTAAAATTTGTAAATGGACATCAAGGCATTCAAATCGTGCATGCATGCTGATTTATTCATTTAGCTAGGTACTCACTTGCATATTATAGCTAACTAGCTACATGGCAAGGTGCGCATTAGCTGCAGTATAATAATACCTGTATAATACAGTAAATGCAACACAAAAGCAGTCTCTTTGTATAGCTACTGCTGTTTGTTCTTGCTATTATCAATATGTAGCAATGGTTAGCTATCTGCTACTATTGTTCTCTAGTCTCTAACTTCCTTCGCTGTCTGGGCACGACCCTTCTGAGCGCCGTCGGGACACTTCCAAGTGTGCATTTTGTACTGTCTTCTCTGATTACTTGTGAACGTCTTGCCACATTTGCACTCATAGGATGCACCTCCTGCATTATTCTTGACTCTTACTTCAAGTGTAGTGGTGGTAACCTCGCATTCTCTGTCAGTGGTTGGCAATGGCTTCCCACTGTAGGTCGCGTTGGACTGGATTGGTTGCCGTGGGTGATCTGAAATGCAAGTTTCATCAGACAACTTACATGTGTGGCTCCAATACAACTGAATTTGTTCCCAAAGAAATAATCGGGCACACTTTTTGCATTTCAGCATATTGTCACTTGCAGCCAATTTCGTGCTACTCATTGTATATGACCGAGTAATACGTGACCTTGTTCGTTTCAGAGATGCTGACCCAGATGCGGTGCACAGAGATCTATGTTCCCACAAAAGTTTCACTGCCTTCTTTGGAAAGCTCTGCCCACACCGTTCGCAAGTATGTGCATCTTTTTTGCCCAGTATTTCAGTGGCCCGCCGCACCTTGTAGTGATTTACTGGCTCATTTGAGGTCACTTCTAAGCTGTGTGTGCTTTCTTCAAATTTGCCTTGGCCTTTTTCACTGTCATTGTCAACGAAAGCCTGAGTTGGGGTCTACAATAGATGGAAGGACCAATTTAAGTATAGTGGAACATGTTTATCTAACAATAGCAAGAAAGAGTACCTCAAGGATTGCCCAAATTGTAGGAGATTGAGCAATCGTAACACCTGCTACATGCATCGGATCTCTGCTGAGCCGTAGACTTACAATAACTTACGTTTCCATGCTCCAGTTCCATTTCTACACATTTCTTCTCCTCAGCTGTTCCTTCTGGGTGGACTTCAGCCCCTTGAAGATCGATCTATAAATACAAGGAGGAGTTGACAATTCAAGAAACTTATATACAAAGCCCCCGAGTGCCAGCCACAGCTAATCCAACACAATACTTAGATAATATTAGAATACTCACGCTAGCATCCCACCCACTTACAGTGGAACCTCAGAAATAAGACCATCATCCGGGCAATGCAAAGTGGTCTTATTTTCGAGGTGGACTTAATTCTATGAACCATACTACTGTACAGTATACACGGATATGGGACCAAATCAAAGCGGTCCTATTTCTAAGGTGGTCGTTGTATAGAGGTGGTCGTTTTGCAGGGTTTCACTGTATATATGTACGCACAATCACACATGAGCACAAACAATATTATACAAGCACACCACCCACACACCCACATGCACACCCACACGATACACACATACACATACAAGCACACATATCACTTACCTTCCCCCCAAAAACACACTTACGAATAATAATGTATAATAGATACATGCATACGCATGCAGACGCATGCATACGTACACAAATGTACAGTTACTGTATACACAAATAAGTACAAATTACCATTACTTTGCTGGCTGGGACAATACATACATTGATACTGCCAACCTATTGGTACCCTGATGACATCGCTGGCTAATGCATAGTGCAATTACATTAGAGTAATGCCCAATATATCCTTACATACACATCCATGACAAATAGAATGAGCATAGACAACATTACAAGGCAAGTTGACCAATGACACAAAGCACTTTAAGAGAGGCATGCAGGCTTTAACCCTTCCAGGTATTGCCAACAAAGTGTGAAGACATTTGGATAACAGGGCAGGTTGACATGTACAAGAGTTACAAGCTAGTCACTCTGCAGTGTCTACAGAACTGTATTGCATACAGTACAAAATGCCGCTTAGTGGCTACACTCAAAATGAGCTGTCTTATGGCACAGTATTGGAAAGATGTTTGCTTGCTGTTGCAACATGCGCAGCTGTGTTGGCAAAAATCCCCCTATACTGCCAAAAGGCATGCATTATAGGGATGCACGGGCTTCATGAAAATCCTCAGGCAAAGGACATCTGCAGAATATTCATCACACAAAAGTTGTGCACAAACATTATTGGCCACAGGCTCACCGTAGGTTCTCCTGCTGTACCCAGGTGTCCTTTCAGCATCTTATTCTCCCTCTCCAGTGTCTCCTTTAGTGACTTCATTTCTTGGAATGAACTGGCAAGCTGTTGCTTCTCAATCATAATCTTTTGACAATCTGCTTTCAATGCCTATAGGGGAGGGACACAGTGTGTAAGCAAAGATACTCAAATCATCAGAACTAGCTGAATTAATCTGCATGTGTTGCAGCTCACACACGTAAATTAACACTTTCAATTACTTCATGTATCACACTGTCTTACATGTTGGTATGGAATAACTCAGTAGTCCACATTCTGATTACACTGAATGTTACCTCTAATCATACTTACAGTATAGAGACCCTGCAATCTTTCATTCTCTTCTCTCAATTCCACCATACTTGAGCTCTCCGGACGCCTGGCAGTTGCCGACCTGCTTGCCATTTCTGCAGTAAGAAATGTAAACCAAGTCATTAATTACATACTTATCTTTGTCTTCATTTGCTGCACATGAATTCTATTATAATTATAGGCAGTTTTATCTGCAGAGGTAGACTTACTCTTTGATGTTTTCTTTTTCAACGTTGACTTCGAAGCAGTTTTTGCTGAAGTCTCTTGATCTTGAAGCGATTGACTCAAAGACAACTCTAGCTCCGCACCTGGACCCATAGCGAGACTAAGCATTTCTTCTTTCTCCTTCAACTGCAACAGATGGGAGCAAAAAGAACACTTTGCTGTGCTAATTAATACATGTAGAACGTAGCTATGGTTAGTGTCTGGCACGTGAACAACTTGCATACAATCTGAATGTTTGTACACGAATTACTAACACAAACACATACAGTACAAATGCACACATGCGGATTACACAATGTCGCATATGTACATAGCCTGGCAAATCTTCTTAAACTATGCAATTCTTTACGTATACAACTTTATACGTTATAACCTACATGCCCAGTATTTTAGATACGACATATGCTAGTTCAATAGCACCCACCTTGCATATGATAACACATGCACAATATGTATGCAATATGTACACAAGGCCCAAACGCAGAGTATACGAATAACAACCCACACTCTAACACTTAAGTCAAATTCTATACCCTGACCCCTTCCTTCTTCCTGTGCTCAATGCGTGAGCGTGCTTGCGCAGGTAACCTGCATGCAATCTGGCTATTCAAACCTTTTCATTCAATCCCTTGATGAATACTTGAAAGATGTGTCTCTCCCTTTCAAATTTTTCCATTACCTCCAATTTGCTGATTGCTTCTGCTTCAAGTTTCTGTGCTTGCATAGTGAACTGCAGAGAGAGGGCAACATCAGCATTTAGATACATACCAATAACACTGTATACGTAGTGTTTATTCATACTAATCAGGGCAGCACATGCCGTAATAGAATATTAAATTTGTCTCAGCAAGAGTGGCATATATGCATAATAACTATGCACTTGGAACGCACGCATACACTCACACTCGCACACATGTGCAGATATGCATGCATCCATGAACTTACATGCTGCACACACACATACACACACAATTGCACACACACGCATACACACATACATACACACACAGACATACAGACAGACAGACGCACACACACACACACACACACACACACACACACACACATACGCATAAACACATGCACACACACACACACACACACACACACACACACACACACACACACACACACACACACACACACACACACACACACACACACACACGTACACACGCAGCCACACACACTCGCACACACACACGTACACATGCATATATACACACGTACACACACACATACACACAATAATTGCAATACTCACCTGTTTACGCACTTGTTCACACTCATCTTCCAACTGTTGCTGTGACTTGTCACGACAGGCTAAGTCAGCCTGAGATAACGATGATGTTTGGTCAAAAATTTATCATAATGCTATGAGTATACTATTTGTGTATTTGTAGATATTCATGATTATATCTGCAGTTATCTACCATATTATTAGAAACTCAACACTGTAAGATATAGTGGATAGATGGCATTTAGATTGTGGTATGTATATAGTAAGTAAAGAACTCCAAATCATTGTACAGTTAAATGAAGTGGTTCATCTCACACTGTTTTTTGAGAAGGTGGTATTAGCATGGACTAACCTTAAACTGTGCTCTTTGCCTTGATTCACGTACAAAGCTTCCAACAATTTCATCTCTAGCAGAGGTAAGTGCCACTTCCAAAGGGATCACACGGCTGCTGTATTCACTACCTCCAGCCTGCAGAATGAAACAACAAAATGTACATTGTGCATGTGGCTGTTATAATAATTCCTGATTGAGTGCGCTGAAAAGAGTTGTTGTTTGTAAGGATGCCATTACATGTTCAGCCTGCCATTAATACCTTGGTATAAGGTGCACAACCAATGTCTAAATGTAGCTAAGTGTTCAGTGGTTGGTTTGTGCCAGAATTGTTACCCTCAGCAAATCTGACGAATGCTGGGCTATAACAATATAGAGACTTTTTCAGTTGGTTGTCACACTGGGCACTGGGTACCAGAGTTGCAATCATGGTATTATACATAAACATGACCAGTATTGCTGCATAAATTCTCTAGCTCACAATCTATGTCAACACCAGATTTGAAATTATACTGTAAGTTTGTGTAAGAATCCGTTTAATCGTGAAAGTGCTTACTGGATTTTGGTACGCGGTGTGGACAAGCGATTCAAAAAGGTCTGTAACACATTACACAATAGCTCATAGCCAGCATCAGCTCATGTAAAGAGCATGTACAAAAGCAAGTAAGTTACTAGTATATAAGTTCATGTACATAAATTTAACACGCAAGCAAATCCATTGTGAATGCGCCTACCTCTTGTACAACAGGTTTTTGCTCGGCAGAAAGCAGGGTTTGCTCCATCTGTAAAAGGAAATGACATGTACAGATATATTGGCCCTATTGCAGGATACGTACATGTTCTCATGTCATAAGTGCACTGTGCATGAAATTGCACCAAATCCTGACTTTAGTTTGAGGGCACATGTAGAGGAAAAACCAACATTGTACCTTGTCATTTCGGTAAAGTTATGCGCTAAACCTGCCTATGACATGTACCGCCACTTGTAGGTAGACTTCAGTGCTTTAGTGCAAGTTGGGGCCAGGAAAGCTGACTGTTTTTAGAAAGGTGGCTGCTGAAGACAGTGACTGTCTTATAGACAACTTCCACTGTAGTTACGTTTCAACGCAAACCAAACTGCAATTCTCACCTTGCTCAATCTTGTAAGAACCATTTCCAATTCAGCAGCTTGAGGCCTCTGCTTTCGGTCATCACTGAGGCAAAGTAGGATGAATGGTTTCAATGGGTGCTCTTCATCCATTCTCTGCAGATCCTTCTCTCTGCGTTTTACTTCACGTGTGGTACCGATTCCCTCCATATTAGGAGTTGGTGCTTCTTGGATGCCAATCTCCAGCCATAATACCCCAAGGGAGAAGACATCCAGGCTTTCATCATACTTGATATTTTCTGCACGCAACGATTCTGGTGGCATGAACAATAGCATGCCTGGCGCTGTAGACGTTAGGTAAACATCTTTCTTCAGTTTCGACTGTCCAAAGTCACCGATTTTTGCTACCCCTTCTGAGCTGAACATCACATTCTTGTCATTCAGGTCACAGTGAACCATGGGAGGGTTCAGCTGGTGAAGGAAAGCAACCCCTTTAGTGATTTCAAGGGAGATACGCAGCTGCTCTTGAATACTGAGCTTGTCCTTGTGTTTCTCCAGAAACACTCTGAGGTTATCATTCATTCTCTCCATCACTAAATGGAGGCCAAGCTTTGTATCTTTGAAGACTCCTCGGAACTCTACAGGGAAGAATACAGTTGAGTGATGCCTTTCAAGTACAAATGTGTATGCTGTACCACTACGTATAGGTATTTCTAAACTATCAGGTGTAGATAAGTAGCCAGATATATAGCTAACTGCTACACGTGCTTCCTAGCTGTAGCTATTGGTAAAGCTCGTTAGCCGCGGGCTAAAGTACACTCGTTTAGAGAATGTAGCTAGCTACATTTAATCATTGACTATACGTACTCAAGTACGAATTGTGCTATAACAGTGCCTGCATGGGCACTCACTGATCACATTGGGGTGGTCCAGGTCTCTGAGTCTTTTGCATTCCTCAAAGAAGCTGCGCAAGGCTGTTTCACTGTCCCCAGAGCCTTCAACGAGCATTTGGTGCATCTTCTTCACCGCGACCTGCTGGCCGTCAAACTTTCCTTCGTACACAACGCCCCATGCTCCTCTGTCTATCTCACGGCCGATCTTCAACTTATGCGGTATGCTGGGAAGCCGTTCAATCAATTTCATCAGTGGCTCTGCCATCATCTATGCTGCCATGCGCTCGATCTCAGTCAGAACAGGCTGGGGAGGAGTAACGCACACGTGATCTCATTGTGTAGTAATTTATGCTAGATTTGTTGGCATACACATCATCATACCATCGTAATAATTCTTACGCAATGTTCAGAGATATTAGAAATGCCTATAATTTGTTTCGTCCAAATGATAATGCATTAGATCTGTACTTTTTCTATAAATATAATTATATTTTTCATTTAGGCTATGCAATGAAAACAGAAATCAGATACACAGGGAGACATAGAATTATGCCGACTGAATTATCAAAATTAACTCTGGAATTCTTCAAAGTGCCGTTGGTAACACTTGCAGCTCCTCCATGAGTGAGCTAGATCATGTACCTTCTGGACTCATGGCAGCACCCACGCTTGCCGTGGTCGGTAGCTTTTCAAGTGATACAGACACCTCGCCAGCAGTAGAGCGAAGACTTTGTGGTGTAAACTGCATTAGAACATAATTGAGAACAGGTACGTATACACTGGTGTAGACCATACAACAATTGCAATACATAGTATAGGTGTAGCTACAAGTCTGAGTCTGCCACTGCTGCTGTTGAACTAAATTGTTTTGGTTGGAGATCTAGTACGCACCAAATCACAGGGGCATTGTGAAATTATTGGGTGTTACCTCAGAAAATCCCTGCAATGTTTGCAGCAAGTCCTGCTGTAACCTTCCATTTAAATGATCATGCTGTGCAACACTGCATACCAAAGTAAACACAGAAGATGATACAATTTTATGCATATACACACACAATTTCTTCATAATTATGTTCTAGGTTTTAGATAAATCCAGTAGCTATACTACAATAATGCAAATTATATAATTATAATGATGTCTGCAACAGTCTAAAGTTACTTAATAAGCCACAGCGTGCATGGGTAATGAAGTTCTGCCAAAACCCTAGCCACGACGATCACTATGAATACAGATGTTTTGATCCGTCAGCACTACGGCTGCCTTCATTAGTATTGTCACACGCAATAGCGGGTGTGGATGCCGTGAACAAATTCACAAATGGAGCACTAAAACAAGCAAAACTTTGAACATCTATTTTCTGGTGTGTCTTTCTGCCTTGTAAACATGAGGTTATGTCTTTCAGAGTAACAAACACATTAGTCAGTAGCTGCCGTGCAGTCAAAAGCAGCAAGAATGCACAGTGAGATACCAAAGTACCTACACCGTGCAAAGCACACCACACACAATAAGCACTCAGCATAATTACTATTATATAAATACAAATTGTCAATCAAGCACTCGCACGTACTGTATGCGTAGCTACACATAAAAATTAATGTAAAGAAAGACTATTATTCCTATAGTTTTCCACCCAACGTAGTATTGTACATTTCTCCTTTAACAATAACATGCACTGAGTACATACCTTTCATCGCCTTCCAGCCCAAACTCTTCCCGCTCCTCTGCACCAGGCATCTGGGTAGCAGCACCCGTCTCTGCCAGGCCTTCACTAGAGGGAACTGTTTTAGACTGCCTCTCCTTCATGTCCGTCATTGTTACACCCTTCATGTCCAGGAACAGTTTTTGCTCCTTATCAACTTCCATGGTAGGTGACAAAGTTTGCTGCAATAATAGAACATAAGTGGCCTTTGTGTATACATGCATGGATAGCTGTATCATACTGCTGGCTCCACAATAGAAATAATTATGTCAAATTCAGTTGCTAATAAGTACAATAAATTCCCCTTTACTCCTCAGACTATATAATACAATGTGAAGTCTATATAGAATGGCACTCAATAAACACATGGCACACACACACACACACACACACACACACACACACACACACACACACACACACACACACACACACACACACACACACACACACACACACACACACACACACAGAAACACACAGATATACACACACACACACACACACATGTACACACACACACACACAGACACACACACACACACACACACACACACACACACACACACACACACACACACACACACACACACACCACACACAGAAACACACAGATATACACACACATACGTAACACATGCTCAAACACACATGCACACACATGCACGCACGCACGCACACACACACACACACACACACACACACACACACACACACAGAAACACACAGATATACACACACATACGTAACACATGCTCAAACACACATGCACACACACGCACGCACGCACACACGCACACACGCACGCACGCACGCACACACACACACACACACCACCCATGAGAATACCTGCTCTTCCAGCAAACAAATGGCCTTCTTCAGTTGTACAATATCACCGTCTAGTCCTCTTGCTAAATTACACTTCTGCACCAATGTCTGCTCAAGCGTCTACATAGAAATAGAATAGGTAAGAGCCAAGAAATTGTCAATGCTGACAATAAGAGCTATTGCATATACCTCCATGTTCTGCTTCAAGATTCTGATCTCATCATTCAGTGTAAGAATCTCTTCATCCTTCCTCTGTACAAGGGAGACAAACTCCTCCTTCAGGGTATGTCTTCTCAGCGTTTTTCTGCTTTGTTTTGAGGGAGGCCCTTTTGCAGTCTCCTTACTCTTGCCCACAGGCTGAATGTAAATTAATATAATACATTCATGGCAAATATTCATGGCAAATGCCATGCAAATGTAGTCAAATTATACGTCGCGAAGTATGCAGTCCTTAGTAAGGTATGACCAGGAGAGACAAAAGCAAATAAATTAATGGTGGTGTCATGACATACGTACCACAATCTGTTCCAAAATGTCATCTAATATTATAGACAATATCCAAAATTTAGGTCATTTGCAGCCATAATTCTTCAATACTTGCCCAAATGAATTATGTACATAGTTCTGTTACATTGCATAATTATTGAAGGGATGAAGGCAGCCAACAGCTGTAAGTAACCCACAGCAGACGGTGTTGCATCAATAGACAGTAAACAGACTACACACATCCAAGGAGTACCAGTCACGCATCGTGAATTATTCAGTATAGCTAGTCACACAGTAGAATCTGCCGAATATATACTAAATGTTTGGGTACTGCAGCACCCAACGAGCTTATCATAATATATACTCTAAGTTGTCTGATTGCTACCTGTTGATCTTGATCTTGTGCAAAGACGGCCATCTGCTTCCGCAACTCTTCCTCCCTATTGGCCATTGTGTGGTGAGCACGTTCTCTGTCCCTTCGCTCGGCATTGAAATCTTCCTCAAATGTAGATACCTACATTTGAGAAATTAGCGATAAGAAAGCTTTGAGAAAGATACTGAGATTAAACAAGAAGATAGCCGGTATGATTCATTTTTTTGACTTACTTGTAACTGCATGACAGTATTAGTTTCTGCCAATTCAGCAATTTCATCCTGCATGCAGTATAGAAGGTAAAGCACGCAAACAAGCAGATCACAATGGGTTTGAGTGAAGAAAAAGCATTGTACACAGTGTGAACTCATGAACAGGATCACTTCCCTAGGCCTTTGCATGAGTATAGGAGTCTAAAGGGCAGAACAACCATGGTCAGGAGAAAGTGACTCATCAAAGACATTGCACAGTCTGGGCCATCACTGCAGACCTTTGAAATAGTGATTACAAGATCATTCTCACTACAACGATCTGTAGAGCTCATCCTAGCTCTTTGCAGCAGCGCTTATCAATGCTTCACTGCACTTGAAACTCTAAAGGGTCTGTTAAATATCTGAAACTTGAATGCCAGCAAAGTACATAATTAATTATGTAAATAAGCTGTAGAAACCAAAATTACCAGCAGCGGCTGTCTATATATATGAACGTTGGATCATTTGCAGCTGTTGCTCACACAAACTGAACAAATTGTGAGACAGCATACAATTATAAGATAGCAGGATAATAAAATAAACACCATTACATGAGCAAATTTGCACACCAAATGAGCTAGGAACTTAAACCATATGAAGATGGGGGGGGGAGGGGGTTAGTTTAATGTATATTGCTTGGGCACCATCATAGATAAGTGAGTGGATCATTCAATAAATGAGGCAGGCACAAGGCTATAACATGAGCTGCTGTGAGCGAACATGTTACCGTAGCGCTGCAGTAAAAGGTCAGTATACACGCACACACACACACACACACACACACACACACACACACACACACACACACACACACACACACACACACACACACACACATACACACACACACACACGCGCACACGCACACGCACACACACGCACACGCACACGCACACACGCACAAACACACACACACACACACACACACTATAGATGTATCTATGCACATGCATAGCGTATATAGGCAGACCGATTTACTCGGCAAGCATACCTCCATGTCATGGAATTTCTCTTCCATGGCAAGCATAGTCTTAAGTATATTCTGCAAGAATGCAAGCAGAAAAAAGCACCAGTATCTAACTAATATCATCTACATAGAATATGCAATGTGAAGCAGACGAACAGACTGAGAGTAATGAATTTTGAAAAGGTGTGCATGCATAGCAACTACCCTAAACCACCACTATGCACACAGGTTTGGCATACGTATGTAGCATACAGGAAGTAGCTGTCCAGGGATCCTCAGCATTGGCATATAGTGTAATCCTCCCTTCATGTCTTAGAATCTTTGTGCAGAGTATATTCTCGATCCTTTGTTTTGTGGTGGTTATGCGGTGCTGCTGCAGCCATTGCATTGTTAACGTCGCATTATGCAAACCTTACCTTGTCCAGTCTAGGAAGCACCATTTCCAATTCAGCAGCTTTGGGCCTCTGTTTTCGGTCATCATTCAGGCAGAGAAGGATGAAGGGTTTCAATGGGTGTAGATCATTCATTTTGCTAAGGTTCTTTCCTCTGCGCTCAACTTCAGGCGTAACTCCAATTCCCACAATATTTGTAATGGGTGGTTGTTGTGTTCCAATCTCCAGCATCAACACACCGAGGGAGAACATATCTAAGCTTTCATCGTACTTGGAGTTTCCATCTTTCAATGCTTCAGGCGGCATGAACGATACCATTCCTGGGTGGTCAGACGTGAGGTACAAGTCCTGCTTTAGCTTTGACTGACCGAAGTCCCCAATTTTTGCTACTCCATCAAAGGAGAACATCACATTCTTATCATTGAGGTCACGGTGAATCATGGGAGGGGTCATTTGATGAAGGAAAGCAATTCCTCGAGTGATCTCTAGAGAGAGACGGATCTGCACGTTAATGTCAAGTTTGTCTTTGTGTCTTTCCAGAAATTGTCGAAGGTTTTCACTCATTTTCTCCATTACTAAAATAGGGCCTTGTGTTGGGTCTTTATAGGCTCCACAGAACTCTACGAGGAAACATAAAGTATACTTGATCAACAAGAACCACATGCATAACGTTGTCACTTTAAGTTAAAGCTGGCATATATATATATAACCCCCATTGCTACCTAACCAAGTTTCATGTGCAGTGGCATTGTTGGGGGGGACCACATCATTATTCAAACAGGGGTATACAATCAATATGAAATTTTCCTGACACAGCTGGTTAGCTAAACATCTTGTCCTTTGATAGTCGAGTGTGAGCACGCTGACGACAAAGTTTGAAGCTGGCCTTCGACACGCTGCATGCGCAAACACAGCGCTGTAGCGAGATATATACGTCGTACGTAGCTTGTCATCCAGAACGAAATAGCTAATCGTAAGCGTGTGGTGGAAGTGCCATTGGTTTACTCTAGCCATACACACGCGGCATGCCTGTGAAGATCGGCACTCACTGATAACATGCGGATGGTCCACTGCCTTCAGCTTTTCGCATTCTTCGAAAAAGCTTGTCAGAGTATCGTCTCCGCCCCCAGCATCCTTGAGCAACTGGTGAATTTTCTTCACCGCGACAGGCTGGCCGTCAAGCTTTCCCTCGTACACAACGCCCCACGCTCCTCTGTCTATCTCACGGCCGATCTTCAGGGTCTTTGGTATGCGCGGTAACGGAAGCTTGTCAATCAATTTTGCGAGTTGAGACATAATCCCTTCACAACCGAGGCAGAAGAGATTGAACAGAGAGGGATAATGATCGAATTGCGCAATTTCAATCGAGTGCATGGGGTTGTATTTCTATAATAGCTAAAAGATGGCGTTAATGCATGCCAGTCTGGCCCTGAGTCTGGCCCGCTAGACCGTCCCGTAAGCGCCCGGTAGGCGTGGAAGGGAAGGAACGTTTCCTTCCGGGCCTACCGGGCGCTTACGGGACGGTCTAGCAAGCCAGACTAAATGCCATCAATTAGAGTGATCATGAGAATCATCCTCGGGATCATCTCGCAATCATGCAAGACCTTGTTTCTGAAGGGATCAATGCACGGTGCGGTATGATGCTCACATTAGACACATTTAGACAATTTCAGTACAAATTGTAATGGAAGCAAAAATATATTTAATGCAACACACAAGCAGTCTCTTTGCATATCTACTGCCTTTAGCTCTCACTATATAAGTATAATATAGGTGTAATACGATTATAGTTCTCCTGTTATACAACTTCCTTAACTGTTTGGGATTTTCCTGTTCTAGCACCCTTGGGACACTTCCAAGTGTGCATTTTGTACTGTCTTCTCTCATTACTTGTAAACGTCTTGCCACATTTGCACACATAGGGTGCATCACTTGCATCATTCTTCACTCTTACATGAATTGTAGTAATGGTATCCTCACTTTCTCCATCAGCTGTAAGCACTGGTTGCCCACTGTTGGCTGTATTGGGCTGAATCGGTTGCTGTGGGTGATCTGAAAGGCAAGTTTCATCAGACGGCTTACATGGGTGTTCCCAGTACAATTGAATTTGTTCCCAAGGAAACGTTTGGCCACACTTTTTACATGCCAGCAGATTGTCACTTGCAGACATTTCCGTGCTACTCACTGTATGTGATCGAGTAATGCGTGACCTTGATCGTTTGATAGGTGCTGTGCACTTGGATCTGTGTTCCCACAAAAGTTTTACTTCTTCCTTTGGAAAGATCTGTCCACAGCGTCCACAGCTATGTGCATCTTTTTTGTCCATTATTTCTGTGGCCCGTCGCACTTTGTAGTGATTCACTGGCTTGTTCGATGGCATTTCTAAGCTGTGAGTGCTTTCTGCAGCTTTGTCTTGACCTTGTTCACTGTCATGATCACGCTCAATGAAAGCTTGAGTCGGGGTCTACATGAAAAGTGGACAAATAAAGCTAATGAACATACAAATGTTTATGGTAACTATCTAGCTATAGTGTTTGAAGTCTACAAGATTCCTGCAATCAGTGCAAAGTTAACTGCCAAATGCTTTGACGGTTGAAATGACGGTTTAACATCATCAGCGTTTCGAGGTTGCCATGCAGCCAATCGCGTACAAGTGGTTGCTTGGATAGTCTGGATGCTGCTGGCCCAGTGCTGCTGATGAGGAGATGTATTCTTCGAAAAGGTCTTCCAGTACAGTGGCAATCCAACACAGTAGTGGAAGCTCAATACTGAGGTGAGTTGCCCCTTTTTCGACTATACAATAGGGTCATGTAAAAACACTTCTTTATCGACTAGCTGTACGACTACTGCTTTGTGCATGTTGTCACCCTCCTCACATGTGAAATCATTGCTTTAGCCTCAACCAGTTGTCTCCGCAGTTCCATGTTTTCCCTCTCCTTTGCCTGCATTTGCTGTTGGAACTCCTTCATATTCCACTTGTAGATCATCTCCCACATCTGAGCATGAACCAGAATTCAGTGTCAGTCTCATGCTGTTTAAATTATGTCTATCTCAAGGGCAAGAATGAAAATGAACCTGATCGATACTGTAGGGCTCTGTCTCTCTCTCACACACATATACATACACACACGTGCGCGTGCACACACACACACACACACACACACACACATGCTCAATTCTTCACACGGGTTCTAGAAAATGATATATACTAATTAAAGCATAGTGACAGGTTATAGATGGTGTACAACAGCTCGCCATCTTGCTCGGTCCTTCACACCCTTCTGCCAGTTGGCCTCTCCTATATACACATGCACACAAACACAAACACACATGCACACACACACACACACATAGAAACACACAGATATACACACACACACGTAACACATGCTCAAACACACATGCACACACATACACACACACACACACACACACACACACACACACACACACACACACACACACACACACACACACACACACACACACACACACACACATACACACACACACACACACGTACACACACAGCCACACACACTCGCACACACACACGTACACACGTATATATACACACATACACATCAATAGCATCAACAGCTCAAACACACTTTCCACATTCAAACACAACTGTGAATGAAGAGTATATTCCTAGAGAATTAGTCTACACCATAAACAAGCATTGGTATTCATAGTGTATAAAAATCCTTTAATAAATCTTACGTCATTATCAGTCTGCACCAGGTGGTCCTTTATTCTGCACTTTTCCTCAATGCCAACCTTCCAAGCTTTCTTCCTCGGTCCTTTGCCATCCGTTGCAAGCTTGAGCTCTTGAACATGGCCTATAGCGGCCAATCTCTTTGACTCAGCTTCATGGTACTTGGCTTGATAGTTCTTAGCTTCTTCATGAGTTCTCCTTAGCTGCTCATCTTTCTCCTTCAACTGCACAATAGGAGTGGATTAACACAGGGAATTGCTGTCTACTACTCTATAACATGACATGACATACAGTACGAACTATGGAACACAACTATGGAATGAAACTTAGCACATGTGCTTGCATATTATTGTGTAAATGGATGTGTACTGTGTCACTGTACATGCACATGTGTGTGTGTGTGTGTGTGTGTGTGTGTGTGTGTGTGCATATGTTAGTGTTTGCATGCACATGCGTGTGTGCGTGTGTGTGTGTGTGTTCTAAACTTCAAATGAATCACTCACTGCTGCATCCAACTGCAGAACCTTGTTGTCTTGGTATCTTATGTTATCACTAGTGGCAATTTTCATCTGAATACAACCACAGCACAAGGGTAAAGGTGGTAGTGAAATCAGAGAAGAGAACTGATCATCAGAGTGGCAATGCAGCTACCTGCATGCGCACCATAATAAGCCCAGTTCAAACCAACTGCAAAAATAGGCTCGTTCACAAGACCTTTGTAGAGGGGTCTGGTAGTAATTATTGCATAATTATGGTTAACTCTTGCACAACGGCGTCCGTAGTGGGGTAGTGGTGCCAGTAATTAGGAAATTAACAAATTCGCATTGTTTTGCTTGTATGGCTGGTTCTTGAGTATATCAGAGCGATATTGCAGCACGTCCCAATGATACCTTTTGAGCAAGACGACGGAATGTCTCCTAAATTTAGGCTGATGTCACAATTATAGCAAACAGCTATTCTGATTTGTCAGATCAGGATCTTACCCTGGACACAAGACACGTATGCAATCATACCAGACCCTTCCGCAGAGGAGTCTGATATTTAAACATTGTCCTTTCAGCAAGGTAGCATGGATTGATAAGACAAAGCCTTACTTCAGCATGATTAAGTTTCTCTTGCAGATTTTGCTTCTCCAACTTTAATGCTGCCAAGCTCTTTTCAACCACTTGCAGATCAGCCTGGCAGAAAGGAAAAAAATGCACATCACCAAAAAAGTACTGTACAAGAATTGAGAAATTATCCTTAGCATTTGTATCTTACTTTCTGCTGGAGATGATTCTAGCATGCATGTGTGTAGGAATACTGCATTTCACGTTGCACACTATGTCACAGTTCCCAACTAGAGTGCTCATTAGAGCACAAACTCCACACAGAATGCGAAAAAGTGCAGTCAGCATAGAAGAAGTATACAATAATATAAAAAGAACAGGAGCAAAATGGCCAACAACGAAAAGCACCTTGTTGACCGCAATTGCTGCAAACACCAGTCGTATATAGTGAAGCGATTTGAAGTGAGCTGAAGCCAGTTTTCTGAGACTTCTAACAGAATCATGGCCTATACAAGTAGTGTAGTTGTTAAGAACTGTCGGTTTTTGTGTCCACGACAACTACAACGACACCCGAACTGATCACTTTACCCCTTGCACAATTGCATGGGGTAATTACTTGAAAAATGACTGCCGCTGATACACACATGCACACACACATACACACACACACACACTCACACACACACACACACACACACACACACACACACACACACACACACACACACACACACACACACACACACACACACACACACACACACACACACACACACACACACACACACACACACAAACGCACACACGTACACACATACACACACAGACTGTTTCTTGACAAGTCAACATATGTATTCACTAGTTAGAACAACATATATAAAGAGCTGCCTTCATGACACGGCATAGATCAGATGACCCTTACCTTAGCATAAACCAACTCCACTTGTACACTTCCCACTGCTCTAGATGACTCTGCTATACGCTCTGCTGCTGCTTGTTCACGATTCTGCAAGAACACACAAAGACTGCCGAAGAGTTCTTTCATAGAAATAATAGAAATTTTCTACAGAAATTGTAAGGATGTAGGGATGGCATGAAAAGGACAGAAACAAGTAAAGGCTGTTACACAGTGGAGCATTAACCATGGTCCCTACATGCAAGAATGTTGCACCTTATAGTACTACATCCTTGAATGTAGGGACGATGGTTAATGCTCCTCTGTGTAACAGCCTTTACTTGTTTCTGTTCTTTTTATGCCATCCCTACATCCTTACAATTTTGTAGAAAATTTTTATTATTTCTAGTTTCTGTACTTTTTATAGTGGGCAGCTAACCTGAAGCAACACAGTCTCGACCATAGGGCATTAGTGCAGGCATTATACCTCATTTCTGTAATCCTGGAGCTCAAGGTGTGGGCTAGCACCTAGGTTCCGCGCTAACCCAGCGAGAAACGGCGACCGGAAGCCAACCGTGGCGGGAAAATGCACGCACGACCGCGAAAGCGCACAAGCTAACTGCTGCAGCTGCTAACAATGGCAATATTCACTCCGGTTTCATCCAGTTTAATTACGTAATTTGAAAATGGCGCCCGTCCCACTTGGCCAAGCAACACGGCAGGAGTCGTGGCAAGCGCTGTCTTCCGCACTAACTCGCGCCGCCTTCTAACCTACAAAGGAATGCAGCCAGCCAAAATTGGCGCACTATGGTGCGTGAATTATTTTCCTGGTCCCTCTGATTCGTGCGCTACGGCTGTCAAAGAAGAAGAAGAAGAAGACGAAACGTGGGAAATGTCGAGCGGGCTCTCTACGTGTAGGCGCACCTTCGCTGTGAAGTAAGGTTAGTTATGTGCACTGTTCAGACTCCGATTCGTCGTGGTAAGCTTCGTTTGCCGGTTTTTGGTCCTATTCAGGAGTAGCGCGACTTTTCAGTGCAGTGGTTGTTTGTATTACAGCATACAAACAACCACTGCTATCCCTACATAGACAGCACTACCGTGCTGTCTGATACATACAGTATTCATACAGGGGTCAAGTGAAAAGAACGGACCATACATTCATCAATACACACAAACACACACTATAGATGTATCTATGCACACACATAGCGTATATAGGCAGGCAGAATTACTCGGCAAGCATACCTCCATGTCATGGAATTTCTCTTCCATGGCAAGCATAGTCTTAAGTATATTCTGCAAGAATGCAAGCAGAAAAAAGCACCTGTGTCTAACTAATATCATCTGCATAGAATATGCAATGTGAAGCAGACAAACAGACTGAGACTAATGAATTTTGAAAGGTGTGCATGCACAGCAACTACCCTAAACCACCACTATGCACACAGGTTTGGCATACGTATGTAGCATGCAGGAAGTAGCTGTCCAGGGATCCTCAGCATTGGCATATTAAGATGGTCTATGTACCATGGTGACACGAATGAAAGATTATGTTCGGAACTACACAGAAGGGGGGAAGGGAAAAATGGCAGTGAACCGGACCAGCACTGGCAATCTCCAGATTTTTAGTCGACCCTTTAGCAGCTGGGTCACTGGTCTCTGCCAACAGCCAATGATCCATTTCCTGCTCTATTAATTAACATTTCCGAGTGTCACTGATTAGTCAGTGCCCAGTGTGGGACTTTCAAAGGAGGCTCTGGATCTGTTTTGTGGTGGTTATGCGGTGCTGTTGCAGCCATTTCATTGACTATCGTGGCATTATGCAAACCTTACCTTGTCCAGTCTAGGAAGCACCATTTCCAATTCAACAGCTTTGGGCCTCTGCTTTCGGTCATCACTCAAGCAGAGAAGGATGAAGGGTTTCAATGGATGTAGATCATTCATTTTGATAAGGTCTATTCCCCTGCGCTCAGCTTCAGGAGTACCTCCAATACCAACCATGCTTGTAGTGGGTGGTTGCTGTGTTCCAATCTCCAGCATCAACACACCGAGGGAGAACATATCTAAGCTTTCGTCGTACTCGGAGTCTCCATCTTTCAGTGCTTCAGGAGGCATGAATGGTAGCATGCCCGGTGCTTTAGATGTCAGGTATAAGTCCTGCTTCAACTTTGACTGTCCAAAGTCGCCAATTTTTGCTACTCCTTCAGAGGTGAGCATCACATTCTTATCATTGAGGTCACGGTGAACCATGGGAGGGGTCATTTGATGAAGAAAAGCAACTCCTCGATTGATCTCTAGAGAGATGCGGATCTGCTCGTTAATGTCAAGTTTGTCTTCGTGTCTTTCCAGAAATTGTCGGAGGTTTTCACTCATTTTCTCCATCACTAAAATGGGGCCTCGTGTTGGGTCTCTGTAAGCTCCACGGAACTCTACAAGAAAACATAAAGTATAGCTATACTTATTTAACAAGAACCACATGCATGAACGTACGTAATGCATGTCACTTTAAGTTTAAAAGCTAGCATATAACCCCATAGCTATCTAGCAAAGTTTCATGTGCAGTGGCATCTTTGTGCGTACATCAAATCGGAATTTCCCTGACATAGGTGGTTAGCTAAACATCTTTTTCCATCTTAGTCCTTTGGTACGTCGTGTGTGAGCACGCTGATGACAACGTTTGGAACTGGCCTTCGACACACTGCGCAAACACGGCGCTGTAGCGAGGTATGCACGTCGTAGCTTGTCATCGGAACGAAAGACCTATAATGTGTGGCGAAAGTGGCATTTGTGTACTCTATAATAGCCATACGCAGCAAATCGGCACTCACTGATAACATGCGGATGGTCCACTGCCTTCAGCCTTTCGCATTCTTCGAAAAAGCTCCGCAGAGTATCATCTCCGCCCTCAGCATCCTTGAGCAACTGGTGAATCTTCTTCACCGCAACCAGCTCACCGCTAAGCTTTCCCTCGTACACAACGCCCCACGCTCCTCTGTCTATCTCACGACCGATCTTCAGGCTCGGTGGTATGCGCGGCAACGGAAGCTTGTCAATCAACTTTGCGAGCTGAGCCATTATCCCTTCAACCGAGGCAAAGAGATTGGGCGGGGCCAATGAATTGCGCAATTGAGTGCGTGGGTTGCACTGAACTTGATTTTGGCAAAATTTGGGCTGCATTTAGCTAAAATACGGTGTTGGCTGCATATACATGCATGCAGTGCAGCCTAGCCGGCTCCAGTGTTGATGTGTCGCCCACCTAACTATCACAGCAGGACTAACCCATGTTCAGAGAGGATAATCCGATGTCCTTAAAGATGAAAATCAGGAAGACCCTGATGGGGTCCAGGACGAGCCTCAATTTCCAAGGTCACTATTAAACACTGACTAGCTCTGTTTAACCCTTAGATTCAAGGCCCTAAGGAATCCAGTTGCTATCCTATACCAACCTGGCACACACCCAAGCATTATGGTTTGAGTGTTTCTATCAATCATTGAGTGTTGGGCGGGAGTGGTGCACATAATAATTATTGTGTTTGCCAAAAAGTGGTAGAGGTTTGGACATGAGTGATAAGTGGTGAGGCTGAGTAGTAGGTGATGGGCACAGTACAAGGTAGGGCTGGGGTCATAGGGGCCTACAATGGCTGGGTGAGGAGGATCAACCTATAGAGGTCCATGCATGGATGCAACACATAGTGTGGGCTGTATATTTAATATACATCAATAATAGAATACTTATTATGCAAAATGACATCAATTTATACATTCAAATTCATACATCCATAAATATTCTGCACGGAGATTCATTCATTTTCTCACTTGCAATGGTTCATACGTAGCTAATAATTATATTATAACATCTGCAATAGCTGTTTAGTACTGAGTTAAGACTCAAAACCAATTACAGTTTAATTAAACTGTAATAAAATTAATAATGGCAATGATAAATTTAACGCAACACACGTACTCAAGCAGTCTCTTTGTATAGCTACTGTCTTTAGCTCTCACTATATAAGTATAATATAGGTGTAATACGATTATAGTTCTCCTGTTACACAACTTCCTTCACTGTTTGGGATTTCCCTGTTCTAACACCCTTGGGACACTTCCAAGTGTGCATTTTGTACTGTCTTCTCTCATTACTTGTGAACGTCTTGCCACATTTGCACACATAGGGTGCATCGCTTGCATCATTCTTCACTCTTACATGAATTGTAGTAATAGTGTCCTCACCTTCTCCATCTGCTGTAAATACTGGTTGCCCACTGTTGGCTACATTGGGCTGAATCGGTTGCTGTGGGTGATCTGGAAGGCAAGTTTCATCAGACGGCTTACATGAGTGTTTCCAGTACAATTGAATTTGTTCCCAAAGAAACGTTTGGCCACACTTTTTACACGCCAGCAGATTGTCACTTGCAGACATTCTTCTGCTACTCACTGTATGTGATCGAGTAATGCGTGACCTTGATCGTTTGATAGGTGCTGTGCACTTGGATCTATGTTCCCACAAAAGTTTTACTTCTTCCTTTGGAAAGATCTGCCCACAGCGTCCACAGCTATGTGCATCTTTTTTGCCCATTATTTCAGTGGCCCGCCGCACTTTGTAGTGATTCACTGGCTTGTTTGATGGCATTTCTAAGCTGTGAGTGCTTTCTGCACTAATGTCTTGACCTTGTTCACAGCCACTGACACTGAAAGCTTGAGTTGGGGCCTACGTACATGAACAATAGATGGAAGGAGCTAAAAATATACAATACAAATGCTTATGTTAACTATAAAGCTATAGTGGTACTCTAGTTCTTTGAAGTCTACAAGATTCCTGCAATCAGCTGCACAGTGCAAGTTTAACTGCAAATACTTTGGACCCCAGCTTTGTACAGTGATATTTTGGCCCATAGTAGAAAAGTTGCACACACTGCAGGTCCCACTGAATATCTGTACAATACTAATAATGCCACTGTGCAGTATCTTGTCTACAAAAAGCATGGATAAAGTGTGGAAAGGCAAGAGTGACGATCAGATGCTAACTCTACGTATTATATGAAATACTGGTAATCCTTTCAATTCCAATGCACCTACATTTGTACGTTGGCCATAGGGAATTCAAAGAAATATCATTTTAAGAGCAGACTAACAAATGTATGAACTTTATCCTCACTGGACAGAATGAAAGAGATTGAACAGTCAAAAGACATGCTACCCTGGATGTCTGCATGCTAATGGGCAAGCTTACGTGAACTTACGTTTCCATGTTCCAACTCCATTTCTACACACTTCTCCTCAAATGTTCCTTCTGGGTGGACTTCAGCCCCTTGAAGATCAATCTACACAATAAGGTGGAGTTGGAGAATACAAGAAGTCTATATATGTACAATCCTACAGCACAATAATGCCAACACTACACATGGCAATCTGTATTTTCTGTGTATCAGCAATGGCTATAGTCTCTTTACACTAATTGAATATCTCACCATACACAGTACACAATATAAACGCAGACATAACACACCCACACTAATGAATACACTTGCACCCCCACCCCCACCCACACAAATGCTATATAACAGATTCCTGGACAATAGTTCAATATCCTATAGGCATCCTTTAACCTAGCTAAGACTTAGATTACTCTACTTTCAATGCAGTACCTCAACTACTATGTCACAGTCTCACCGAGGGTTCTTCAACTATTAATAGGCGTCCTCTCAACATCTTGACTTCCCTTTCCAGTTCTTCCTTCAATGACCACATTTCACGGAGTGAAACGGTGAGCTGTTGCTTCTCATTCTCTAACTTTTGATATTCTGCTTCCCTGGTCTATGGAAAATATAGACACATACAGAGTGTAAACAAAGTAACACAACCGATAGCTGAATAGTTCATACGTAAATTAGACATTTCAGTGTCTTTCTAAATTAAACATTGAGTATAATTAACAGAATAGCAATGAATTCCAGCATTCTGACTGTGCAACATTACAATTTATCATACTCACAATACGAAGATCCTTCAATCGCTCATTCTCTTCTCTCAATCCCGCTATACTTGAGCTCTTCGGACACCTGGCAGTTGCCGACCTGCTTGGCATCTCTGCAGGAAGACATGATTTTTGGTCTTTAACTGAAGTATTTAGCTTAACAGCCATCATCTGAAGTTGCGGCCTTACTCCATGATTTGCTCCACATCAATGGCGACTTTGAAGCAGGCGATATCGATTGTTTAAGAGACGGCTCAAGCTCCATGCTTTGACTAGGCATCTCTTCCTTCTCCTCCAACTGCAATAGTTGAGTGTAAACATGCACTGTAAATATAAGCAACACTGTAAGATTATAATGGTATAGCAATGCACAATACATACTGTATGTACATTATGCATACACAACATAAGGCATAGGCTCAAAACTTGCATTAATGTTGTGTTTGTACTCCAGTAACTACAATTTTGCAGACTTACGTATACAAAAGCACACAAGCATACACATATAAAATCATACAATGTCATACATCTCTGCACTGAGCCAGTCAAATAAAGCAATGGTCATGATGCTGACGATGCAACCTTCTTCCCTCTGACACCTGAACTCTGACCACATTATACGTAGATCTAAACACACAAATGCAAGTCCTAATCTATGCACTTGAAGGTGCATGTGTATGCATTTGCAATAGCAACACACATGCGCACATACACAAGCGCATGCACACACACACACACAAACACACACGCACACACGCACACTCACACACACAACACGCACACAAAAACACACACACACACACACACACACACACACACAACACGCAAGCACCACACAAGTACCCAAACACAGCAAAACCCAAACTCAAACTCATGAAACCCTTAGTCTTGTGCCTTAACAGTTCCTGTGGGAATAACCTGCATGCAGATTGGGCATTCGAACCTTTTCATGCATTCTCTTGATTAATACTTGAAAGTTGTGTTTCTCCTGTTCAAACTTCAACTTTTCTTCCTTTCTGCTTGTTTTTTCTTCTTCAAGTTCCTGCTTTTGTACAGTCAACTGCATGATAAAGTGGGACAACATTAGAGATTACTATAACATTATAGTACAGCAGTGCATGTATGTATTGTACGTATTGTGTAGGGCAGCACAGTGTGTAGTCAACAAGGATGCATGCACACACCCACACACCCACACACCCACCCAAACACCCACACCCACCCACACCCACACACACACAACACGCACACACGAGTAAACACACACAAACATGCACACACGAGCAAACACGCACACACACACACGCGCGCGCACACACACACACACACACGTGCACACACCTACACACCCACACACCCACACCCACACCCACAACACACACACACGAGTAAACACACACGCACATGCACACACGAGCAAACACGCACATGCACACACACACACACACACACACACACACACACACACACACACACAAACACACACACACACACTTACATACATTTACAATGATGGCAAGACTCACCTGTTTAAACAGTTCTACACACTTGTCCTCTAACCGTCGCTGGGACTTATCATGGCTCGCCATATCAGCCTAAAAGATAGCATGTCATACAGTACATACACATGTATATGTACATAATGTACACACGCAAATTTTGAGCATGCTGTCAATTGTATATATGTATATATTTATAAAAGAAAAATCAACATTTAAAAGCACAAATAATACAATTTTATTCACCATGCAAGGAGAAATTAATAACTAAATCTAATTGATAACTAAATCTGCACGTGGAGAAATTTCCATCGCGCTGCTTACTAGATTCATTATGATACAATATAATGTAGCTCATTTGTATGATTTGCCTAGCTCACTCGGCCCCCTGTACTGCTCTGAGATGCTTACCCCAGGCACAAGCCCCTCGGGGTGGTGTGGGCCTAGCCAGACTACTGACGAGTGTATGATAAGAAGGATAATAGCTAAAGTGGTATACAGTGAACAAAATTACGTACTCAAAAGCTAATAAGGAATGAAATGACTCTCCATGGACATTGACTTTCCTAGTTGGTAACAAATGCCCTGCGCTAACCTGAAACTGAGCTCTTAGCCCTGATTCGTGCAGTAGACTTCCAGCAATTTCATCTCTTGCAAACAAAAGTGCTGTTTCCAAAGGTATAACTCGGCTTCTGGACTCACAAGCTCCAGCCTGATTAAAGCAACAAATTTGGATGTTTGCCGCGTAACAGTGAGCATACTGCATGCAAGGATGCTAGTTTACGTATGAACTAATGGTATAAGCATAAAGTCTATACTTCTTTTGCAGCTAACTAATTTAATCATTGTAGAGACTCATTGTCACAACAAATAGGTACAGGTGAACTGTTCTTGAGCAAAACAGTGTTTTTTTTACCATCTGCATGCTTTGAACTGATTAAGTAATTGAAACTAAGTCCTTTGTTGTCAAAACACCCACCTAAGATTTGTCCCCCTTAGCAAATCTGATGAGTGCTGTGCATGTAACATAAGAAATACTATATAATACCAGTATACAGCTTATGTGCTCATTGCCTGAATCAGCTCACAGCTAGAGTACATACAATGGCAAGGAGCATGAGCATCCAGTCTTAGAGTATTGATATAGCACAAAGGGTCTTACCTCCTGTACGCCAGATTTTCTATCCGCAGCAAGTAGGGTTTTCTCCATCTGTAAAGAAAGGACACAGTTTCATTCTTCAGGCATCATGATGCATATGTTACGCACATACCTCCAACCTGACATTACCAGGTATGACTGTGTGTACTAGAATCCTATAGTACAGTATAGACCATGGCTTCATGCGTGTGCACACAACAACACAGCAGAATCAATGGGACAATAAAAAATATAATAGCTCCAGTTTGCTTTAGATATAGCAAGCAAACTGAAGGATTCACATGACCATAATTGTATAGCCGTAACATGCTAGCGTTGTTTAGTCACTATAGGCGTAAGGTTACACAGCATGCCGCCAGACTTTGGTATAACATTGACTTAGCATAAATTCACCATTGTCTTGATCTTTAATTAGGGAACTGCCACGGGTAAAAGAAACAATGAGACGTGCAAATCTTACGTACCGTGTCCAGTCTTGGAAACACCATTTCCAAGTCAGCAGCTTTGGGCCTCTGCTTTCGGTCATCATTTATGCAAAATAGGATAAAGGGCTTTAACGGATGTGTGTCATCCATCTTCTGCAGATCCTTCTCTCTGCGTTTGACTTCACGAGTGGTACCGATTCCCTCCATATTAGTGGTGGGCTCTTCTTGTGTGCCAATCTCCAGCCACAACACTCCAAGGGAGAAGACATCCAGGCTTTCATCATATTTGGCATTTTCTGCACACAACGATTCTGGTGGCATGAACACCACCATGCCCGGTGCTGTAGATGTTAGGTATAAGTCTTTCTTCAGCTTTGACTGTCCAAAGTCTCCAATTTTAGCCACTCCATCGAAGGTGAACATCACATTTTTATCGTTGAGGTCACAATGAATCATGGGAGGGTCTCGCTCGTGAAGGAAGGCAACCCCTTTAGTGATTTCAAGGGAGATACGGAGCTGCTCTTGAATACTGAGCTTGTCCTTGTGTTTCTCCAGAAACTGTCTCAGGTTTTCCTTCAGTCTCTCCATCACCAAATGAAGACCAAGCTTTGCATCTCTGAAGACTCCTCGGAACTCTACGACGAAGAATACACGTGCACTCATTTGAGGTGTAGCTTACGGTCGGGTATAATTTTCGGACCGCGTCGGACCGGACCGGACCAATACATTAAATAGGACGGTCCGAAAAATGGCTGAATCGGTATAATAGTCGGACCGGTGGTATAAAATTCGGACCAAGAGCAAGTCAATCAATATACATTCAGCCATTTGAACAAGAACGCTGTTCTTGTGCTAGCTGTACATGCGTATCAAATACATGTAGGCACATGCATACCAAGAAGAAGTGAAACTACATGTTATTGAAACTCTCCAACCGGAATTTCGCACTCGTGGTGGTGTAAACTGGGTTCCGCATAGTGATCGACTGCGATCTTGTGAAATAGGAGGTGGGAACTCAGTCTATTCATCTGCGCTTGCTTCGATTTGATGATGGAAGATGCTGAGCCGCCTGAACCCGTTCCCTATCTGGAGATATCTCAAGAAATATCTCCGCTTGCTGCTCGCGACTACCTGCAAGCTAGAGACGAGGTCGCGCCTTTCATTACTTCTCTGCCACCATTTCGTGCCCAGGGAAACACTTCTTTTTTGTACTACAACCCAGAGAAAGAAGGTGTGTATACTTATGTTATGTTTCAGCCGTATGTACGTATCTCCCTACGTTAACTCATTATGAAAGTTATAAGTATACATGCAACATATAGTATTAATTATATTTTCAGCAGTAAAATGTCAATGACATATTAATATCACACTGCAACCACACAGTGTTATATAGCTAGTACACAAATGAAAAATGCAATTACTTAAAAACTAAAAGCAATCAGTCTAATACTGTCTGTTGGTCTTGCAGGAGACTGGAAGGCCGATGGCTATCGTTGGTACCAGAATGGACGAAAATTCCTACCAAGCTCTGATCCAGTAGTAGAGAAGATCTACTACTTGCTGGTTGTGGAGGGCACCAATGCACCTATGAAGAGCAAGGAGTTCAGAAAGGTAGCATACCACCTTTACAACGATCCAAAGGGCACACAAGGGACACTTGTGCAGTATTTAGGTAAGGATGTCACATACAAGATACATACATACATACAATGACATACATACCTACATACATACATACATATAATACATTACATACATACGTATTGGTCAAGCTTAAAGATTTTATAATTATACTTTCATTTCCAGGGACTGTACCGGAAAGTGGCACACTGTTTCCTCATGGAAACAATAAGGTGGCCAGACCACACATTAGGACTGCTCCTAGTGTAATCAAAGAAGCTGGACAAGCCAGAACAGATTCGTCCCTACATTACAAAGAGAAGATTGCTGAGAGGGAGATACTATCACACATGAGGCCACCCTAAAACCAAGAAATCCAAGACAAGTGAAGAATGCGCAATCTGCTACACGGCAAGAGCAGCGTTATTCACATGATGACCTGTTCAATCTGGTGGAATTGGCACAGGATATTACAGGCTATATTCACCGCATGTTCCTGGTTCCTGAGCTAGGAGTGGTGCTTGCTCATAGATGGATGTTGCAAGAGCTTAGAGCTGTTCTGAGTGTCCCGGGAGCCCAACCTCAGCTACTTTCCTACGACATGACATACAACTTGGGAGATTTCTATGTGTCACCCATTCTGTTTCGACACACATTGTTTGAGCAAGCACCAGTAATGCCAGCTGCATTTCTCATTCATGAGAAAAGGACACAGTTTGCTCATGAAATACTGAATGACCTTCATGGCAGCCGAGATCCCAGAGATAGCTGGAACACCCCTTGTCACGGATGGTGAAGATAACATTATCAAGGCCATCGACAAGTGCTTACCAGAAGTGCTGTCCCTGAGATGCTGGAACCACCTTCTGTCAGCAGCAAGGCACTGGCTCAAGAAGCATGGGGCAACCACTGCAGAGTGTAACGTATACACACAGGATATCAAGGAGCTGCTAATGTCACCCTCAGAAGATGACTACAGAGAAATGTATGCGAAACTGAGTGGTCGGTGGAGCAGAGCATTTGTGGAGTACTTTGACAGTCAGCTTGCACCAGAAGTTGTATCTACTTGTGGGAGGTGGATACTGGAGCCCTTAGGTGTTTACAATGGCTACAGTGGGGTGACCACCAATCAGAGCGAGGGTTTCAACACCCTCATCAAGCAATTGGTCATGAGAAAGGAAAAGTCTCCAGATTCACTGGCATTTGCCCTGTACCACCTGCAATGCTACTTCAAGAACGAAGTTCAGAGAGGGTTAGCTGGCCTTGGGCAATATTTGCTTCGAGAACAGTTTCAAGGCCTGGCAATTTCCACTAACCATACACTTCTTGTAATGTTATACAAGCAACATCTTCCACACTAACCATACACTTCTTGTAATGTTATACAAGCAACATCTTCCACACTAACTATACACTTCTTGTAATGTTATACAAGCAACATGTAGAACTTCACTTTCTTTACTATACAGAAAAAGAACTCACCCCAGTCACCCTCGGCCAGTCCTAAGAGGGGAAGGAAGGGGCCACTGGCAGAAGACGAAGTAGAAGCAGCACCTGATGCCAGAGACAGGGAGGTAATGGGAGGACGAACCTGATGGGTTCATTCAGATTGTGTTTGACCGGTCACGTTTGCACTGGGTTTGCTTATCAAACAAATTTAGTGAGGATGGTGCGGTGGAGATTTTTGACACTGCTCCACCCAAGTCACAAAGGGTCCCTGCTTGCATTCAAAGGGCGATTGCCACCATCATGAAGACAGGAGAAGATGCAATTCGAGTCAGGTTGGTGAATTAATTGAAATAGCTTATACTAAGTCTTGCCTTCAAATAATTTAATATATTTCAACGCCTACAGGTTTGTCAATGTACAAAAGCAAACAGGGGCAAAGGATTGTGGATTGTTTGCGATTGCATTTGCCCTTAGCCTGGCAATGGATATAGATCCCTGCAGCAGAGTATACAACCAAGGCTGCCTGCGACAAGAACTGATTGCAAGCATTGAGACAGGAGTGATGAAGCCCTTCAGCTCAAGAAATCAGAAAAGAAAATGGCGAGCTGGCAAGATCACACATGTGCCAGTTTACTGTAAATGCAGAGAAGTTGAAGAAGGGTTGATGATTGAGTGTGAAGGATGCAGTGAGTGGTTCCACCAGAAGTGTTGCAGTGTGCCAGACGAGTACTTTTCCAAGACTGAGGACTTGCAATGGACATGCATGGAGTGTCATGAAAAGTACATCATACATACTTTGTTGACCTAATTTTCTTTCCTTATGCTATGTACAGTTTTTGTTGTTCTAATGCGCTTTACTGTGAACTCACCATAAGAAATTGAAAAAGTGAGCTGGGCTGGGAACAAGATCATCTTTAGACCGAACCTGATGAGACACCACCTTCTCAAATGTTCCAGCCGGGGGAAGATGTCCCCATTCCCGAGAGACAACTACAGGGTGAAGTTCCCTCACTCTAGAAAATGGCAAAGGTGGTCAAATTGTACTGTACCTGTCTCATGCTGAAGACTTGGGGTGACATGGTGCAGTGTGACATGTAGTTTTGGGTTAGGGTAAGCTACGTACAAACTAACATAGCACAGCATAGGGTCTACTTATCTTAGCTAGCTATATGATGGATAAAAGGATCCAGCACCCCTGCAATAGAATGCTAGCTATCGTGAACTAGATTACGAATTTACGACGGTACAAATTAACATAGCATATTAAAACTATTGGCAAGGTCAACTTATCTTCGTTGTAGCCTTTCCACAAGCAGGTGCATCATGCCATGAATCCCGATCCTCCTGCCTCCCGCTATGACCAGACACGTGGCCAGCTTTTCCTTCACTTTACTCGTGTGGTCACTGGTCCGAAAATTATACCGCTATACTATCGGACCGGACGGTCCGGTCCGGTCCGACGCGGTCCGAAAATTATACCCGACCTAGCTTACAAATATAAAATACATAGTTCTATAGGTCTTCTACACTACTAAGCTAAATAGCTAGCTAGTTAGCTACAGTACGTGCTTCGAATCTTATTGGGTAGCTAGCTAAATAGCCTATGTGTAGCTAGCGGTTAACTCACTTAAAGTAGAGGCTACGCACTAGCTACTGAAGTTATGTAATGCGCCACGCAGATGCTCACTGATCACATTGGGGTGGTCCAGGTCTTTGAGTCTTTTGCATTCGTCAAAGAAGTTGCGCAAAGCCAGTCCACCGTCCTCCGAGCCTTTAACGAGCATTTGGTGCATCTTCTTCACCGCAACCGGCTCACCGCTAAGCTTTCCCTCGTGCACAACGCCCCATGCTCCTCTGTCTATCTCACGGCCAATTTTCAACTTCCACGGTATTGAGGGAAGCCGTTCAATCAATCTCTCCAGTGGTAGTGCCATATGCGCTCTCTTCACGGCAAACTCAATGCACACAGAGTCTTTAAATTTAAATAGAAGCATTTAGATCACGTGCGTAATATCTATTACTCCACCCCCATGCACCTTGCATACATAATTGTCGGACGGTATATGCATAAACGTAGAGATACAATAGGCACACATGCGCACTGCCTGTACAGGGAAAAATCCAACATTGTGTAGTCTCTTATGTGGAAAGAAGGGAGAGAAACGCATTGTCAAAAGGATCAGTTGTCCAGCTACAGCAGTGGTAATTTGGCCTCTGCTGTTGCAACGGGGATCAAATCAGCCCCAGGGATCGAACACTTTGACTATCTGGTGCTATGAATGCATGAAATGGACATGCGCAAAAGGGAAAATGAGACTCAGAGGCGGCATCTCATCCATCCCTTTACGGAAGAGTATAGGATTGAGAGGTCTCAGCAGTCAGCGATGCCAGCCTTAATAGAAGGGCCCGGGGTGCATTCCTTTGTCATTCCTTCTGTTGAAGAGAAAACAAGCTGGTAAACACTCCTCATTCAACTTCACGAATTCTTTGCCCATACTGTCTCTACTTCTCAGCTTCATGTCGTCTGTATGTGGAGGGGATAGATGCAGAGCGATTGGAAGGTGCATTAGTGTAAACTCCCTTAAGTCAAACAATGCCACCTGTGAGGGGCTCCAGAATCCCCTAGCAGATATGTCCACCTTGTGGCCCTACCCACGTTGTGTCTTCTCTATTTGTGGACTGGTGATGGAAAACTTTTTCAACAGGCTGAAGTTGGGGTTCAATAGTCACATGTGGCATCAGGACCTCCATCAGGAGGTTTGCCGTGATATCTCTGACCCTATTATGGTGTATGGCTGGAAAACCACCCTTGGGACACGTCATGGCATGATCTATACAGCTAATGAAGCGATTCCCACAGGAGCAGGTGTGGGGTATGTTTTGGAGTTGCCAGCCATACCTTAGGCACAGCGCATCTCTGAAGGCGCTCTTATGTAGGTCGAAGCCCTGTCACGCTAGCACTGACAACCAAGTATATAGATGCACCCTTCTCCTGGAAGAGGTCAAGTAGACTCTGTTGGTATGAATCCAGGTAGCCACTGAGGGCCACCAATGCATGCATACATAATTGTTATTCTTACACAATTGTAGAAATGTAATTGCCTTAAAATAATAATAATTCGTATCTTTCATAATATGTACAGTACTATTAGATCTGTAAAATACTCCAGTACATTCAGTGCATGCTGCCTGTACACCTGTGATCATGCATGAAGATGCAGCTGGCCAGAGTTTCAAAGGCTGTATGATTATTATCCCATTTATATGGTACTGCAGCTTTATAGGATGACTAGCGGGAAAGGTGATCACTGATTGCCGTCAACATGGCTCTGCAGCTGGCCCCTTAGGTACTGCGGTCAAGAGAGCTGATAGGTACAAATTTTTTACTTAGCACAACCTGTCTGTGACAGTGGCCTACTGTAATGAACCGACCTTGCAACTGCAGCTTATATTTTAACAAACATACTTTATTAATTGACTGCACTATAAATGTTCACTATGATGGTACCTGTGATACTTTATATTTGTTCCAGTTCCACATAGTTTTGTGACCCACCCCCTCATGATCACCTATAAGCCTATAATCATTTCCTGCAGTGCAGAGACCTTCCAGGGCACCTTTTAAAATGGAGTGTGGTTCACAAGACTATACGTTCCACCATGCATGAAATTTTGCATCGGTTATATACAGGAGAATCAGTATCGAATCCTGTAAGCGAAATCACAGCTAGGCCCAATGGATGGGGCTACAGCTGTTAGAAAATGTGTTGAATCAAGACACAATTATTATTGTCCTTACTGTCTACATTCTTTTGAAATGGCATAAGGCTGGAAAGAAAGGACTCTGGCTTTATTACCTGCCAGTTCTCTTTATATAGCCACTGAGCTACAACACCTTGCTGGCCATTGGCAACCACGTGCACCCTCCTTCCATGGCCAGCCCTTTTAATATATAGATAGACCATGTACTGTATAAGGCTCGAGGTGATTCTCACTCTAGCTGTTGATAGATTAAGTCCTATTAATATGTGAAATTCATGCACCCGCATTTCGCCATGCATACATAATAATTCTTACAAACACCACAAAATGCATAAAAATTTGTGTGCTGATATATAGAACTAATAATAATAATATAGATTCTGAATGAACAATGCAATAATATAAGTCTGAAGTAGTTCTTCATGGAGATGTCGGTCCAGCTGGTGTGTTAGAACAGGACCTGGTACATTCATTCGAACTTTCACCAGTTGGTAGACAGTCAACTGACACAGGCTCCTCGCCACTTGTAGATTCATGACATTGCGGAGGTGCAAGCTGCATTAGAAACACAAATGAGGCCAGGTACTGTACATTAAAACATACATCACCAAAAATATAATCAATGACAGTTAGTATAATTATATCATGCACTCTATGAACATGGCAACTTTCATGCACAATAATTACAGTATGCAAAAAATGCA
>OZ025869.1:13576454-13683954 GCA_964019415.1 Ianthella basta
CTGAAGCTCAGTCATTCATATCCGTACACACTGCAAGGCTGGATCCAGTGGTGACGTCAGGATGGGAGTTGCTGTAAAGTGCTGCACTGACACACAGTGAGCTCACAGTGGACATGACATGGCTGTGAAGTGGGAGGTGCACTGCATGGAGACAGACTGACCAGGTACATGTACATGTATTAGATGCACACACCGGACCAGTTGTACAGTGCGTGCCGTGACTAGTGGTGTTTACTCATTTTCTCCGTCACTAGAATGGGACCATGCTTTGTGTCTTTGTAAGCTCCACGGAACTCTGAAGGAATGATTTGTTCAAACATAAACTGCACTCACAAATACTGTCAGCTATAGCCAGCCACATTACAGTAAGCCTAAGTGGCAAAGTGTACAAATTCTGCACTCGATCCTGTGGGTTTAAGTCGTCTACTATTGCTAACAAACACCCTTTGGCTTAGCTAAATGGACTCGTGTGGTGTGAGCAGGATATCAATACGACAAGAGCATGGATCTGGTCTTTGCCGCGCGCACGGCGCAAAAATGGCGCTGTAGGTGGGTAGCTAGCTACATACCATCCTGTAGCTATGAAAGCTAGTTAGCTAATGTCCCATTGGCAGCCACAGCCTCAACCGCAGGTAGCTATACGAGCTTTAGCCATAAACAGACTGACATGCGTGTGAAAATCGCCACTCACTGATCACATGAGGGTGTTCGATTGCCTTAAGCTTTTCGCATTCTTCGAAAAAGCTCTCCAAAGTACAACCTCCGTTCTCTGCATCCATGAGTAACTTGTGAACCTTCTTCACCGCAACCGGCTCACCGCTAAGCTTTCCCTCATACACAACGCCCCATGCTCCTTTGTCTATCTCACGGCCGATCTTCAGGCTCGGTGGTATGCGCGGCAACGGAAGCTTGTCAATCAACTTTGCGAGTTGAGACATTATCCCTTCACAACTGCGCGCATGACACAAGTGCAAGAGAGACTGCTGACAGAGGTCAATGAATTGCGCAATTTCAATTTAGTGCGTGGGCTACACTGACTGTTATAAAAGATGACCTTCATGTGCATGGAAGACTGTGTTGAGTGTGCATACTTAGCTACATGACAGGTGGCTGGTGGCTGGGTTAGAGTTGTGGCAGATCACTCATGATCAAAGGGCTCATTTCAGGGAGGCTATAAGTAAGCTTCGTTGTTGAGGAGTTTACCCATGCAGTTTCCAGGAACACATGCAGAAACATACTTAGTCTAGTATAACAAACGATGCAAACCTAGCTAAAATACAAAGATACACATGCTCACACTCATGCCACTGAGTACCGTGCCTTAATTGTTGCCTTGTAGATGCTGACAGCCAATACTGTACCTCACCATTCATGGAAAGATAATCTCCAGAGGAGAGAAGCAACCCATAGCCAATACCCCGTATAGCTTGGCAATGCAAGTAATATTCAATGTAGGTAGAGAAGCACTGAACCTGGCTTTTTTAAGCATAGATTTTCTGCAGTTAGCTATTTCCGCTAGCAGCTCAATATAATTCCTATGGATCTTTCTCAATCTGCAAACTACAAATGAATTTACAACTCTTACAGTACGTGAAAAGGGAATCTTACCAATTAATGCATAATTCCACTCGTCCTGCATACCACGATATATGGCTAACAAGCTGTGTAGTTACCTAGCTTTACTCCTACTATCTGAAACTGATCGTGATATGTGTAATTGTTTGCTGGCTGTAACCAAAGGAGAAGACAAGAGGATATAGCACATCTCCTGTGTCAGATGTGAGAGGCATTCCCTCTTTATCCTGAAAAGGTCGTCTTCCTTACTTCCACTTGCACAGCGACAGGGTCCAGGAGACCATTTCCTGTGGTTTGAGGCAAGCTGCCTCAACCAGCTGGAGGGAGCAAGAAGAAGGGATGGGAGCAGAGAGGAGAGCTGGAGAGGAGGTAGTAGAGGAAAGGTGGAGGGTGAAGGAGAGGAAAGAGGAGAAAACAAATGCACGGGCAATTATTATAGGCACACACATTCAAACATATTATATTTCATTGTGGACACACAGGTGCACAGTCACACACACACACACACACACACACACACACACACACACACACACACACACACACACACACACACACACACACACACACACACAATACACGCATGAGCACACTCATATGCACATAGACACGCATTGCGTACACACACATACATGCATCCTGAAATGAAGGAGAGAGAGAGAGAGAGAGGTGTACAAATGGCATAAGCTGTACAAATACCAGATAATGCAGACTGTCAATACACATGCACCATGGGCCTAGGACAGGTACACTGAATGCATGCATGAGGAAACAAATTTCCTGCTGTCACCTTGTACTCGACATACATCACATGCAACTCACACACATTACCGGCATTGTGCTTCAGAGGAGAGAAAATATATATACGAAGGTGTTGTTTATGCTTTAATGATTAAGGAAATCCTTTCACCACTAATTAATCTGACCTCAATCTGACCTCAATCTTGTCTATAGGGCACTGAGCAGTATGCAACGGTGTTCCCAGCCCGTGTGCACGCTCGCGCGCGCGTGTGTGTGTATGTGTGTTGACAAAGAGAGTTGAAGAGAAACAGGTCCAGTCACTGCTGATCGAGTAGGGTGTAGGCCTGCAAAGTACTAGTGTATGCATTCATTCACCACGTCCACATTTCCCAACTGTGCCCTGGATGTGCATACTTCCAGTGTGTGTTTTGGTGTTTAATCATACATGTATGTTAAACTCTGAAGTATGACCTTAGTCTGGTAAACTCAGCTAGTCTAACCACTAGCCCTTACTTGCTCATCACGTGTTGGATGACAAAGTAGGAGCTGGCAGCTAGGCTACCCGACGGCACATTACAATAAAGTCCACAGTATGTACTGTATATATGCATGACTGATGTGACAATGTGACGTGTGACATGACAATACATATAATGCGAGAAGACAGAGATCAATATAACATTCATAACATGATATTACAAATGTATGACATGACATGACACTAATGACATGACATGTGATAAGACATTCCATGCTGTGACATGAACATGACACCTCCGTATCAACACGACAAACTAAAATGCACCTTGTGTGACATTGTGTACTTAGATGACATGACACAAGTACACACGTACATATAGCTAAACACCAAACAAACATGTCCCTACACGACTGCGCCCCAACTCTTCAGATCAGTTCACATAAAGCGATCGATCTCCGTGCACAAGTACGTAGTTCCTTCGCCACAGACCTCTCCTACATATTCCGACAGGTCTTCAACGCGAACGGTCAACCAGAATGCAGTGAAGAGCTCCGATCGTGGCAGGCACTATCACCCAACAGCGCTACTCTGTGAAACAGCATCTTCCGCTTCTCCATCTGGGCCCCAGTGACCTGGGGACTGAATAGCCGAACTGCAGCTGGTCTGACCGAGGTCGACGACATACGGTTTCTGTACGCACTCACAGATCGACAAGGAATGTTATCTTTGGCACTTGAAGTGAACGAATGTTGACGAGATCGAGAAACAAGTCCTTGTGTGCTTAGCAGAAATTGACGAGCCCAATACTGGATACACACTCTCGGCATATCTACATGCAAATCTGCGAGTAGCGATGTTAATTGGTTAAACAGCAGCACGAAGATATTCTGAAGCTCAGTCATTCATATCCGTACACACTGCAAGGCTGGGTCCAGTGGTGACGTCAGGATGGGAGTTGCTGTAAAGTGCTGCAGTGACACACAGTGGGCTCACAGTGGACATGACATGGCTGTGAAGTGGGAGGTGCACTGCATGGAGACAAACTGACCAGGTACATGTACATGTATTAGATGCACACACCGGACCAGTTGTACAGTGTGTACCGTGACTAGTGGTGAAGCTACATTGACACATGCAGCCGTGATGAATTACTGTACTGCACAATTTGACCATGCAGTGTCAGTAGATATGCACCTTCAGTGAAATGAACCAATTAATGCAAGCATGATAAAGTTGACCACTAACCTGCAAATGGTACATGTTAGCTAACTTTGGTGGATTCAGCACCATTTGATGCATGGATGTTGATGCAAATGAAACAATGAAAATGCAAAGTTTCATAGAATCTTTGAATTTGTAGATAACTCATCCCTACAAGCAGTTATGTCTGTCAAATAATTCATCACAGTCCTACACAAATGCCCACTAGTCGCTAACTGCTCCCAATCACTTCTCAAGTGCATCCACCAACTGATTAGTATCAGTTATAAATTAATTACCATCCCACATTAAAAAATTAACGGAAATCTGGTGACCTATCTAATTGTCTTGAGAAGGCAGAGGGACTCTGTAGTGTAATCTCTCTTGTCAGAATTCTGTCTTGACCTCGCTACCCATTACACTATTTGTGCCTCCACTGATCTGAAGTGTGCTTGAAGCAAGCAGTCTGTGGCTGGTGTTCCTGAGCGGTGATGCCAGCACTCCCAGCTCAGCCTGATGGAGGAGGCCTCCATCTTCTCCTCCTCCTCCTCCTCTTCAGTTCCTCTGCTGCAGACACACATGGTGAGTGAGTAACTCAGCAGGACTGACAGCAACACACAATTAGCTAAAAACATGTTGATGTTGTGAATTAACCACTGACGTGTGTGTGTGTGTGTGTGTGTGTGTGTGTGTGTGTGTGTGTGTGTGTGTGTGTGTGTGTGTGTGTGTGTGTGTGTGTGTGTGTGTGTGTGTGTGTGTGTGTGTGTGTGTGTGTGTGTGTGTGTGTGTGTGTGTGTGTGTGTGTGTGTGTGTGTGTGTGTGTGTGTGTGTGTGTGTGTGTGTGTGTGTGTGTGTGTGTGTGTGTGTGTGTGTGTGTGTGTGTGTGTGTGTGTGTGTGTGTGTGTGTGTGTGTGTGTGTGTGTGTGTGTGTGTGTGTGTGTGTGTGTGTGTGTGTGTGTGTGTGTGTGTGTGTGTGTGTGTGTGTGTGTGTGTGTGTGTGTGTGTGTGTGTGTGTGTGTGTGGCACGTGTGTGTGTGTGCGCGTGTGTGCGTGTGTGTGTTAGTGCATGAGTGTGAGAACCAGCCAATCATCAAGAAGCAACTGTACTACAATGGATGTACTGTCATAATTCATGGTCAGAAACATTACAGAAATGGTGCCCACTCCTGCCTAATATGGAGGGACATGCTATAGTTAAAAATTATAATTATATTATGTGTTGATTGAAGGGGGCTTCAATCAACACATAATATTTAACTATAGCAAGAACTGGACACAACGTTTCCTTGTTACATGAATCTGCAGCTGGTTACTTTCTGAATCACCTGTATTTGGATATGTTTATGACCTTTAATGGTACATATAACTCCTTCGATCATCACCTGCCTTTCCCAAATGAATGTTGTAAAGCCATATGGTGACACTGCATGGTCCCATCTGTCTTATATACACTTCCTTTCCACTTCAAATCACTTCATCTCCTACTCTTATATACTGTAGATTACTATCCCAATACAGTCTCTCCACTCCATACCACTGTGAAACCCTCTTCCACAATCATGGTCACCCAATTCTATAATTACCTTTCTCTAAGTTATATACTTAGATGATCTCTTGCTGAATATAGTAGCACTTTCTCATTTCTTGGAAAGTGCTGCATGCCTAGGTGCAGTTCCTTGTATGTCGTTTTAAAGTGTTAAATAAACGACTAAAAACTGCAATCGCAACAATTGCTGTAGCCCCTCTTCCTCACTGACTGATTGCACATGTGTAACTGGTGGTCTGTGCTCTTGCTGCCCACAGGTCCAGGTGAAGGAGAAGTGCGACTGGTGGGAGGGTCTGGTCTACATGAGGGGCGTGTGGAGGTCTACCACAATGGTACCTGGGGTACTGTGTGTCATGATAACTGGGATCTGCAGGGATCTGCAGGGTGCCACGGTGGTGTGTCATCAACTGGGCTATGGCACTGCTGTGGTGGCACTTAGGAATGCTGCTTTTGGAGAGGGAAGAGGTCCAATTTGGTACGATAATGTGCACTGCAGTGGCCATGAAGCCAACCTCACTCAGTGTAGCCATAGTGGTCTTGGAGTGCACAACTGTATCCACAGTCTAGATGCAGGAGTGATCTGTGCAAGTGAGTGGGGTTGCTAGTGTTGTGAGGTGTGTGCTGAGAGGTTCGAAGGATGCAACAGCTATTTACGTTATTTATGGTTGATCCTTTTAAATGATTCATAACTTATTTATATCTTCTTAACATTCATATGAGGTCCCTAATTAGATGCCAATGAAGCACTATTTTAGCAACTTTATCTGAGCATTTTAAGTGTGTTTGTTATAAAGGCAGAGGGTAATGATGAATGTACAATATTTCATGGCGCATGGACTAAATATCAATTTTAGCAATGATTGTCTTCTACATTATATATTCAAAATATCCTCTATATTTGCTTCCCCCTTATGTGTGTAAGGTCCATAGCTAGTTCTCCACTGTGACCAACACTTCTTGTTTCTGAACCTTTATCCATTCCCTACGTATACAGCTTTACTATTGTGCAGATTTCATGATTCAGTATAGATGCTGTCTGCAGTGACGTACGGTATAAGTGAACACCAGTGTGTCCTCTGTTTGTTTTTTTGCATTTGTTACTGGCCCAGGTATTCAACTGGTGGGAGGGTCTGGTCCACATGAGGGGCGTGTGGAGGTCTACCACAATGGTGTTTGGGGTACTGTGTGTGATGATGACTGGGATCTGCAGGATGCCACGGTGGTGTGTCGTCAACTGGGCTACATCAATGCAACAGCTGCAGTGAGACCTGCTAGGTTTGGTTCAGGCAGTGGCCCCATCTTGTTCAGTGAAGTGGCTTGTGTCGGCAACGAGAGTACCATCACTGAGTGTGACCATCACAGCACTGGTGGACATAACTGTAGTCACAACCAAGATGTAGGAGTTGTGTGTGAAGGTCAGTTAGTCTGCAGTTGTGTGTGTGAGTGCCTATGTGTGTGCATGTGAGTGTTTCTGTTTGTGAGGTTGTGTGTCTGTATAACTTCACAGTTCTTTGGTTGACCTCCAAATTACATTGCATGGCAAGCATTAATATTAATTAAATAGTATGCTACATAACTCAAATATGTGTCAGTTGTATACTCTATTTGGTGCTTTTCCACTAAATGAGCAGTACGTATGTGCACTATCAATCACTTCTCCTACTCTTGTACACTCTCTACCATTCAGTTGATGTTCGGCTGGCTGGTGGGTCCAGTGAGGCTGAGGGACGAGTGGAAGTGTACATCAATGGAGAGTGGGGAACAGTTTGTTGTCTCAGTTGGGATCCATTGGATGGCAAAGTTGTTTGTCGTCAGCTTGGTTACAAGGGAGTGAACCGTACATATTCTACCACAAGTCAACACAACTTTGGTGAACGTACAGGACTGTCCTGGCTGAGGGACCTGCGTTGCACTGGCAGTGAATCCAACCTTCTGCAGTGCCCACATGATGGCGTAGGAAGTATCTGTACTCACTTCCAGGATTCCGGTGTAGTTTGTACTAATGAAGACTTGCCTGATGACGGTGAGTAGATGTGTCTGTGTTCATGCTTGTCTACATGATCATGGATGCAGTCAAGTGACAGTGTAGCAAGCATTTCTGTGATTTCACAGTAAATTCTGGTATGTATGAGTACGTACCTGCCCAAATGGACATGTGTAGGTCACTGAGGAATCTGTCATTTGTTAGGAGTAGAGTGACATTGTTACCCACCAATGGTACACCAGCACTTTGAAGTGATCAAGTCTCCATACATTCTGTCTCATACTATGCACTGATTCTGTATGTTTTTGTGCTTGCTTGTTTTGTATACAAATCTGCACCACTGAAGGAAAATCTCGATGTCAGTGTATCATAGGGAGTGGGGCAACGTGTTGTTAGGGGATTGGCACTCATCTTTCTGCAAACGCATGTGCTTCCATTTTGTCTCAATGGGCCAAGACACCATTTTAAATGACATCATACGGCATCCTTTTGGCATTCCTTTCTGGCCACCCTAAGAATGTGATATCAAGCACATCATGTTGGTTACTTTGTTACACAACATCTTAGCAAAAATTCTTTAGTCAGATCTGTGGTCATCTAGTTGCAAATTCTTTACCCTATGCACTTTGGAAGCATATTCGATCCTCTTTGTGCATGACCAGTTTAGAGTTTGTGTCAGCAAACTGAATGCTTGCTCATGTTCAATCCACGATGTTGAGTCCACGTGTACAAGATTTATCATTGTCATTCCGAATGCAATTCTGATGAGTGTGATGAACCCAGAAATGTAGGGGTGTTACCATGGCAATGACGTACCTAACATTACACAAGGTAAAGAATTGATTGCTGATCCATTTGTCATTTTGCCAGTAAAAGTATTCCAAGTTACTAGCTGCGTAATTAAGCATGAAAACTTGTATGCTCCCACAATGTCTATCACTATTGCCCATTTATTTTAAAGGTGACACCGACCCAGTGCAGCATACACTGGAGGAGTGTATTGTGTACAAAATGCAAATAGTGTCACCTGTTCTTTTAATGCAGTAAATTCAACCTATCCACTGTAGCATGCATATCTGAGGCCTGGAATGTATGATCACTCTATATGATTTAGTGTGTAGCATAGGCAGGTGCAAGATTGCATGTGGGAAAGTTGAAAGTCACTGGCAGCATAATCATACATCAACTTCCCCACTATGTTTGACCCACCCCCAACATTGAGACATTGTAGTCACCACAACTCCACCCCCACCTCACTCATTCCACACAACCTGACACCATTACCTCATGTGGTACAGTTGTATGGACTTTAGTATAACTAAGCTAGAGTAGGACCAGGATGTGGAACTGGTTGCAACTGATTAACTAATTTCGTTATTCAAAGGAGACATTGCATGCTATCCACAGCTACACACTCTCTCTCTCCCTGTGTGTGTGCAGGTGACATCAGGTTGGTCAATGGCTCTGTCCCTTCAGAAGGGAGGGTGGAGCTGTTCTATGAAGGAGAGTGGGGGAGAGTGCGTATTGAAGTGTCCTCTGCAGCAGCAGCAGCTCGTGTTGCATGTCGACAGGTGGGGTACCCCTACAGTGATGGTACTGGGGACTTTGGACAGGGGAGTGGGCCAGTCTCGGTAGGCATTTGGGCATGTACTGGAGATGAGGAGAGAATTGAGCAGTGCTACCACGGGGGTTGGAGGATGATCATCGCCTTTCTTCCTGACTTTGGTGTCAAATGTAGAGGTGAAGTTGTGTAAAGAATGAAGTATCCACACACAAACACATGTGCTCACACACACACACATTGTTTCAAGCTGTCTTGACATGTTGAGAGTACATCAGATTGATATTGCCCCACCATCTCATCTGCCATCTCACAGGTGCAGAGAAAAGTCCATTTAATGTTACCATTGATGTCACCCCATTCTCAGTCCACATTGAGTGGATGGAACCATCTGACAACATACCTTTTGTCACCGGCTACAACATCACTGTGGAGACTCTGGTAACCAAGACAACCAGGACAGTGTATGTTGAGGGCAGCCCTCATGAGGCCAATGTGACTGGTCTCAGTCCCTTCACGGTGTACTCCTTCACTGTCAGAGCTGAGTACAAGTATGGGCAGGGACCACCGAGTGAGGCTGTAGTTCAGAGGACCAGGGAACATGGCAAGTGACCGACTGCCCCTTTGGGGGTCGATGTGTTGTGTGTAGTTCTTGTGGCACACATGCACTGTCATCATTCAGACCGCCTCATACAGAGATTTCTGTACATGTATTGTGTGTATTAATAGTCTGTGCAGTGACAGCAGTAACTTGCTAACGTCCTATCTCCCTTCAGTACCAAGCCCGCCGCTCTCCCTGATGGTAGTGGATGCAGACTCCTCAACAGTGTCTCTTGTCTGGTTTCCTCCAACAGAACCAAATGGAATCCTTCTGTTCTACCGAGTTTTGGCCAGACAACTGGGGAGCAACAGAGGGGAGATTGTTGTCAGCATAGCAGCTGACATGCCAACATCTGACATGGTAGAGTTCCCTGTCAACAATAGTGACTTGTTGATGGTCAACACAACTGAAGACTGGTCAACAGCAAATGACTTTGTATCCTTTACTCTAACTGGATTGTCACCACACACTGTCTATGTCATCACTGTTCAAGCCAACACCAGTGCTGGGTTTGGGAACCGGAGTAAAGAGCTGCACATGAGAACAGATCCAGGTGCGTCTAGATCTGTGTGTGTATGTATGTGTATATGTGTGTGCATAATTATATATTCTCCTTCCATTCCATCTACAGAAGCAGATATAGTCTCCATTGTGGTACCAGCAGTTGTGGTCCCCACGGTGATGGCTGTGGCAGTACCTGCCATAGTGGTATTAACGGCATTGCTATGTCACAAGTGGAGAAAGAAGACCGCTGTCCCTGTGGGTGGGACCCAGGACAGAGGTAAGCCCTACCATGCCACCATCCCACACTGCATTCTCCTGCAATTGGATTGTGCGCCAAGGATTAACTCAGTTTCAAAATTTGTCAACCATTTTGTGATCCCCTGTTAAGCACACTATACCATTTCTCCCCTCCCAACTCATTCCCCACACACTGTTGATATCAAAGACAGCACTGCTGTAGCACATGCAGTCTTACTGTAGCAGTGCAATGACTCTGAACTCCCCATCACTTCAATAGATCACCACAAAGCTAAATCTAATAAATCCAAAGCTACATCAACAGCACTTTAGCGAATATGTCACTCCCACTGCAGCAGATATGCACAGCTGTCAGAGGCTTCAATAGCCTCGGACCAAGGGATGTTTGCACTAAAAGAGTGTTTGTTGTATGCTGACCACGTAGTAGGCTCAGTAGGTCAACTGGTCTAGTACAGGAATGCAGAGACTGATGACTTTCTCTATGGGCACTCCTGGGATGGATTAATTGAATGCCCCCAATGAACTGCCTGGCATCACTCCTTGTCTCCTTGTATGCTATCCCTCTCATTTGCAGATAGTTTGGTTCAAGTTAATGTTGTCAAAGATGGAGCACACCGGAGAGCCAAGACACCTGTTAGTTCACTCTACATTTATCTGTTGCAATGAGAGGGAGGGGGAGGGGTCAATGGAAGTAAGCTCCCCCTATCTTCACTAAATACACTGTACATTGTTGTGTCTAGCACATTGTAGCAGAAGGCAGCTGGGCAATGTGACCAACATTAGAAATTCTTTAGATACTTGTGAAAAGTGCAGTTGCTGGTTCACAAGTGCCCTGTATGGGATTGCAGCCACAGTGCACTGCTCCACAGAGTGGAGATTCACATGTCCACTACCAGTAGACTCAGGATTGTGTCCAACTGTGTTCCATACTGACAGCCACTTAAGTTAGTCCTCACTTCATCCTCTCCCTTGTGTAGCCACCGGTGAAGGAGGCAGCAACTGTGGATGTCAGGAAGTGGAAGATGGACTATGACGACATGGTACTGAAGTGGCCAGTGGGCAGTGGGCAGTTTGGGGTGGTGGTTCTGGCCTACCTGAAGAGAGAGGCTGCATCACCAGCTGTCACCCAGTACATCACAAGGCAGACAGCTCCTGATGGCTGCCCCCCTCCTCGACTGGTAGCAGTGAAGCGATTCAGTGGTGAGAACCTACCAACAGCTAGAGAGGGGTTCTGTTGCCAAGCACGCACAGTTGTATGGAGAGACTATTACATCAAATTCAGTGTGCATCAGTTGTTCTAGCTTTGCTCTAAGTAGTGTGGTTGAGTGTATGGAGCTCTGTATGTAGGTGCATTTCATGCTGAGAGCTGTAAATCCTCTTTCTTCCCTCCCACCCAGCTGAGAGGATGCGTCTGGAGATGGAGTACTTTTACAACGAGATTGCCATCATGATCAAAGCATCCACAGAAGGCCACCGCAATGTCATCACCTTGGTGGGTTGCATCCCTGAGCTGCCCTATCCTGCTATCATCATGGAGTATGCTCCACTGGGCAACCTTCATAACTTTCTTCTGAAGTACAAGAATCAGGTGAGGGTCTAGCACGCTAGGACAATAGGCTGTGTCGATTGCAGGTCACTAGCTCTGTTCACTCCCTTGGTCATGCGGCGTCTCCCTGCCATGGTCTCTGGCACTGTGATCATGGCCCCTGTCAGTGATGTTGCTCCAGAGTTCCAGAGCTACTACAATTCACTGACCCTGGAGCCTCGGGATGTCCTCCTCTTTGCAGCCCAGATTGTTTCAGGGATGGTGAGCACAGAGACCACCTCAAGTGTTTGATACATTGTCACAGGTCTCTTCCACTTACCCAGGAGTTCTTGGCTAGCCTGAACATCATCCACAGAGACCTTGCCTGCAGGAACATCTTGATTGTCCACGACAAAGTGCTGAAGCTAGCTGACTTTGGCCTCTCTCGTGAGGTGGAGGATATATATATCTCTAAGACAGCTTGCAGCCTCCCTGTGCGATGGATGGCTCCAGAGGCAGTGGTGTGGAAACTGTACACCGAGCAGTCAGATGTGTGAGTCAAAGGCATTCATGCCTATTGCATTAATGCATTTTATTGTCATCATCAGAACTGCCTGCAGTTTAGTTTTCGTTAGGATTGGAAGTTTCAGAAATTAAAGTTTAACATTTGGCCATGTGTTGGAAGTGTAGGCTGTGTGGAGTGGTTGTGGAGTGTGAGTGATGAAAGAAGGGAAACTACCCATCCTTGAATTACAGATGTTGCCCATACATTTCCCTCTCGTGCAGGTGGTCATTTGGAGTTGTTCTTTGGGAGATCTGCTCACTGGGTTAGTGAGGAAAGGAGGGGAGAGTGAAGGAGGAATCTGAAAGACTATACTCTTGGACCAATGTAGCCGAATTGCTTGCATGGGGGTAGAACAATACTCATGAGTTACTGGTATTTGCCTGTACAGCACACATTCATTGTACGTGTGTCAATTATTAGCCAATTTTGCCCTTTGTACTGCTGTCCTCCCAACATGCAGGCCGGATGCCCTACCACCATTTGAACAATTTGGATGCCATGAAGGCCATTTGTGATGGTACCAAACTGACGAAACCAGATGGCTGCAGCCCTGAGCTGTGAGATTGCACAACACTGCTACACTCTCCCTGGCCATGCAGTCCAGCACACTCCAGTGCTGTCCATGTACCTCTCTTATGTACACAGGTATGAGGTGATGTTGACCAACTGTTGGGACATGGACACAGTCACTAGGGCAACCTTTTCTTGGCTGAAGAGTACCTTGGAAAATCTCTTGCTCACAAATGAGGAGAACCCACCAGTGGACCTGGACTATGAGCTGCAGCAGCAGGCCAGAGGTGAGCTACAGCATATGGTCCTGCATGTTGTGGTTGTGGTTGTGGTTGTCACTACAAGAGAGAAGGGACTTGCATGTTTGTGCCTGAGCTCGCCACCATGACAAGCGCACACTCACAATCACACCTTGGGTCTCTCTCTCTCTCCCTCTTGTCCTCCTCTACCTGGTGCTGCAGAGGTGTGTCTTCCAGCCCCGCCCACTAGGCACAGGACTCTATACTCTCTTGACGCAACCAGAGGAAGTGACTCTACAGCCCTGCCAACCCTCACCTGCTCATCAGATCCAGACCCAGAGACCACAGAAGACTTGTCCCAAGGTGATCCAGCAAATGACAGTATTAAGTATAGTAAATGAACATGGACAGCTGAGGGACATGTGTTCTATTCACCTGCATGTAGATAGCCCTTGCAGTCCAACCTACGTATGCAACTGACAATGACCTGCCTCCTCTCCCAATTCAGAATCTTCCTCTTCCTCTGATACTGACATGGAGGACTTCTCTCCACCCACCCCTCCCAGCAGGCCGGATGTACCGCCAATCCTTCCACCTGGTTCTATTCAGGTCACAGTAGAGATCCATCAACGTGCCCCACCCACCTCAGAGGGTTGTTCCCAGGACACACCCACTCCTTCCCTTACACCACCGACCCTCACTTGCTCATCTGATGTTAACCCAGGTGTCTCCCAAGGTGATTGGTCTAACTATCACCTGCCAACATGTCCATGCACAAGGGCACACTAAGAGTTTGTTCCCTATAGCAATCAACCAGCAGTCCTGTCATGCAAGCAGCGCTCCTTGGCATTATTGTGCTCCCTCTCCTCCCCTCACGATCCCCTTGTCTACCCATCCCCAAATTCTCCAATGCAGGTACCCCCAGACCTCAGCCCAGTGACTGTACACAGCCAAGCCATGCAGACTCCTCTCTCCCACCTCACCCAGGTGACACACGTGTCAACTGTTTTGCCCTCTTACACATGTCTACTGATAGGACCTGGCCTGCATGCACACATGATCAAATGTTATAACCCTCATTATCTCCCATTTCAGAGATCACCTCTTGTGATGCCACCACAGAGGACTGCCAGTTTGGTCAGTCTGCTACTGGAGACAGCAGTGATGAGATAACACCATACAGTAGTACAACAAAGGCAGAGATACACCCACAGGCTCCGCCTATCTCGGAGGACCCAACTAATCCTTCCCTTCCTTGCCTAGCTCCACCCAACCTAGTGGTAGCCATGCCAACTGAGTGTCCTCAGAAAACTCCAACACTCCCCCCACCTCGGGGCAGAGGGCTGCGTAGGTGGGAGATGAGTTATGCTAGCTTGTGGCTCAGACAAGGCCTGGGATGGGGCAACACTGGAGTAGTGGTGAAGGCCACACTGATCAAGGACGACTACAACCAGAGGGTTGTTAACCGACTGGCCAGATTGGAGAAGAGCCAAGGAGGTGGTGAACACCAGTGGATGGTGGCAGTGAAGCGAACAAAAGGTGGGTCTGTATGTTGGAGGGAGGCTTCCATGGGTATGTTATGTGGTACCCATTGCTTGACTGGGCACTTAATTGTTTGCGGTTTGTAAAGGCAACTAGCAAGACTGCTGTGGAGAGATTCCACTGCAGTGTGGCCCCTTCCTGTACCCTTGTTACTGTCCCACACTCATCCCCTCTCTAATCCTCCCTCCCAGTGTCTCCATCAGTGGAGGAGATGAGGACCTTCTACAATGAGGTTGCCATACTGAAGAGATTATCTAGGAGAGGCAACCCACATGTCATCACAATGGTGGGCTACATTGCTCGAGAGAACCCACCAGCAATTGTCATGGAGTTTGCTCCACTTGGCAGCCTCCATGACTTCCTTGTGAAGATTAAGGAAGAGGTGAGGTCATGCATGTCAAACAAGTGTCTATATACTCGTGTGTTCCATTCAGTCCTACTCTGGTCCTCTCATGCAGCGTGTTGCTGTACTGCACCCTCGTGCAGTAGCCATGCCTCCACCCATCCAAGTCTCCAAAGAGCTGAGGGAGTACTACGCCAGCCTCACTCTGGAGCCAAAGGATGTCCTCTCATTTGCCTACCAGATTGCCTCTGGGATGGTAAGCAGAGAGAACATATATGCAATTGTTGTTTTATGTCATTTTACCATTCTCTTTCCACTTCTTCAGGAGTTTCTAGCTGGAATGGGTGTTGTCCACCGTGACCTGGCCAGCAGGAATGTCCTTATGACAGTTGGCAAGTACCTGAAGATAGCTGACTTTGGCCTCTCTCGGGAAGCAAAGGAGCTTTACGTCTCTCAATGCTGCACTGAGCTGCCCTACCGCTGGATGGCTCCAGAGGCACTGACCAACCAAATCTTCTCTGAGAAATCTGATGTGTGAGTATTGCAGAATGTGCAGCACTGTGTGTGAAGTGCTCTCTGCTCAGAATGATGCAATCACCTTGTGCCTCTTTCCCTTGCACAGGTGGTCGTATGGAGTTGTCCTTTGGGAGATATGTGCCCTGGGTCAGTGGGGGATGTCCCATTGGACTCCAGATCTTATGTAGCAAGCTGACATTGCACTTGGTGCATGTGTTACTCATTGTTTGTAGTGTGTGCATGTGTGTGTGTACACTGTACTTGTGTCAGGTGTGAGAGGTGTCCTTCATTTCCTCCTCCTCAACAGGCCGCCCACCCTACTACCATGTGCGTGAAGAGGAGGTCCGAGGGACCATTACCAGTGGGGGCAAGCTGCCACAGCCTGTGGGCTGCAATCCTGAGCTGTGAGTGGTGTAGTGCATGTTACCACTCTTCCTTGCACCTCTCCATGCACTCTTGTGCTGTCTGCCTGTCTGCCATAGGTACAGTGTGATGATGGACAAGTGCTGGGACATGGACCCAGACAAGAGAGCGACATTCCTTCAGCTGAAGAAGACCACTGATCGTCTTGTGGCTGCATCCGTGGAACAGGAGAGTCCTTACATGGACCTGAACTTTGTAGTTCAGGAACAGTTGCGTGGTGAGCTGCAATGGAGAGATGTGCATGGTGGTAGCTCTACACTGGCATGGAGTATATAGCTCTTTGTTAGCATGGAACAGCTCATGTTTTGGGGGCTAGTGTGTTGTGTGTTTGTGGTGGTAGCTCTGCATTTGAGTGGAGTGGCTCATGTTTTGTGCTAGAATGTCAGGTTCAGCACGTGCTTCTTTCTATACTCTACACTCACACACACACACACACACACACACACACACACACACACACACACACACACACACACACACACACACACACACACACACACACACACACACACACACACACACACACACACACACACACACACACACACACATTGTCCGGCTCATCTTTGCGCCAGAGGACTGCTCCATTGTCCTGCCCACTGCTCCTGAGGCTGTCCCAACACCTACTGCCGGTGGTGAAGGTAGTGAACCTGCAATGCCAGCTGGTACTTCTACCCATGACCCAGGGCCTACTGCTGAAGGTGGTTGTCCAGTCAGTGAACAGGATGAATGTGAGTGTATTGCACAGTCTCAGATGGCAGGAATTCAATGCATTCAGCAGACACAGCATCCAGTACAGTGTGCACATGTGGTACTGATGTTGTGTAAGCAGTGACCATTACTACAGGTGGGGCTTCAGTTGGTACATTAGTACACTATAATAAAAGTACATGTACACACAATCGCATTGTATTGATGCCATGACAGTCATTACTGTATTAATTGACATTCATTCATTGATAGCAGTGGGCGCAGGTGAAAGAGCCTCAGTGCCAGTTGACTCCACCTCTAGTAGTGACCCCAAGCCTACTACTGAAGGGGCCTGCTCTCTACCAGTGGCAAGTCAGCAGGATGGAGGTGAGCATGTTAAGGCATCAATGCCTCAGTGTGGTCACACTGTGGTGTATATTGATAGTGACAGTGCAGACCCACTTTGCTGGTCAGTTGAGCACACTAACTTATAGCGAGGTAACAAAATCCATGAGGCAATACTTGTTATGATCATTGCCATAGCAATGGTTACCATGGTGACAGGTAACTGTAGTCAGAGGTAGTGTGAGATCACTACCATTCGCTTTCAGTATTCAGTTGCTCATAAACCAGTACAGGCCCTATATATTCTCATGCTGTACACAGGTAGCTATTAGTATGCCACACTGTATTGATGGTACCTCTGTCATTGCTATATAAACTGTCTACTTACTATAACTATCAATCCATCCATCCCAGCTGCTCCTGAGGCCATCCCTCTTGATGAAATGAGTGAACCAGCCACTGAAGTCCTCAAACCCTCCAAGACCAATCAGGAAGGAGCCATTATGGACACATTCCTCTAGAAACCACACACCTTCATCTCTAGTAATCACTATGGGCACAGTACGTCCCATTATGCTATTATTGTAAGACTAGCTGACTGTATTCCCTACAGCCTATACCTTAAGCTTATTGTACCTCACTATAGTCCTTTCTGCTTAACCACAACTGTAACAGTGACAGCATATGAAGGTTAACTTTATTTCCTTCCTTTTTTGCATTATAATCATGCATTGCTGTCCATTAATTCATCATCAAGAATTAAGAATTCATTTATCTGGTACACTGAGGCTCAGCTATACAATATACTGGAATGTAGCTATAGGCATGCAGTCATTGACTGCAGAAGTACTTTGCTGGTAAAAATTATTAATACATTATTTCCAATAATCAAACTTCCAATGCTAAGCTAAAATGATATTCATTGTTCTGGAGAGAGCCCACAAAGAGCGTCTGTCCAACCTCGTGAATCCACTTATTGCAAACTGGAGAGAAAAGAGACAAGAGAACAGCAGCACTAGTCCACTGACTGACGACACAATGACAAAGGGAGCAGTAGTGTCATCTCAACATCATCATCACATAAAGGATATGCCATGAGATGATGTCTTGACACAAGCCATGAGATGACATGACACATGCCTGACACAAGCCGTGAGATGACGTGTTGACATACTCCATGAGGGTGAGGGGAGGGGTGGGAAGTGAAGCTGCACATTACATAGTTGACGGGGATGTGTCAGATGTAATGAATCATGACACAAGACATGACAGTATTTCCTGCAGTCACCTTGTACCTGACACACATCACAACTCACACTCGTTGAGTCACGTACACACAACGTGCCAAGAACAGGATTACCGGCATTGCGCTTCAGAGGAGAGAAAATTATACATGAAGATGTTGTTTATGCTATAGTGATTAAAAGGAAATCTATTCACCACTAATCTGACCTCAATCTCATTAATAGGACACTGAACACTGTGTGAATATAGTATATGTTCCCAAACTGGATATGTGTTGACAATGAGAGTTGGAGAGAAACGAGTTACGTTATGGACATGACATGCATTGAATTGGAAGTGGGAAGTCTCTGCTGATGGATATGGGTATATGCTTACAGTGTGCACTCATTGCCACATTCACATACAGTGCATTGAATAACTGTGTATCTGCATGTGGGTTTAGTCATTCTTCCCACAGGAGAATATTCACTCACTATATACCATACCACTATATACTGTATATCACTATATACAGGACAAATAAATTTTAGTTATTCTTAAAATTCAAACTACTATAATTTTGCCAGAGCTGATCAGTACAATAGTGCAATTATTATAATCCCTAAAAACTGTTGGCAAATTTGCTGTACATTTCGTATATACATACAATTAATGTCATGTGTTGGGATGTGTCCACACTAGTACAGATAGAAGGTGCACGTATAATTATATAGTGTAGAGGGTATACAGAGTGTGCTGTATGTGTATATACAAGTGACACCACTGTGTATTGATCTGGAAACAGGTCCCTGTTTCACAGATGTGTTGCTACCAGACAGCAAACTACACAGAGAGTCCACAGTAGGTATTGCATGCAAGAATGACGTGACTATGTGACATGTGACATGACAACTATACAAAATGTGAAAATACAGTGATCCAACATAACATCCATATAACTATAGTATAACATTACAGACATGTGACATGACATGACACTATTGACATGACATGTGAAAACACACCGCCGAGTGTTACTACAAATGTAACATGACTCGACATCAACATGACCTTAGAGGCAAATGCACCTGGTGTGACAATGAACATGTCACATATGATGTGACACCCATGACATTGTGCATTAGAATTAAGGCACAAGTACACAAGTATACGCAGCTAAACAGCAAAATAGCGTCCTAAAACGTCCCAACTCTTCGGGTCAGTTCCCAAAATCCATCGGTCTCAGTTCCCTCTTCAGAGATATCTCCTACATTTTCCACCAGGTTGTGCGAACCAGCGCGCTGCCTGTGTGAACTGCGAACAGCTCCGATCATTGCCGCCATGCAATGTCACCGGACAGGCAAAAGAACGCTCCTACGTGGAACAGCATCTCCGTCCATGTCCGATACTCCCCAAGGGCCATGGAAGTGCCCGAAATAATGGGCGCACGAATGAATCTAACTGAGGTTGATGAATTCCTTGTCGGTCTGTGCGCGTACGGCAACATTCGTCAACCTCAGTTAGATTCAGTTCGTGCGTCCAATATATCGGGCACTTCCATGGCCCTTGAGGAGTATGGGACATGATGGAGACGCTGTTCCACGTAGCCCTTGGCACACGCAAGTGAACTAACATTGAAGACAGAAGTCGTTGTGCGTTGAGCAGAAATTCATAAGCGTTATCCCCATGCAATGATTACCGAATGCACACGTTCGTGATATAGCTACATTAAGTTGTGGGAGCACTGAAGTTGGATGAACAGCAAGAAGACGACATTCCAAGGGCAGAGTCACTCATGTCCGTACACACTGCATGCAAGGCTGGATCCTGTAGAGGCGACAGGATGGGATCCGCTGAGTTGGTGTAAAGTGCTGCAGTGAACTGACACAGTGAGCTCACAGTGGACATGACATGGCTGTGAAGTGGGAGGTGCACGCATGGAGACAGACTGACTAGGTATATATACATGATTTATATGTACACACCGGACCAGTTGTACAGTAACACGACTAGCGGTGAAGCTACATTGACACATGCAGCCGTGATGAATTGCTACACAGCACAATTTGACCATGCAGTGTTAGTAGATATGCACCTTTAACATAATCAATTGATAGAGATCGACAGTTAACTCAAGCACGACAAAGTTGAGCACTAATCTGTCAATGGTAAATGTAAAGGTGGATCTGGTACCATTTGATGCATGGATTTAGATGCAATTGAATGAAGTAAAATGCATAAATTTCATGGAATCTATGAATTCGTAAAGAACTCATTCCTACAAGCAGTTATGTCTGTCAATTGATCTCATATTATACTATAATGTGGTTGCCATGGTAATCATTCATCTCACTCCTACTCAAATGCCCAGTAGTTGCTAACTGCTCCCAATCACTTCTCAAGTGCATTCACCAACTGTTTAGTATTAAGTATAAATTAATTGGTGTGACCTATTTAATTGCCTTGAGACGGCAGAAAAACTTTGTAGTCTCTAGTCAGAATCTGTCTTGACCTCGCTATATACCCGTTTCAGAATACTATCTTGACCTTACTACCCATTACACTATTCGTGCCTCTGCTGATCTGAAGTGTGCTTGAAGCAAGCAGTCTGTGGCCGGTGTTCCTGAGCGGCGATGCCAGCTCTCCCAGCTCGGCCTGATGGAGGAGGCCTCCATCTCCTCCTCCTCCTCCTCCTCCTCTTCAATTCCTCTGCTGCAGACACACATGGTGAGGGAGTAACTCAGCAGCACTGACAGCAACACCACAATTAACTGAGAACTTTAAATTGTGATATTGTGACCTTCTGAAGTGTGCGTGTGTGTGTGTGTGTGCGTGTGTGTGTGTGTGTGTGTGTGTGTGTGTGTGTGTGTGTGTGTGTGTGTGTGTGTGTGTGTGTGTGTGTGTGTGTGTGTGTGTGTGTGTGTGTGTGTGTGTACATATGAGAGTGTTAGTGCATGAGTGTGAGAACCAGCCAAACATGAAGGATGAAGCAACTGCACACTAATGGATGTACTGTCATAATATAAGGTCAGAAACATTACAGAAATGGTCACCACTCCTGCCTGACATGGAGAGAGATCTGGTGATCATGCAACCCCCCCCCCACACCCACACCCACAACCCTCCCTCCTCCTTTAAATCAAAAAGCATCACATAACATGTAACTATGGCAAGAATTGAACACTACACGTGTGCCTTTTTACATGAAACTGCAGCTGGTTACTTTTCTGCATGGTAGATTTTTGTGACACTCAAAGGTATATCTAGTTTCTTCATCACCTTATATGGTATATATACTTTTATCACCCTTAGTGGTGTATATGTTATACATAGTTCCTTCATCACAATCCTGATTACCTAATTCTTCTTCTTACCTAATACTTGGATGGTCTCTCACTGAAAATAGTAACACTTTCTAATTTTTTGGAAACTGCTGTGTGGATACTGATAGACTGATGTAGTTCATTGTATGTCATAATGAATAATCGTATAAACAGGTAAAATGCTGCAATCCCCACCATTAGCTGTAGCCCCTCCTCCTCACTGACTGAGTGTACATGTGTAACTGGTGGTCTGTGCTGCTGCTGCCCACAACTCCAGGTGAAGGAGAAGTGCGACTGGTGGGAGGGTCTGGTCCACATGAGGGGCGTGTGGACGCCTACCACAATGGTGTCTGGGGTACTGTGTGTGATGATGACTGGGATCTGCAGGATGCCATGGTGGTATGTCGTCAACTGGGCTACATCAATGCAACAGCTGCAGTGGGACCTGCTAGGTTTGGTTCAGGCAGTGGCCCCATCTTGTTCAGTGAAGTGACATGTGTCGGCAATGAGAGTACCATCACTGAGTGTGACCATCACAGCACTGATGGACATAACTGCAGTCACAAGGAAGATGTAGGAGTTGTGTGTGAAGGTCAGTTAGTCTGCAGTTGTGTGTGTGTATGAGTGCCTTGCTGTGTGCATTGCTGTTTGTGAGGTTGTGTGTCTGTATAACTTCACAGTTCTTTGGTTGACCTCTGGTTCTACATTGGCAAGCATGAATTATTTAGTATCCTACCTATCTCCAAAAAGTGCCAATTGTATACTTAATCCATCTAATTGGCCCTTATCCATTATACAAGCAGCTATTGTACACTCTCCACCATTCAGTCGCTGCTGTTCGGCTGGCTGGTGGGTCCAGTGAGGCTGAGGGACTTGTGGAGGTGTACATCAATGGAGAGTGGGGAACAGTTTGTGGTCTCAGTTGGGATCCATTGGATGGCAAAGTTGTTTGTCATCAGCTCGGTTACAAGGGAGTGAATCGTACATATTCTAGCACAAGTCAACACAACTTTGGTGAAGGTACAGGACCGTCCTGGCAGAGTGGCCTGCGTTGCACTGGCAGTGAAGCCAACCTTCTGCAGTGCCCATATGATGGTGATATAAAAAACTGTATTCACTTCTTTGATGTCGGTGTAGTTTGTAGTAATGAAGACTTGCCTGATGAAGGTGAGTCGATGTGTCTTGAATAAATACAATGGGAAAGCCTGTTACTGTACGTGCTTCCATGAATTCTCAAGTATGCACTCTTTCACCCTACACATGTACCAGCAAACTGAATGTTTGCTCAATCTCATTATGTTTCATGCATCCAGCATTGGTCATGACACACTACTGCCGGCCAGCATCACGTACAAGATGATGTGCCTACAACCTGGCTTGTATACACTGTTGCACGACACAGGTTGCCAGGTTGACAGGTTGGTGTAGACCCTATATCATTGAGGTGTGCTGGAGTAGGGAAGCACGCTGAAGATGAGGGATAATTATAAGAATTCATCAAAATGGCTATTATCCATCTTGCTATCACTCAAAGTATATTGAATTGCACAACCAGCTATCAGAATAGACTGCTCGTGTGTACATTGTTTGCAGAATAGACTGCTCTGCTGTCAGTTGTAACAAAGTTGTCAATGACATGCAATGCATTGTGTTAGAGTATGAAGAGTATACAACAAGTTAATTTTGGGTAGGAGGTGATTAATGTACAGGTTTTATGGTGCTGCACTCTTAAAATGGACTATGTCTTGATTAAAATAGATTGTAAATATAAACTATCTGTATGTACACACCTCATGAAACTTTCATATTGGCAAATAGATTGAGAACTATGATGTATAATATATACGCATATAGCAGATTATTCAACATCTGATTCAACAAAATTAAACCACAAATGCTTAATTTCATTAGCTGTGTACATAACTGCATGAGAAATTGCACTGAAAGACCAGTTTACATAGCTATGGGTAACAGTGAGTGAATAATCAAATCTTCAATAATTATGTGTCAATGTGTGTAGCCAATCAAATTACATACATATGTATTCAGGGTGTTAATGATTCATGTGCCTTTATTGAACAGAATAGCAATGACTGTCTTCTATGTGTACATTCACGTACTCGGTATTTACTTCTCCCTTGCATAATGTACTTAATGTCCATAATGATTATTATAGCTAGTTCCCTTGTTGTGTGTGTGTAGTAGTGCCTATGTGTGTGCATGTGAGTGTTTCTGTTTGTGAGGTTGTGTGTCTGTATAACTTCACAGTTCTTTGGTTGACCTCCAAATTTACATTGGCAAGCATTAATTAACTAATGTCCTACCTATCTCCGATAAGAGTCAGTTATATATTTCATCCATCCCTTTTCCATTCTATAAGCAGCATGTGCACCATCAATCACTTCTCCTACTCTTGTGCACTCTCTACCATCCAGTTGCTGTTCGGCTGGCTGGTGGGTCCAGTGAGGCTGAGGGACGTGTGGAAGTGTACATCAATGGAGAGTGGGGAACAGTTTGTGGTCTCAGTTGGGATCCATTGGATGGCAAAGTTGTTTGTCGTCAGCTCGGTTACAAGGGAGTGAATCGTACATATTCTCACACAAGTCAGCACAACTTTGGTGAAGGTACAGGACACTCCTGGCTGAGTAGCCTACGTTGCACTGGCAGTGAAGCCAACCTTCTGCAGTGCCTACATGCTGGTGTAGGACTTGGCTGTATTCACTCTTTTGATGTCGGTGTAGTTTGTACTAATGAAGACTTGCCTGATGAAGGTGAGTAGATGTGTCTGTGTTCATGCTTGTCTACATGAACACGGATACAGTCAAAAGCATGATTGTAAGACTGTAGCAAGCATCGCAGTAAAGTCTGGAATGTACGTATGTGTACTAGACCAAATAGCTGTGTACGTAGGTCACCAAAGAGTTATAGGAGTAGAATGGCATTGTTACCCACTAATGGTACACCATTTTTCTAGTGAACAAGTGTCCATTCATTCTGTCTCATACCATGCATCGATTCTATATGTTTTTGTGCTTGCTTGTTTCTCATACAAATCTGTACTGCTGGGATGATTGCCTAGAAAATCTCAATATCAGTTTAGGGAGTGGGACAATGCATTCTTAGGGGATTGGCACTCATCCAGTGTCTTTCTACCAATGAGTGTGCTTCCCTTTTGTCTCAGTGGGCTAAGACACCATTTTAATGGCATCATATGGCATCCTTTTGGCATTCCATCCCGTCTGCCTGAACAATCAAATCTTTAATAATTATGTGTAAATGTGTTTAGCCAATCAAATTACAGATATATATGTATTCAAGGTGTTAATGATTTATGTGCCTTTATTGAACAAAATAGCAATGACTGTCTTCTATATACATATACATTCATGTACTCAGCATTTACTTCTCCCTTGCATGTGCGCACTGTCCATAATTATTATAGCCAGTTTCCTTGCATGTATGTATAAGGTGCATAGCAATTTCCCTACTGAAAACAACCCTTTCTTGTTTCTTAACGTTTGTCTGTTCCCTATAACATTACTATTGTGTAGATATTCAGGCAAAGACCTTTTGTTGTCTAAATATCCATAGATTAATTGAGGGACTGTGCACTTCATCAGATTCTCAATGTGTCATCATATAGATGTAGTCTGCAGTGACAGTGTGAGTGGATGTGAGTGTGCCCACTGTCTGTTTGCTGTGTCTGTTACTGACCCATGCAGGTGTTCGACTGGTGGGAGGGTCTGGTCCACATGAGGGGCGTGTGGAGGTCTACCACAGTGGTACCTGGGGCACAGTGTGTGATGATGACTGGGATCTGCAGGATGCCACGGTGGTATGTCGTCAACTAGACTATATCAATGCAACAGCTGCAGTGGGACCTGCTAGGTTTGGTTCAGGCAGTGGCCCCATCTTGTTCAGTGAAGTGACATGTGTTGGCAATGAGAGTACCATCACTGAGTGTGATCATCACAGCACTGGTGGACATAACTGCAGTCACAAGGAAGATGTAGGAGTTGTGTGTGAAGGTCAGTTAGTCTGCAGTTGTGTGTGTGAGTGCCTATGTGTGTGCATGTGGGTGTTTCTGTTTGTGAGGTTGTGTGTCTGTATAACTTCACAGTTCTTTGGTTGACCTCCACATTTACATTGGCAAGCATTAAAATTAACTAATGTCCTACCTATCTCCAATAAATGTCAATTATATACTTAATCCATTTGGCCCTTTGCATTCTATAAGCAGTAAGGTCACCATCAATCACTTCTCCTACTCTAGTGCACTCTCTACCATCCAGTTGCTGTTCGGCTGGATAATGGGTCCAGTGAGGCTGAGGGACGTGTGGAAGTGTACATCAATGGAGAGTGGGGAACAGTTTGTGGTCTCAGTTGGGATCCATTGGATGGCAAAGTTGTTTGTCATCAGCTCGGTTACAAGGGAGTGAATCGTACATATTCTGACACAAGTCAACACAACTTTGGCGAAGGTACAGGACCGTCCTGGCTGAGTAACCTGCGTTGCACTGGCAGTGAAGCCAACCTTCTGCAGTGCCCACATGCTGGTGTAGGACTTGGCTGTACTCCCTTTAATGATGTCGGTGTAGTTTGTACTAATGAAGACTTGCCTGATGAAGGTGAGTACCTGTGTCTGTGTTCATGCTTGTCTACACGAGCATGGATGCAGTCAAGTGACAATGTAGCAAGCATTTCTGTGATTTCACAGTAAAGTCTGGTATGTATGTATGTGTACCTGCATGACCAAGTAGCTATGTGTAGGTCACTGAGGAATCTGTCATTTGGTAGGAGTAGAATGACATTGTTACCCACTAATGGTACACCAGTGCTTTGGAGTGAACAAGTCTCCATACATTCTGTCTCATGCCATGCACCGATTCTGTATGTTTTTGTGCTCACTTGTTTCTTATACAAATCTATAGCGCTGGGACGAACACCTAGAAAATCTCAATGTCAGATTAGGGAGTAGGGTAACGTGTTCTTAGCGGGTTGGCACTCATCCAGCTGTCCTTCCGCCAACGAGTGCCCTCCACTTCTGTCTCAGTGGGCCAAGACACCAATTTAAATGACATCACATGGTATCATTTTGGCATTCCGTTCCGGCCGCCCTAAGAATGTGATATCAAGCGCATCCTGTTGGCTACTTTGCTTTCACAACACCTTAGCACATAAGTCTTTTACCAGAATTTGAACTGAGGCCCTCTAGTCATGTACCTCACACTATACACTTTTGCAAACATAGTCCTCTTTATGCATGACCAGTTCAGAGTTTGTGCATTGAATAAGGAAAACCTGGTACTATACATGCTTTCATGAATTCCAAGTGTGCACTCTTTCACCCTACACTTGAAGTTTGTTCACTATGTTTAGTGCATTCAGGATCAATCATGACACACTCACATACTAGCAACAACAGGCCAGCATCACATACAAGATGCTGTGCCTACAACCTAGCCTGAATACACTGTTGCATGACACATGGGTAGTGCCAGGTTGGTGTCAACCCTTTACCATCTGGGTGTTGGAGCAGGAAAGCCCACTAAAGATGAGGGATGAAATTTTGTCAAAATAGCTATTATCCATCTTGCTATCACTCACAACAAGTTGAATTACACATGCAATCAGCCATCAGAATGGACTGCTCGTGTGTGCGTTGTTTGGTGTACATGTGTGTCAGTTGTTACAAAGTTGTCAATAACAGTGTTGTGTGACAGGATGAAGAATGTACAACAGGTTAATCTTGTGTTTTGATATATAAGGCAGAAATTCAGCTGATGGATGCACTCAATTTGTCATTGACAGAATCCTAATCTGATTGCAATACACTATTGGGTGTTACCATGGCAAAGAGATTTCTGATTTAGTTTGTTACTGTGCTGGATACAATGTTATTTGTACAAAACATACTTTAATTTTTAGAATTCCCTCCACAGCTATTAACTCTGCAGTTCTGGCTAAGTTAACTTAAAACTTGCTCACCTCCAGCCCCTCCTGACCCATTCCACACAACCTGACACCATTACCTCATGTGGTACAGTTGTAAAGACTTTAGTAAGACTAGAGTAGGACTAGGATGAGGACCTGGTCTAAAGTGAGGGATCATTGTTTGTTTATCAATAGGATCATTGCTCTACATGGCTAAATGCACTGTCTCTCTCTCTCTCTCCCTGTGTGTTTATACGTACGTAGGTGACATCAGGTTGGTTGATGGCTCTGTCCCTTCAGAAGGGAAGGTGGAGCTGTTCTATGAAGGAGAGTGGGGGAGAGTGCAAGTTCACCCAGACATTGCACCAGCAGCAGCTCGTGTTGCATGTCAACAGGCGGGGTATCCCTACAGTGATGGTACTGATTACTTTGGACAGAAGAGTGGCCCAGTCTGGGTAGTCATCTCGTCATGTATTGGAGATGAGGAGAGAATTGAGCAGTGCTACCACTGGGGCTGGAGGGTCATTGGGAGCATCGCTTATTCCATTCATGGCTTGACAGTCTTCCCCTGTTCTTCCTGTGCTGAATTTGGCATCAGATGTAGAGGTGACTTTGTGCAAAGTGTGATGTTCGCACAGACACATACATACACACACGTGCACACACACACACGCACACACACACACACACACACACACAACGCACACACACACTCATGCACACACAACACACACACACACACACACACACACACACACACACACACACACACACACACACACACACACACACACACATTGTTTCAAGCTGTCTTGACATGTTGAGAGTACCTCAGACTAATTGCCACACCATCTCCTCTGCCATCTCACAGGTGCAGAGAAAGGTCCATTTAATGTTACCATTGAAGCCACCCCATTCTCAGTCCACATTGAGTGGATGGAACCATCTGACAACATTCCCTTGGTCACTGGCTACAGCATTGCTGTAGAGACGCTGGCAACCAAGACAACCAGGACAGTGTATGTTGAAGGCAGCTCTCATGAGGCCAATGTGACTGGTCTCAGTCCCTTCACGGAGTACTCCTTCACAGTCACGACAGAGTACAAGTATGGGCCAGGACCACCGAGTGAGGCTGTAGTTCAGAGGACCAGGGAACATGGCAAGTGACCGACTTCCATTTGGGAGTCAATGTGTTTTTCATGTGTAGCTCTTCTATATAGCACACATGCACTGTCATCACTCCGACCACCTCATTCACAAATTTCTGTACATGTACTGTGTGTAGTAATAGTCTATGCAGTGACAGCAGTAACTTGATTATGTCCTATCTCCCTTCAGTACCAAGCCCACCTTTCTCCCTGATGGCAGTGAATGCAGAGTCCTCAACAGTGTCTCTTGTCTGGTTTCCTCCGACAGAACCAAATGGAATCCTTCTGTTCTACCGAGTGGTGGCCAGACAAGTGGGGAGCAACAGAGGGAAGATTGTTGTCAGCATAGCAGCTAACATGCCAACATCTGACATGGTAGAATTCCCTGTCAACAATAGTGACTTGTTGATGGCCAACACAGCTGAAGACTTGCCAACAGCAAATGACTTTGTAGCCTTCACTCTAACTGGATTGTCACCACGCACTGAGTATGTCATCACTGTTCAAGCCAACACCAGTGCTGGATATGGAAATAGGAGTAAAGATCTGCACATTCAAACAGATGCAGGTGTGTGTGTGGGGGGGGGGGGGGGAGGGGGAATATGTACTTGCTCACGATTATGTGAACTATCTGATTGTGTTAGAGTGCCACTTCCTCCCCATTCCTCCATTAGCTCCAACTACTGAAAGTAACTTAGTCACTATTGTGGTCAGTGCCATTGTCAGCATCATCTTGACTGCTGGACTAATGGCCATAATAGTTCCACTGGTATGGACAGCATTGCTATGTTACAAGTGGAGAATGAAGTCCACTGCCTCTGTGGGTGGGACCCAGGACAGAGGTAAGTCCTATCATTAGTCACCATCTCACAGTAGTCCACACTGCATGCTCACCAGCTGGAGTGTACTCTGACGAACTCTTACAGTATCAAGAAGAGACATTTTGTGTTGTGACTTGCAAACTACACTGAATCGACTATACCATGATACTTGTGCCCATCTTACTCCACTCGCAACTCACTCACTACACACTGTTGATATCAAAGGCAGCACTGCTGCAGCCAAGTCTTACTGTAGTAGTGCAATGACTCTGAACTCCGCATCACTTCATTAGATCACCAAAAGCTAAATCAACATCACTTTAGCAAATATCTCACTCTCACTGCAGCAGATATGCACAGCTGTCAGAGGTGACAATATGTACCCTCTGTCCAAGGGATGTTTGCAGTTAAGGAGTGTTTGTTGTATGCTGACTGCAGTAGGCTCAGTAGGTCAACTGGTCTAGTACAGGACTGCAAAGACACTCCTCGGATGGATTAATTGAACACAGTTTTGAACTGCCTGGCATTCACTCCTTGTGTGCTGTCCCTCTCGTTTGCAGATGGTGCAGCAGTTGAAGCTGCTGTTGTCAAAGATGGAATGCACCAGAGAGCCAAGACACCTGTAAGTAAAGCAGTTGGTAAGAAGTGTACCACGTGTTTAACGCTCAACCAATCCCCCTTTATCAATGTCCAGACGTGGTAATGAATCTCTATTCTATCAGTCAGGATTGTGTCCCACTGTGTTCAATACTGACAGCCACTTAAGTTAGTCCTCACTTCATCCTCTCCCCTGTTTAGCCACCGGTGAAGGAGGTAGCAGCTGTGGACGTTAGGAAGTGGAAGATGGAGTATGACGACATGGTACTGAAGTGGCCAGTGGGCAGTGGGCAGTTTGGGGTGGTGATGCTGGCCTACCTCAAGAGAGAGGCTGCATCACCAGCTGTCACTCAGTACATCACAAGGCAGACAGCTCCTGATGGCTGCCTCCCTCCCCGACTAGTAGCAGTGAAGCGATTCAGTGGTGAGGACCTACCAACAGAGAGGGTGCAGTTGCGATGATATGTTAACTGCATGTGCTGTAGTATGGTCAAGTGAGCATACATGGAGTGAGCATGTGGAACAACAGATTTATGCTCAGTGTATATAATGTCATGCTATAATGAGCTCCACTATCTCCTTTCCACCCAGCTGAGAGGATGCGTCTGGAAATGGACTACTTTTACAACGAGATTGCCATCATGATCAAAGCATCCACAGAAGGCCACCGCAATGTCATCACCTTGGTGGGCTGCATCCCTGAGCTGCCCTATCCTGCTATCATCATGGAGTATGCTCCACTGGGCAACCTTCATAACTTTCTTCTGAAGTACAAGAATCACGTGAGGGTCTAGCACGCTAGGACACTAGGCTGTGCCCCATTGCAGGTTACTAGCTCTGTTCACTCCCTTGGTCATGCAGCGTCTCCCTGCCATGGTCTCTGGCACTGTGATCATGGCCCCTGTCAGTGATGTTGCTCCAGAGTTCCAGAGCTACTACAACACACTGACCCTGAAGCCTCAGGATGTCATCCTCTTTGCATGCCAGATTGTCTCGGGGATGGTAAGCACAGAGACCACCTCAAGTGTTGGATACATTGTCACAGGTCTCTTCCACTTCCCCAGGAGTTCTTGGCCAGCCTGAACATCATCCACAGAGACCTTGCCTGCAGGAACATCTTGATTGCCCACGACAAAGTCCTGAAGCTAGCTGACTTTGGCCTCTCTCGGGCGATGGAGGATGTGTACATCTCAGAGTCATTTTGTAGCCTCCCTGTCCGGTGGATGGCACCTGAGGCAGTGACTTGGAAAATTTACAATGAGAAGTCTGATGTGTGAGTCAAATGCCTTGTAGCCTTTATTGCCAGCATTACATACAACTCCATGCAAGAATGAAAAGTTTGTATTGAAAATGTTGATACTTTATAAAATGCCTATCATTGTCTTTCTCATGCAGGTGGTCCTTTGGAGTTGTTCTTTGGGAGGTCTGCTCACTGGGTTAGTTGATGCAGGATGGCGCATTGTGTGTGTGCGATCCTGATCGGTAGAATTGTGGGTCTGTGTCAGCCTTTTGCTTCTTGACTCTTAGCCACCCTTCTTCCTAGGAACTATGAAGTAAATAATTCGAGGAAAGGTCATCAATCAGATTATTTTTCCTAGGAACTATATATGAAATGAATAATTCGAGGAAAGGTTGCAACCCTCATAAATCATATTACGACGAGTGTATACAGTGTCATCAACATATTTATGTGACTCCATTTCCGATCCAATGTCCGTGCTCTACTGATGTCCGTGATTCTTGATTCAACTGACAATCTGTCACCAACAGAAGCACAGCTTCACTTTGAACTTGAGGAACGGTCAAAGAACGCTTGTGGCTATGCCCTAATATCAAAGCATGTAAAAATCAACTAAATGTGCCGAGGTACGATTACTACTAGCAACTCTCATATTCTTTCATGGCTATTTGGGAATCTATAGTAATTTATGTTTGACTTATGATAAGCTTTCCAGATCAATATATAACATGCAGCCACATGACATTTGTCCATGCATATTCTAACATGGAGATAGCTTGTTAAACACAGGTCACACAACATTGGCTGAAGAATTACATCTGCGTGTCATTATGAGTTCTGTCCTTTGTACTGCTGTCCTCCCAACATGCAGGCCGGCTACCCTACCATCATCTGAACAATCTGGATGCCATGAAGGCTATACATAATGGCACCAAACTGGTGAAGCCAGATGGCTGCAGCCCTGAGCTGTGAGATTGCACAACACTGCTACACTCTCCCTGGCCATGCAGTCCAGCACACTCCAGCACTCCAGTCCATGTACCTCTTTTATGTACAGGTATGAGGTGATGCTGACCAAGTGTTGGGACATGGACACAGTCACTAGGGCAACCTTTTCTCAGCTCAAAAGTACCTTGGAAGATCTCATGGTCACAAATGAGGAGAGCCCACCAGTTGACTTGGACTATGAGCTGCAGCAGCAGGCCAGAGGTGAACACAACTTATGGGTGGTCCTGCAACCATGGAGCGGTTGTCAGTGACTTGTGACTTGTGCCTAGAATGGACATACTTGTTCGTGCTTGTTCCTGACCCTACTAGCATGGTAATTGCCTACTCACTATCACACCTCATGTTTCTCTCTCCTCCCTTTGTACTGCTGTTTGCTTGGTGATGCAGAGGTGTGTCTTCCTGCCCCACCCACTGGGCACAATACCCCACACTCTCCAGATGCAGCCAGAGGAGGTGACTCTACAGCCCCGCCAACCCTCACCTGCTCATCAGATCCCAACCCAGAGACCACAGAAGATGTGTCACATGGTGAGCCAGCTAACTGACAAAGCACACAGATAAGTGATGTAGGATAACTATGTGTGTCATAGCTGATAATCGGGTAATGTATATGTACACAGTAGTAGTGTGTCACCTGGGCTAGTAGGGAGAGGGGTATATACAGCCTGGCCATGTGTGATTTGGGACCAAGGTCTGCATGGGGTACTTGCATCAGCATGTACATGCTTGAAAGTTCACCCTACGTACGTCTACCTGCTATTTCAGAGATCACCTCTTGTGATGCCACCACAGAGGACTGCCAGTTTGGTTTGTCTGCTACTGGAGTCAGCAATGATGAGATAACACCATACAGTTGTGCAACTCGGGTAGAACTACACCCACAGGCTCCGCCCACCTCAGACGACCCACCCACTCCTTCAGTTCCCCACCTGGCTCCACCTAACCTGGTGGTGCCCCTGCCCAATGAGTGTCCAGAGAAATCACCCCCACTCCCCCCACCTCGGGGCAGAGGCACAGAGGACAAGTGGGAGATGAGTTACGCCAACTTGTTGCTTGGACAAGGCCTGGGGTGGGGCAACTCTGGGATAGTGGTGAAGGCCATAGTGATCAAGGATGATTACAACCAGAGTGTTGTTGATCGATTGGCCAGATTGACAATGGTTCCGGGAGGCAGTGGCCATCAATGGATTGTGGCAGTAAAGCGAACAAAAGGTGAGTCTGTATATGCTGGGACATAGATCTATGGTTAGGGGAAGGCTTCTAAGGGATCGAGTTAATTGGTCTCCACTGTTGGACTGGGCACTTGTTTGAGGTTGGTAAACTTAACCATCCAGGCTTCTGTCCCACACTACCTCACATTCTAATCTCTTCCTCCCAGTGTCTCCATCAGTGGAGGAGATGAGGACCTTCTACAACGAGGTTGAAATACTGAAGAAGTTATCAAAGAGAAGCAACCCTCATGTCATTGCAATGGTGGCCTACATTGGTCGAGAGAACCCACCAGCAATTGTCATGGAGTTTGCTCCACTTGGCAGCCTCCATGACTTCCTTGTGAAGGTTAAAGAAGAGGTGAGGTCATGCATGTCAAACAAGTGTCTACTTGTGTGCCACATTCAGTCCTACCAAACCATAATTTGATTCAATCAAATTGTCATCATTGTGCGATAGACTGTCAATCTTCTGCCATGGAGCAATGGATAGATAACTAGCAGTAACCAGCGAATTTTAAGCATGTAGATTGAAATCAATATAGAACAACTCTGAAAACAATGTGCTTGCCCAGGCCTAAGGGTGCATGTATTTGGGGGTGAGGGATTACTAAACTCACTGTCACCCTGATCCTCTCATGCAGCGTGTCGCTGTACTGCACCCTCGTGCAGTAGCCATGCCTCCTCCTATTCAAGTCTCAATAGAGCTAAGGGGCTACTATGCCAGCCTCACTCTGGAGCCCGGAGATGTCCTCTCATTTGCCTACCAAATTGCCTCGGGGATGGTAAGCAGAGAGAACGTACAATTGTTGTTTTATGTCATTTTATTATTCTCTTCCACTTTTCCAGGAGTTCCTAGCTGGAATGGGTGTTGTCCACCGTGACCTGGCCAGCAGGAATGTCCTTATGACAGTTGGCAAGTACCTGAAGATAGCCGACTTTGGCCTCTCTCGGGAAGCAAAGGAGCTTTATGTCTCCCATTGCTGCACTGAGCTGCCCTACCGCTGGATGGCTCCAGAGGCACTGACCAACTAAATCTTCTCTGAGAAGTCTGATGTGTGAGTATTGCAGAATGTGCAGCACTGTGTGTGAGGTGCTGTCTGCTCAGAATGATGCAATCACCTTGTGCCTCTCTCCCATGCACAGGTGGTCGTATGGAGTTGTCCTTTGGGAGATATGTGCCCTGGGTCAGTGGGGGGTGTCCCACTGGACTCCAGATCCTATGTAGCAAACTGGCGTTGCACTTTGTGCATGTGTTACTCATTGTTTGTAGTGTGTGCATGTGTGTGTGTACACTGCACTTGTGTCAGGTGTGAGAGGTGTCCTTCACTTCCTCCTCCTCAACAGGCCGCCCACCCTACTACCATGTGCGTGAAGAGGAGGTCCGAGGGACCATTACCAGTGGGGGCAAGCTGCCACAGCCTGTGGACTGCAATCCTGAGCTGTGAGTGGTGTAGTGCATGTTACCACTCTTCCTTGCACCTCTCCATGCACTCCTGTGCTGTCTGCCTGTCTGCCATAGGTACAGTGTGATGATGGACAAGTGCTGGGACATGGACCCAGACAAGAGAGTGAACTTCCTTCAGCTGAAGAAGACCACTGATCGTCTTGTGGCTGCATCCGTGGAACAGGAGAGTCCTTACATGGACCTGAACTTTGTAGTTCAGGAACAGTTGCGTGGTGAGCTGCAATGGAGAGATGTGCATGGTGGTAGCTGTCCATTGGCATGGAATGGCTCAATGTGCTAACAGACCGTATTCTGTGCTACTTTCTACACACACACACACACACACACACACACACACACACACACACACACACACACACACACACACACACACACACACACATACACATTGTCCGATTTATCTTTGTATCTACCGTTCCAGAGGACTGCTCCATTGTCCTGCCCACTGCACCTGAGGCTGTCCCAACACCTACTGTTGTTGGCGAAGAGAGTGAACCTGCAATGCCAACTGGTACTTCTACCCACGACCCAGGGCCTACTGCTGAAGGTGGTTGTCAAGTCAGTGAACAGGATGAATGTGAGTGTATTGCACAGTCTCAGATGGCAGGAATTCAATGCATTCAGCAGACACAGCATCCAGTAGAGTGTGCACATGTGGTACTGATGTTGTGTAAGCAGTGTCCATCACTGCAGGTGGGGCTTCAGTTGGTGCATTAGTGCACTATATAAAAGTACATGTACACACAATCACATTGTATTGATGCCATGACAGTGATTACTGTATTAATTGACATTCATTCATTGATTGCAGTGGGCACAGGTGAAAGAGCCTCAGTGCCAGTTGACTCCACCTCTAGCAATGACCCCAAGCCTACTACTAAAGGGGCCTGCTCTCTACCAGTGGCAAGTCAGCGGGATGGAGGTGAGCAAGTTAAGCTGTCAATGACTCAGTGTGGTCGCATTGTAGTGTATAATGATAGTGACAGTGCAGGCCCACTTTGCTGGTCAGTTGACCACACTAACTTATAGCGAGGCAACATAATCCATGAGGCAATACTTGTTATGATCATTGCCATAGCAATGGTTACCATGGTGACAGGTGACTGTAGTCAGAGGTAGTGTGAGATTACTACCATTCACATTCAGTTTTCAGTTGCTCATATATAAACCAGTACAGGCCCTATATATTCTCATGCTGTACACAGGTAGCTATTAGTATGCCACACTACATTGATGTTTCCTCTGTCAGTGCTATACAAATTGTCTATCCATCCATCTCAGCTGCTCCTGAGGCCATCCCTCTTGAGAAAATGAGTGAACCAGTCACTGAGGTCCTCAAACCCTCCAAGACCAATCAGGAAGGAGCCATTTTGGACACACCTCTCTAGAAACCACACACCTGCATCTCTAGTAATTACTATGGGCACAGTACGTCCCATTATGCTATTATTGTAAGACCAGCTGACTGTATTCCCTACAGCCTATACCTTAAGCTTATTGTACCTCACTATAGTCCTTTCTGCTTAACCACAACTGTAACAGTGACAGCATATGAAGGTTAACTTTATTTCCTTCTCTTGTTGCATTATAATCATGCATTGCTGTCCATTAATTCATCATCAAGAATTAAGAATTCATTTATCTGGTACACTGAGGCTCAGCTATACAATATACTGGAATGTAGGCATGCAGTCATTGACTTTGCTGGTAAAAATTATTAATACATTATTTCTAAAAATCAAACTTCCAATGCTAAGCTAAAATGATATTCATTGTTCTGGAGAGAGCCCACAAAGAGTGTCTGTCCAACCTCGTGAATCCACTTATTGCAAACTGGAGAGAAAAGAGACAAGAGAACAGCAGCACTAGTCCACTGACTGACAACACAATGACAAAGTGAGCAGTAGTGTGATCTCAACATCATCAGCACATAAAGGATATGCCATGAGATGACATGTTGGCATACTCCATGAGAGTGAGGAGGAGGGGTGGGAAGTGAAAGGAGGGAATTTACACTATAGCTAGTATTTAAGTAATGTTGCTGCACATTACATATATAGGTGAAGGGGATGTGTCAGATGTAATGAATCATGACACAAGACATGACAGTGTTTCCTGCAGTCACCTTGTACCTGATACACTTCACAACTCACACTCGTTGAGTCACGTACACACAATGTGCCAAGAACAGGATTACCGGCATTGCGCTTCAGAGGAGAGAAAATTATACAGGAAAGTGTTGTTTATGCTATAGTGATTAAAAGGAAATCCTTTCATTACTAATCTGACCTCAATCTCATTAATAGGACACTGAACAGTGTGTGAATATAGTATATGTTCCTAAACTGAATGTGAGTTGACAATGAGAGTTGGAGAGAAACGAGTTACGTTATGGCACATGACATGCATTGAATTGGAAGTGGGAAGTCTCTGCTGATGGATATGGGTATATGCTTACAGTGTGCACTCATTGCCACATTCACATACAGTGCATTGAATAACTGTGTATCTGCATGTGGGTTTAGTCTTTCTTCCCACAGGAGAATATTCACTCACTATATACAGGACAAATACATTTTAGGTATTCAAACTACTATATAATTTTTGCCGGAGCTGTATAGTACAATAGTGTAATTATAGTCCCCATTTTTCCCCAAATTTGCTGTACATTTGGTACATACAATGTCACATGTTGGGATGTGTCCACACTAGTATAGATAGAAGGTGCACGAATATATATACATAGGGTAGGGGATATACAGAGTGTGCTGTACATGTACAACTGACATTACTGTGCACTGATCTGGAAACAGGTCCCTGTTTCACAGATGTGTTGCTACCAGACAGCAAACTACACAGAGAGTCCACAGTATATAGGTATTGTGTGCAAGAATGAAATGACATGACAACTATGCAAAATGCGAAAATCAGAGATCCTGCATAACTTCCACATAATTATAGTATAATATTCCAAACTCGTGACATGACATGACACTATTGACATGACATGCAACAACACACTGCAAAGTTTTACTACAAAATGTAACATGACACAGGACATATCACACCTCCATATATATCAACACGACAAACATAGTGTGACCTTAGAGGTGAATGCACCTGGTGTGACAATGAACATGTCACATGTGATGTGACACCCATGACATTGTGCATTTGAATTAAGGCACAAGTACACAAGTATACGCAGCTAAACAGCAAACAAACACGTCCTAAAACGTCCCAACTTATCGGATCACCTCCCACAATCCATCGGTCTCAGTTCCCTCGTCAGAGACATCTCCTACATATTACACCAGGTCTGTGTGAACCAGCGCGCTGCCAACGGCTTCGATCGTTGCCGCCATGCAATGTCACCCAACAGGCAGAAGAACACTCCTACGTGGAACAGCATCTCCATCATCTCGGATACTCGCAAAGGGCCATGGAAGGGACCGAAATAATGGACGCGCTAACTGAGTCTAACTTAGGTCGACGAATGTTGCCGTAGGCGCACAGACCGACAAGGAATGCTGCCCTTGGCACACGCAAGTGAACTAACATTGAAGACAGAAGTACTATTTGTTGTGTGTTGAGCAGAAATTCATAAGCGTTATCCCCAATGATTACCGAATGCACACGCTCGGGATAGCTAGCTACATGCAGTTGTGGGAGCACTGACGTTGGAAGAACAGCAGTAAGAAGATATTCCAAGGGCAGAGTCACTCATGTCCGTACATACCGCAAGGCATGTATTAGGTACACACTGGACCAGTTGTACAGTGTGTGCTGTGACTAGTGGTGAAGCTACATTGACGGATGCAGCCGTGATGAATTACTGTACTGCACAATTTGACCATGCAGTGTTGGCAGATATGCACCTTGTAGGTATACCTACATACATATGCATATCTACCTTGTTGGTAGATATGTGCCTTTGGCGTAATCAATTGATAGAGCTTGACAGTTAACTCAAGCACGATAAAGTTGACCACTAATCTGCAAATGGTACATGTTAACTTTGGTGGATTCAGTACCATTTGGTGCATTGATTTTGATGCAATTGAATGAAATATAATGCGTAAATTTCGTAGAATCTATGAATCAATACAAGCAGTTATGCCTGTCACATGATCTCATGTATACTATAAATAATGTGGTTGCTATGGTAACCATTCTACTTAGTCATGCTCAAATGCCCACTAGTCGCTAACTGTTCCCAATCACTTCTCAAGTGCATCCACCAACTGATTAGTATTAAGTATAAATTAATTGCCATCCCACATTAAAGTAACGGAAATCTGGTGACCTATTTAATTGCCTTAAGAACACAGAAGGACTCTGTAGTGTAATCTCTCTTGTCAAAATTCTGTCTTCTGTCTTCTGTCTTGCTACCCATTACACTATTCGTGCCTCTATTGATCTGAAGTGTGCTTGAAGCAAGCAGTCTGTGGCTGGTGTTCCTGAGCGGCAATGCCAGCTCTCCCAGCTCGGCCTGATGAAGGAGGCCTCCATCTCCTCCTCCTCCTCCTCCTCTTCAATTCCTCTGCTGCAGACACACATGGTGAGTGAGTAACTCAGCAGCACTGACAGCAACACACAATTAGCTGAGAACTTGGCGATGTTGTGAACCTCTGACGTGTGTGTGTGTGTGTGTGTGTGTGTGTGTGTGTGTGTGTGTGTGTGTGTGTGTGTGTGTGTGTGTGTGTGCGTGCGCACGTGTGTGTGTGCGTGTGTGTGTGTGTGTTAGTGCATGAGTGTGAGAACCAGCCAATCATCAAGAAGCAACTGTACTACAATGGATGTACTGTCATAATTCATGGTCAGAAACTTTACAGAAATGGTGCCCACTCCTGCCTAATATGGAGGGACATGCTATAGTTAAATATTATAATTTATATTATGCGATGATTGAAGGGGGCTTCAATCAACACATAATATTTAACTATAGCAAGAACTGGACACAATGTTTCCTTGTTACATGAATCTGCAGCTGGTTACTGTCACCTGTATTTGGATATGTTTATGACCTTTAATGGTACATATAACTCCTTCTATCATCACCTGCCTTTCCCAAATGAATGTTGTAAAGCCATATGGTGACACTGCGCAAGGGCCCATCTGTCTTATATACACTTCCTTTCCACTTCAAATCACTTCATCTCCCACTCTTATATACTGTAGATTACTATCCCAATACAGTCTCTTCACTCCATACCATTGTGAGACACTCTTCTACAATCCTGGTTACTCAATTCTATAATTACCTTTCTCTAAGTCTTATACTTGGATGGTCTCTCGCTGATTATAGTAGCACTTTCTCATTTCTTGGAAAGTGCTGCATGCCTAGGTGCAGTTCCTTGTATGTCGTTTTAAAGTGTTAAATATACAGGCAAAAACTGCAATCGCAACAATTGCTGTAGCCCCTCCTCCTCACTGACTGAGTGTACATGTGTAACTGGTGGTCTGTGTTGTTGCTGTCCACAGGTTCAGGTGAAGGAGAAGTGCGACTGGTGGGAGGGTCTGGTCCACATGAGGGGCGTGTGGAGGTCTACCACAATGGTACCTGGGGTACTGTGTGTCATGATTACTGGGATCTGAATGATGCCACGGTGGTGTGTCGTCAACTGGGCTATGGCACTGCTGTGGGTGCACTTAAGAATGCTGCTTTTGGAGAGGGAAGAGGTCCAATTTGGTACGATGATGTGCGCTGCAGTGGCCATGAAGCCAACCTCACTCAGTGTAGCCATAGTGGTTTTGGAGTGCACAACTGTATCCACAGTCTAGATGCAAGTGTGATCTGTGCAAGTGAGTGAGGTTGCTAGTGGTGTGAGGTGTGTGCTGAGAGGAAGGAAGCAACAGCTATTTACATTATTTATGGTCGATCCTTTTTGGGGCGCCGAAGGCGCCCCTATATTGTTTTCAGATTTAGGTATTCGTATGGCTTCATGTTCGTATATATATATATATATATATTTCTGTCATTGCAAATGGCGGCGCTCACGTCGTTCTTTACAAAGCTTTAAATCCTCTCTAATGACGTTTCGCCGTGTTTGAATCGAACGAAATGTGGTCATAAACATGTGTTAATAGAGTGATACTAATAAAAAGCCTAAGGAACGTCTCTTCTGCGAGATACAGCTCCAATTATCACTGACGGACATTGTAAAATGGCCGCGCGCTCGACGCTTTCTGTTTGCTAGGCTCAAAACCATCTTTCTTTAGATTTCGCCGTGTATCCAAAGAACGCAAAGTGTTTCTAGAACATGTTTAAGTAATAGTATTGTGGTAGGAAGCTTACTTAACTGTTTTTGTGCGAGGTACAGCCCTAAATACAACAGAAGTCTAGTGACCCGTAGGCCAATAATGGGAGACCAGCGAGTCATGACACATAATTATAGCCATGATTCGCTCATAGAGTCATCATGGGTAGCCTTTTAGCCAGCACACTTCTCCTCCAGGCACAAAGTAACAATTGCTCATTCAGAATGTCATATAGGTCAAAATGCAGTAGGCAAACATTTGACAGTTTGGTAGGGATGCTTTCACTGGATATGACTGGCTGCTCTGGAGACTTGAAACTCTTGCAAACCCAATGGTCTAGTGTGTCTTGATGTATCTTTCAGGCCAACAACAATACTGTACCCCCAACTATCTGATTTACTGAACGTACATGGGAAAATTGCTAGCAAGTAGTTCGAGGTTCAGGGGCGCCCCACGAGTTTTTTAACTCGAAATACTTGTTAATGACTCATAACTTATTTATATCTTCTTAACATTCATATGAGGTCCCTAATTAGATGCCAATGAAGCACTATTTTAGCAACTTTATCTGAGCATTTTAAGTGTGTTTGTTATTAAGGCAGAGGGTAATGATGAATGTACAATATTTCATGGCGCATGGACTAAATATAAATTTTAGCAATGATTGTCTTCTACATTAATTATTCAAAATATCCTCTATATTTGCTTCCCCCTTATGTATGTAAGGTCCATAGCTAGTTCTCCACTGTGACCAACACTTCTTGTTTCTGAACCTTTATCCTTTCCCTACGTATACAGCTTTACTATTGTGCAGATTTTCATGATTCAGTATAGATGTTGTCTGCAGTGACGTACGGTATAAGTGAACATCAGTGTGTCCTCTGTTTGTTTTGTGCATTTGTTACTGGCCCAGATATTCAACTGGTGGGGGGGTCTGGTCCACATGAGGGGCGTGTGGAGGTCTACCACAACGGTGTCTGGGGCACTGTGTGTGATGATGACTGGGATCTGCAGGATGCCACAGTGGTATGTCGTCAACTGGCCATGGGCTACATCAATGCAACAGCTGCAGTGGGACCTGCTAGGTTTAGTTCAGGCAGTGGCCCCATCTTGTTCAGTGAAGTGGCTTGTGTCGGCAACGAGAGTACCATCACTGAGTGTGACCATCACAGCACTGGTGGACATAACTGCAGTCACAACCAAGATGTAGGAGTTGTGTGTGAAGGTCAGTTAGTCTGCAGTTGTGTGTATGAGTGCCTATGTGTGTGCATGTAGGTGTTTCTGTTTGTGAGGTTGTGTGACTGTATAACTTCACAGTTCTTTGGTTGACCTCCAATTTTACATTGCATGGCAAGCATTAATATTAATTAAATAGTATGCTACATAACTCAAATTTGTGTCAGTTGTATACTCTATTTGGTGCTTTTCCATTAAATGAGCAGTATGTATGTGCACTATCAATCACTTCTCCTACTCTTGTACACTCTCTACCATCCAGTTGCCGTTCAGCTGGCTGGTGGGTCCAGTGAGGCTGAGGGACGAGTGGAAGTGTACATCAATGGACAGTGGGGGACAGTTTGTGGTATTAGTTGGGATCCATTGGATGGCAAAGTTGTTTGTCATCAGCTTGGTTACAAGGGAGTGAATCGTACATATTCTAGCACAAGTCAACCCAACTTTGGTGAAGGTACAGGACTGTCCTGGCTGAGGAACCTGCGTTGCACTGGCAGTGAATCCAACCTTCTGCAGTGCCCACATGATGGTGTAGGAAGTATCTGTACTCACTTCCAGGATTCCGGTGTAGTTTGTACTAATGAAGACTTGCCTGATGACGGTGAGTAGATGTGTCTGTGTTCATGCTTGTCTACATGATCATGGATGCAGTCAAGTGACAGTGTAGCAAGCATTTCTGTGATTTCACAGTAAATTCTGGTATGTATGAGTACGTACCTGCCCAAATGGACATGTGTAGGTCGATGAGGAATCTGTCATTTGTTAGGAGTAGAATGACATTGTTACCCACCAATGGTACACCAGTGCTTTGAAGTGATCAAGTCTCCATACATTCTGTCTCATACTATGCACTGATTCTGTATGTTTTTGTGCTTGCTTGTTTCATAATATGCAAATCTGCACCACTGAAGGAAAATCTCGATGTCAGTGTATCATAGGAAGTGGGGCAACGTGTTGTTAGGGGATTGGCACTCATCTTTCTGCAAACGCATGTGCTTCCATTTTGTCTCAGTGGGCCAAGACACCATTTTAAATGACATCATATACGGCATCCTTTTGGCATTCCTTTCTGGCCACCCTAAGAATGTGATATCAAGCACATTGTGTTGGTTACTTTGTTTACACAACATTTTAGCAAAAATTCTATAGTCAGATCTGTGGTCATCTAGTTGTAAATTCTTTACCCTATGCACTTTGGAAGCATATTCGATCCTCTTTGTGCATGACCAGTTTAGAGTTTGTGTCAGCAAACTGAATGCTTGCTCATGTTCAATCCACGATGTGGAGTCCACGTGTACAAGGTTTATCATTGGCATTCCGAATACAATTCTGATGAGTGTGATGAACCTAGAAATGTAGGGGTGTTACCATGGCAATGACGTACCTAACATTACACTAGGTAAAGAATTGATTGCTGATCCATTTGTCATTTTGGCAGTAATAGTATTCCAAGTTACTAGCTGCGTAATTAAGCATGCAAACTTGTATATTCCCACAATGTCTATCACTATTGCCCATTTATTTTAAAGGTGACACCGACCCAGTGCAGCATACACTGGAGGAGTGTATTGTGTACGAAATGCAAATAGTGTCACCTGTTCTTTTAATGCAGTAACTTCAACCTATCCACTGTAGCATGCATATCTGAGGCCTGGAATGTATGATCACTCTATATGATTTAGTGTGCAGCATAGGCAGGTGCAAGATTGCATGTGGGAAAGTTGAAAGTCACTGGCTGCATAATTATACATCAGCTTCCCCACTATGTTTGACCCGCCCCCAACATTGAGACATTGTAGTCACCACAACTCCACCCCCACCTCTCCATTCCACACAATCTGACACCATTACCTCATGTGGTACAGTTGTATGGACTTTAGTATAACTAAGCTAGAGTAGGACTAGGATGTGGAACTGGTTGAAACAGATTAACTAATTCCGCTATTCAAAGGAGACATTGCATGCTATCCACAGCTACACACTCTCTCTCTCCCTGTGTGTGTGCAGGTGACATCAGGTTGGTCAATGGCTCTGTCCCTTCAGAAGGGAGGGTGGAGCTGTTCTATGAAGGAGAGTGGGGGAGAGTGCGTATTGAAGTGTCCTCTGCAGCAGCAGCAGCTCGTGTTGCATGTCGACAGGCGGGGTACCCCTACAGTGATGGTACTGGGGACTTTGGACAGGGGAGTGGGCCAGTCTCGGTATGCATTTGGGCATGTACTGGAGATGAGGAGAGAATTGAGCAGTGCTACCACGGGGGTTGGAGGATGATCCTCGCCTTTCTTCCTGACTTTGGTGTCAAATGTAGAGGTGAAGTTGTGTAAAGAATGAAGTATCCACACACAAACACATGTGCTCACACACACACACATTGTTTCAAGCTGTCTTGACATGTTGAGAGTACATCAGATTGATATTGCCCCACCATCTCCTCTGCCATCTCACAGGTGCAGAGAAAAGTCCATTTAATGTTACCATTGACGTCACCCCATTCTCAGTCCACATTGAGTGGATGGAACCATCTGACAACATACCTTTGGTCACCGGCTACAATATTACTGTGGAGACTCTGGTAACCAAGGCAACCAAGACAGTGTATGTTGAAGGCAGCTCTCATGAGGCCAATGTGACTGGTCTCAGCCCCTTCACAGAGTACTCCTTCACTGTCAAGGCAGAGTACAAGTATGGACTGGGACCACCGAGTGAGGCTGTGGTTCAGAGGACCAGGGAACATGGCAAGTTACCAACTGCCCCTTTGGGGGTCGATGTATTGTGTGTAGTTCTTGTGGCACACATGCACTATCATTCAGACTTCCTTGTACAGAGATTTCTGTACATGTATTGTGTGTAATAATAGTCTGCATGTGCAGTGACAGCAGTAACTTGCTAACGTCCTATCTCCCTTCAGTACCAAGCCCACCTCTCTCCCTGATGGCAGTGGATGCAGACTCCTCAACAGTGTCTCTTGTCTGGTTTCCTCCAACAGAATCAAATGGAATCCTTCTGTTCTACCGATTGGTGGCCAAACAAGTGGGGAGCAACAGAGGGGAGAATGTTGTCAGCATAGCAGCTAACATGTTAACATCTGAGTTCCCTGTCAACAAAAGTGACTTGTTGATGGTCAACACAACTGAAGACTTGTCAACAGCAAATGACTTTGTATCCTTTGCTCTAACTGGTCTGTCACCAAACACTGTCTATGTCATCACTGTTCAAGCCAACACCAGTGCTGGGTATGGGAACCGGAGTAAAGAGCTGCACATTAGAACAGATCCAGGTGCGTCTAGATCTGTGTGTGTATGTATGTGTATATGTGTGTGCATAATTATATATTCTCCTTCCATTCCATCTACAGAAGTAGATATAGTCTCCATTGTGGTACCAATAGTTGTGGTCCCCACGTTGATGGCTGTGGCACTACTTGCAATAGTGGTATTAACGGCATGGCTATATCACAAGTGGAGAAAGAAGACCACTGTCCCTGTGGGTGGGACCCAGAACAGAGGTAAGTCCTACCATGCCACCATCCCACACTGCATTCTCCTGCAATTGAATTGTGCTCCAAGGATGAACTTAGTTTACTAAATAAGTCATCCATTTTGTTAACTGAACATACCTATTGTACTGCTTACGTAGTGTTAACTCCCTGTGTGCTATTCTTCTCACTAGCAGACAGTCCAGCTCCAGTTGCTATTGTCAATGATGAAATGCATCAGAGAGCCAAAACACCTGTTAGTTGTTGTACTCTGCATTCATAAATGCTGTAATGCTGTCTTCTTGTACGTGGTGACATGCACTGGGTTAACACTCATGATCACCAGGCTACATCATCCACACTGCATGGTGCTGTATCTAGTACTCTGTATATATGTACAACAGGAGGTGACTATTAATATTGATTGACACCAGCAATCTTTAGACACTGTGTTATAATTAGGACTATTGATCACCGTATATTTAACCAGAGTGCATACAGATGCGCAAGTTCACTATGCAGTACTGTCACGATTGTATGAGAATGTTGATTCCAATAATATAATATAATTCCAGAAGTACATAGATACTGTGATAGAGTCCTGCTGCAGTTGTTACCTGCTCTATTCATAACTCTTGAGTTATTCCTCACTCCCCCTATCTCCATGCAGACACAAGTGAAGCAGGTGGCAGACATGGATATCGCAGAGTGGAAGATGAGCTATGATGACATAACGCTGAAGAGCCAAGTGGGCAGTGGGCAGTTTGGAGCGGTGGTGCTTGCTCAGCTAAACAGAGAGGCCACCTCACCCACTGTCACTCAGTACATACAGAAACAGGAGACTCCTGAGGGCTTCCCTCCTTCTCTGCTGGTGGCTGTGAAACGCTACAATGGTGAGTGTGGGCTAAATGCTATAGGGCTGATGTTTCACATGCCATTATATTGGTGAAATATCATGCAGGAACAGAGCCATTGTCACTGCATGTTGTGAGAATGATAATTTTGCATCATATGTTTCTGTCTGCATACAGTATGACACAATGTCATATGATTCACTTTTCCTTAGAAATATATTACTGTTTTCTAGTTTCTAATTTGCTTCTAGTCACTGTTTCATGCTATGAGCTCTATTTCCTTCCTCCCTTCCACCCAGCTGAGAGGATGCGTCTGGAGATGGACTACTATTACAATGAGGTTGCCATCATGATCAAAGCATCCACAGAAGGCCACCGCAATGTCATCACCTTGGTGGGCTGCATCCCTGAGCTGCCCTATCCTGCTATCATCATGGAGTATGCTCCACTGGGGAACCTTCATGACTTCCTTTTGAAGTACAAGAATCAGGTGAGGGTCTAGCATGCTAAGACAATAGGCTATGACATCCAATTGTAGGTTACTTAGTCTGTTCACTCTATTTGCCATACAGCATCTCCCAGCTATGCTTCCCGATCATGGCACTGCGATCATGGTACCTGTCAGTGATGTTGCTCCAGAGTTCCAGAGCTACTACAACACACTGACCCTGAAGCCTCAGGATGTCCTCCTCTTTGCACGCCAGATTGTCTCAGGGATGGTGAGCGCAGAGACCACCTCAAGTGTTGGATACATTGTCACAGCTCTCTACCACTTCCCCAGGAGTTCTTGGCCAGCCTGAACATCATCCACAGAGACCTTGCCTGCAGGAACATCTTAATTGCCCAGGACAAAGTGCTGAAGCTAGCTGACTTTGGCCTCTCTCGGGAGGTGGAGGAAATATACATCTCTAAGACAGCTTGCAGCCTCCCTGTGCGATGGATGGCTCCAGAGGCAATAGTGTCAAAAACCTACACTGAGCAGTCAGATGTGTAAGTCAAGTGCACTCTGCCCTTTTCATCATAATGCACGTTCTTGCCAACAAAACAATTACTGCCTGGCACTTTGTATGTGTGTGGTGGATGTGGGTCGTGTATAGAGAGTGTCTTCTGTTCTGCCTTCACCTTTATAGGTGGTCCTTTGGAGTTGTCCTGTGGGAGATTTGCACTCTTGGTTAGTGTGGTAGAGTCCAGTGAAATGATCATTCACCTGTATAATACAACTTTATTATAGCATGTATATAGGGGTAACTTTTCTACTATATACATGAATTGCTCTTATCCCAACAGGTCGACTGCCCTACCACAATTTGGGCAATTCGGAAGCCATGAAGACCATTTGTGATGGTACCAAACTGGCCAAACCAGATGGCTGCAGCCCTGAGCTGTGAGACTTCAAGCTATACGTGGCTGTCCAGCTCACTCCAGTGCTATCTATGCACCTCTCTTTTGTTCACAGGTACAACGTCATGCTAACCAAGTGCTGGGACATGAGCACAGACACCAGGGCAACCTTCTCTCAGCTCAAAAGTACCTTGGAAGATCTCATGGTCACAAATGAGGAGAACCCACCTGTGGACCTGGACTATGAGCTGCAGCAGCAGGCCAGAGGTGAGCAGCAGCACATTGGGTGGTCCTGCATGTAGTGGTTGTTGGTCATTGGAATAGACATACTTGTTTGCACATATGCACCTAAGCTTACCATCACGACAAGATTACATCTTATAGCATAGCACTGTTTACTTCTTCCTCCTCCCTTTGCACTTCTGTTTACCCGGTGCTGCAGAGATGTGTTGCTCTGACCTACCCACTTGGGACAGTACTCTGCACTCCCCTGATGCAGCTTGCAGAGGCAGCAACTCTAAAGTACCGGCAACCCTCACCTGCTGGTCTGATCCAGATCCACAGACCACAGATGAAGTGTCCCAAGGTAAACTAGCTACCATTATATCTCAAATATCACCTCTCCTTCTGATGCCACATATAGAGTTCTGCATGCATATATGCTCTACTCTGTATCTTCATTTGCAGAGATCACCTCTGGTGCAGCCACCATACAGGACCCACAGTTTGGTCTCTCTGCTGCCTTAGGCGGCAATGAAGGGATTGCACCGTACAGTTGCATAACTTTGGCCGAGATGCACCCACAGGCTCCGCCCACCTCAGACGACCCGCCCACTCCTTCAGTTCCCCACCTGGCTCCACCCAACCTAGTGGTGGACCTACCCCGTGAGCGTCCTGAGACACCTCCACTGCTACCTCCACCTCGTGGCAGAGGGCTAGCCAGAGGGGACTCGTGGGAGATGAGTTACGCTAATTTGTGCCTCGGACAAGGCCTGGGGTGGGGTAACTCTGGGATAGTGGTGAAGGCTGAACTGGCCACTGATGTAGACAACCAAGAGTTCATTAGCCGATTGGCCAGATTGGAGAAGAGCGAAGGAGAGGACAGTGACCAATGGACAGTGGCAGTAAAACGCATAAGAGGTGAGTTCATATATTGCTAGACTTCTTCAGTAGTGCACATTATGTGGTTGCCATTATATAGAACTACAGGCATTCTATGTGGCTGTAAATAAAGTATGGAGCGATACCTTCCACTGCATGCTTTATAACATTTCCTTTACCCACTCACTGTCCTCCCTCAAACTCTCATCCATCCCAGTATCACCATCAATGAAGGAGATGCAGACCTTCTATAATGAGGTTGAAATACTAAAGAAGCTATCAATGCTCTGCAACCCACATGTCATCACAATGGTTGGCTATATTGCTCGAGAGAACCCACCAGCAATTGTCATGGAGTTTGCACCACTTGGCAGCCTCCGCGACTTCCTTGTGAAAGTTAAGAATGAGGTGAGGTTGTCTGTGTCATTAACACAGACTATAGATGTGTCATGTGTGAGATCTGGCCATGGGCGGGAACATGGCAGCTTCCTATTCAGAGCATGCATGTTTATCCCATGGCCAATATTATACTGTGCAGCCTTTTGACCATGAATCATTTTCACTGTATTTTGTGTTCTGGCCTGAACAATTTAAGCTAAAATGTTGCTTCTTTGCTTAACTAGCAGTCCACTCTGGTCCTCCTATATGTGCAGCGTGTTGCTGTGCTGCACCCTCGTGGTGTGGTGATGCCCCCTCCTATTCAAGTCCCAAAAGAACTGAGGAGCTACTACGCCAGCCTTACACTAGAGCCTAGTGACATCCTCTCATTTGCCTACCAGATTGTCTCTGGAATGGTGAGCAGAGATCGTGTCATCGTGTTTATGGAAGTTTATCTGTCACTGCTCCATGCACTCCTTAGGAGTTCTTGTCTGGAATGAACATTGTACACCGGGACCTGGCCAGCAGGAACATCCTTATGAAAGTTGGCAAGTGCCTGAAGCTAGCTGACTTTGGCCTCTCTCGGGAAGTGGAAGAACTGTACATCTCCCAATGCTGGGCAGTTGATCTGCCCTACCGCTGGATGGCTCCAGAGGCACTGACCAACCAACTGTATTCAGAGAAGTCTGACGTGTGAGTCATGCAGAATACACAGCAGCACGGTGCATGTGTGGTGTTGTTTGCAGAAAGTATAACCATTTTGATGAACTTATGCATCTATCTCACAGATGGTCGTATGGAGTTGTTCTTTGGGAGATGTGTTCCCTGGGTCAGTGCTTGGGGACATACTATGTACTATGACTGGGTATCCAATAGCTAGACTAACAAAGCAGGTGGTGCATGGACATAACTCGTTTGCAGTATCCCGCACAGATTCACAGATTAAGCACTGCTCCTGTATCAGGTATGAGAAGCATTCACCTCATTCCCTTCAACAGGTCGTCTACCATACTACCATGTGCGTGGTGACAGGGTCCAAGAGACTGTTTCCTGTGGAGGCAAGCTGCCCCAGCCAGCTGGCAGCAACCCTGAGCTGTGAGTGGCTGGTATAGTTACCGTTGCTGCATGCTCTTCATTTCATCTCTCCATACCTGTCTGCCATAGGTACAGTGTGATGATGGACAAGTGCTGGGACATGGACCCTGACAAGAGAGCAACCTTCTGTCAGCTGAAAAAGACCATAGAATCACTTCAGTCTGCATCCTTGGAACAGGAGAGTCCTTTCATGGACCTGGACTTCATAGTTCAGGAACAATTGAGAGGTGAGCTGTCATGTGAGATACGTACGTAGCGCTACATTGCCCTCCACTCGAGTTGGTGTGTGCTTGTTCCTGTACTCTAATCTAACACTCTACATTACTCTCTATTACACACACACTATCTCTCTCTCTTTTACTCTCATTTGCTGTCTGGCTCTTCCACTTCATCCAGAGGACTGCTCCATTGTTCTGCCCCTTGCACCTGAGTCTGTCCACCCACCTTCTGCTGCTGTTGAAGAGAGCACATCTATTGCTACAGTCAACTCTCCAGCCATTGAACAGTGTGAATGTGAGTATAGTGGACAGCCACAGCCGTTTTACATAGATGGAAGCAATTCAGTGCATGCATCAGACAACAGTATTCAGTATATGTGGCACTGATGCTGTGCAAGCTGCACACATATACAAGTGGTGCTTCTGTTAGTGCATTGCAATAGATGTGTGTTCATTGTATGTTGAAGGCTTCATTTATTCATTTTTGCCCGCAGTCACTGCTTCAGTGCCAGTTGACCCCACCTCTAGCAGTGACCCCAATCCTACTACTGAAGGGGCCTGCTCTCTACCAGTGGCTAGTCAGAGGGATAGAGGTGAGCACGTTAGGCATACTGTCTGTCTCAATGTGGTCTCATGGTGGTACATATGTTTGAACAAAGAATACTATAGGTAGCTACAGCCTTATTTCTTGTTAAGGTTCAGGACGTGCTCGCTAGTGTAGACTGCTGCAATCGGTCATACAATCAAAGGATTTCATGCCTAATTGCTAACAATTCTGAAATTCTGTGGTGTTTAATTTCTTACTGATCTCCAGCCATTGAATATTAAAATTTTGATGCATGTAAATTGCAATGGTCCTATAATAATATGTTTGCCTCAAATTATATTAAATATTTCCAACACTGATATTTTATAATTATTACTTACGATAACTATCAATCCATTCATCCCAGCTGCTCCTGAGGCCATCCCCTTTGATGAAATGAGTGAACCAGTCACTGAGGTCCTCAAACCCTCCAAGACCAATCAGGGAGGAGCCATTTTGGACACTCTTCTCTAGAAACCACACACCTTCATCTCTAGTAATCGCTATGAACACAGTACGTCCCATTATGCTATTATTGTAAGACCAGCTGACTGTATTCCCTACAGCCTATACCTTAAGCTTATTGTACCTCACTATAGTCCTTTCTGCTTAACCACAACTGTAACAGTGACAGCATACGAAGGTTAACTGTATTTCCTTCCTTTTTTGCATTATAATCATGCATTGCTGTTAATTAATTCATCATTATCAAAGAATTCATTAATCTGGTACACTGAGGCTCAGCTATACATCAGTATAAGAACAACATGTATTGTGTTTTGTGGCTAATTTATAACATGCAAGCTATATTTGTGCTGAAGTATCATGCTGCCCATAATTAAACTGAGTAGCATGTGGTGGCTGTATTCTATAATATGTAGCAAGGATTGCAGAGCACACTAAAGTAGCTACTGTGGGCAGTTTCAAATTAAGAATCCACCGGCGCCGGTGATGATTATTATAGGGGATCAAAAATGAGTAGCTGGAATTTTGGAAGATTCCATTGTGGCTAGATATTGGCATTATGAAAGCTCTTGTACCACACTAGCCAATCCGAAATTGGACAATTGGAATATGCCAATAATTTAACCAAACATTTTGACCCCAATCCAGGGGTCTTTTTCACTGGTAATAGTCAATGTACAAGGGAAGCCCTTTTATATGAGGTGGTGGGGGTGGAAACTGAATAAACTACTTTCCTGTCCCTTTGTTTATTCATTTCCTGCCCCCGCCACCATCATGTACAGTATATATGCCTGTGCTAGCCTTGTACATTGATCATTACTACTGATGAAGACCCCTGGATTGAGGAAAAATGCTTAGTTATTTCCTAATTCCAACTGTACATTTTCAGACCAGCTAGTGTGGTACAAGAGCTTTCATCAATAGCTGGAATGTGGGCATGCAGTACGCAGCAGTATATGAGGCCTAGCTAGGTGTGGCATAATAATAATGTTAAGGTTACCATGCAAATGAATGATAAAAAGATATGGTACATTTGCTGCAATTTGTACAAAGGGAATGCAGCCATGTGAACACGGAACAGGTACAATATAAATTGTGCTTTCACTATATTAGGTGTCAGCTCGCCTATATCCCCCCTTCCCCCCATGTCCCTCATGCACACACAGAACACTTGTGGTTTCACTAGATATATGGATACTGGAATAGTCATAAACCAAAGGTCCAGAGCCGGTAAATATATACAATGAATCAAGAGAAACACACACAGCCATTGGCTGCACAAGTACGAAGTTACTTCGCTGAAAGAATTATTAATACATCATTTCCAATAACATAGACTTCCAATGCTAAGCTAAAATAATATTCATTTGTTCTGGAGAAAGCCCACAAAGAACTCCTTCCAGTCTCATGAATCCACTTATTGCAAACTGGAGAGAAAAGAGACAAGAGAACAGCAGCACTAGTCCACTGACTGACAACACAACGACATAGTGAGCAGTAGTGTCATCTCAACGTCATCATCATCACATGAAGAGCATGCAATGAGATGACATGTGCTGACACACACCATAAGATGACGTGTGATCTGTCAACATCAATCTTGTCTACAGAACACTGAGTGGTAGCCAGTTTGTGAACACATACCAAGGCTCAAACCAGGCCCCAGGAAATCCTTCATTCTTGCCACACATCTGACCTTAATCTTGTGTATAGAGCACTAACTGAGCAGTGTGTGAATATAGCATGCATATGTGTTCCCAAACTAGATGTGTGTTGACAATGAGAGTTGGAGAGAAATGGGTCATGTTACAGTACTGTGATGTGCATTGAATTGGAAGTGGAATAGCCAGCTGATATGATTAACAGTAATGATTATTCCAATTACAGCCCACCCAATTCATGTATGCGCTCATAGGTACCAACAATGGGCAGAACCACCACGTTTGATGTCCTATATGCATGCTGATTATACAGGCTCAGAAATGGGTTCCCTAATTGTAAATCTGTTAATGATGACATACAAAGATCTGCTGCAATCACAGACTTGGCGTGTGAAGACCTCAGGACTGCCCAATCAATTTACTCAAGGTGGACTACAAGATGTGAATAATTCAAAGTGACTGTACATGTACGTATGACTGTGTACTCTTTATCTGTGGTGTTTCTATGTACATAACAGTGCCTCATTGGGCTACTCCCTAGTGCTTCTGTTGTTGCACACGTGCACTCTAATATTGATATACATAATCTTAAGGCCTATATAATTGCATCTAACATACATTACTGAAAGCGTTGCACAACTTAAGAAATCGAACAGCACTTAAGTTCCTTGTGGCCATGAAGCATCAGCACTACGTAGCAGCTGTATATAGCTATACATAGTCAGCTAGTCATGTCATGCAAATGCTAATCATAGATGTGCCATCAATTACAGTAGTGAGGATCTTCCTCTGGATCATCTCAAGCAGGACCTTGTTTCTGAAGGGATGCATAGTGCAGTATGATTCTCACATCACATACCCAACTTGTGCTACACAAAGCTATATTATAGCCATAGTGGAGTAGCGATAATATAGATTATGTATTATGCAAATGAACATCAATTGATATATTTTCTCACTTGCAATGGCTCATACGTAGCTAATTAACTATAACTACTACGTACTTATACACATTCATACAAACAACTATTATGAATACTTTGCATTCATGAAATTCGTACACAGTATGCATGTGACTATTGAAAAAGCAAATCAGGAGCTCTTCACGACACTGACTCCTCCACTGGTGTAGTAGGACTGGTACCCACTGGACTCAATGTAGCACCCACATTGGCAATATTTGGTGGCCGTTCAACTGACACCAGCTCCTTACCAGTGGTAGAGTCACAAAGTTGCATACCAATGATTGAAAATTCACCTTCCTGCATGCTTCTGCATACAAAGAGAAGTACATAGCTATGCTTGAACACATGACCATAGTCTCGCATGCCAGACCCCCCTGCGGAAGGGTCTTGTAGTATTGAATAAGCCAACTTGTGCCTTAGGAATGTAATTTCTGCAAAATTTTAACTCTTGCACAATGTCGCCCATAGTGCAGCACAATGGTGAGTGAAGTATCGAGTGCCCAAATTTGCATTGTTCTGCTTGTTGGGCCTGTTCTTGCTTTGCTTTCAGAGTGTACCCAAGCAAAGTCGCAGTGCAACCAACTATACCTTCAAGCAAGCCAGTGCCTTGTTTCTGAATATAGGCTGGCGTCAGATAGCAAATGGCGAATCTGATTGGCCAGAACAGGGTCCTGGCCAATCAGATGGCCAAAGTCCTGGGCAGAAATTGGTGAACACAATAATACCAGATCCTTCCACAAGGGGCTCTGGCGCACGAGACTAGTCTACAAATTAAATGCACAAACAAATCCTGCCTGAGAGTTTCATAATTAAGTTTCATGTAAACATACACTAGCCATGGTAAGCACTCATGCAGCATAATCACATCAGCAAATATTTTGAGTTAATAACTTGTGGGGCGCTAGGGCACCCCTGAACTCGAACTACTTGCTGGCAACTTCATCGTGTATGTTCAATAGTTCACCACCAACAACCAATCCATTCACCCCTTTCCAAGAATGTCACTGACTAGTCAGTGCTCGGTGTGGGAGTTTCAAAGGAGGCTCTGGTTAGAGCTCGCATTGGTATAAAAAGGGGGATCATCATTCCACTAATGCTGCTCTTCCTTGTGACATTTCCTTATAAAAGGACTGATCTGACACCATCGTAACTTGCCTTACTGTAGATCACTTGCTGATATGTATATAGCAGAATTGGTACATGTACATGCATGGCAACCTTGTGAACTGTTTTCATTCTTGTTCAAATGCTATACACACTAATTAAGACCACATCGGCGGAGATGGACAAAGATTCTGAGAATATGATGTTGTGTACTGGAAGTTTTGCAAGTTTATCAAAAATTTTTTAACCTTGGTTGTCTTAACTTTAGTTGGAGAGGTTGTCAATGTCAAGCACCATGTTTTAAGGATTGCACAATTCAAAAGCTACTGTTGCTTGACCCACAATTTTCCTTCCCGCCTCTTCAATGTTTTGTGCATACATGGGGTCACAAGCTTGCTGGACTAGAGAGCGAGGAGCGCGGCCATTTTACAATGTCCAACTGTGATAATTGGAGCTGTATCTCACAAAAGAGTCTTTTGTTAAGCTTTTTAAGAATATCAATCTATTAACACATTATACATGATTACAAACATAAAGCCATATGAATACCTGAGTCTGAAAATATAGTTCTATAGGGGCAAGAAGGCACCCCATAAATGCATACAAATAGTATTACACTTTTACTACAGGCATGCAAACAAATATAGTGTGACCATGCTACATTCACTCAAATGCAGTAATGCCCACTTCACTTGCAATTGGCCCGCCAAATAAATCATGCATGGAACCTACCTTTCGCTTTGCTCTTGCTGGAAGACCTTTCCTTCTGCTGCACTAGGTTCCTGCGCAAGAGCTCCGGACTCAACTAGATTCTCGCTGGAAGGAACCGTTGTAGACTGACTCTCCTCCATGTCTGTTACGTCTGCTTCTTCTACTTCCTCAAGCAGTTTCGGCTGCTCATCAGCTTCCAAATCAGGAGATAGACTGGCCTGTAGTAGATGAATATGGATATACATATAAGTACGTGTACAACAGTGTATTGGCAAGAATTATAATGAAACATTTTACTGGCTCTGCCATAGCGAATCAATTCAGTTTTTGCACTCATTCATCTGATCAAGTAATAAGGTGTACATGGCTAGATTAACACCAAGCCTGGTCACGGCCACATCAAGTGCCAATTGGTCCCCAATTAATTGGTGGAACAGGAGGCAAAAAAACTAGGCTTGAGCACCTGTATGTTGGATGCTACTGACCTTACATCGTGGAGCGACCAAGGTTGGGGTTAGTCTTGCCATGTTTTCATTTGTTTACAGTTTTCACACTGTCACTATCCTTCTGTATTGTGGGTGAAACTATGATTTAACATCAATACGAAACAGATGTTGCCACCCAATCATGTTCAAAGTGGTTGCTTGGCAACATCCGGAAGCTGCTTGCCAAGTGCTGCTGGTTGAAGAGTGAAATTATATCTGAAAAGGCCTTCCAGCACAGAGGTAAACCTCCAGCATTTGTCAACCTGTATGCAGAGTTAAGTACCTTTTTTGTCGTTTACACACCAGTTGTCTATAAGCATAACAGGCAAAATTATACATCTGCATACAAGCTGGAATTCACACCAGATTCAATTGGAAGCTGGCCCAGAGCAGCTTTTCTTAGGACATACTAAGCCCAAATTGTGCATGCAGCTTTTATATCACATGTTTCTAATAATATATTACAGCAATCAGCTCTATTCATAGGCATTTGAGAGGTCATTTACTGTTTGATCTGGACCACAGGGACCATTCAGCTGATGAAATAGTAGCAAAAGTTTCTGACCAGTCACCCTAAGTTACGCTGTGATATAGTGGAATCCACATCTCAAATGTCAAAGAGACCTTGCCAGTTCATGAATCCCAATTCAGTGCCAAAGAGATCGAAGATGGGCACTAATACATACAGCAGGGTTAGAATGCTTGTGATTCAGAAGATAATACATAATATATAATACAGTATATCCAAGGAAATAGGGCTATGTGCAGTATAATAATTATAGCCATGTAAGGAAACCAAATATTACACAATTTTACCGAGGCTGCACATTGTCATTGATCATTGTACAAATGTGAGATGACATCATAATAGATAGCCCTTTCAAAATTCATTTAAAGTGATACCAATACCACTTGTGCCTGTGGTTTCATATTGAAAGCTTGCTCTAGCTTTTTAAACTGTAACTCTCCAGAGTCACTGTCGTGGGCTCTTTGTTATAATATTATAGTGCGGAAGTGTTAGATTAGCTATCTATATAGCTACATAGCCAAATCATCTTACACTCACACACATGGTACCAGTTCTTATAGCAATTTAGTCAAAAGAGTAGAATCATTCGTGTCATGCATGTTGGATATAATAACATCACCTACTTGGACAGCTTGTGTCCATGTACACGCATACCCACACACGCACACAGGGTATCCATAATACCTGCACATCCAGCAAATGCGTGCCTTGTGTCAGCTGAAGAATGTCATGCTCAAGATCTCGTACTCTGGAACACTTCATTAACAATGTTCGCTCCATAGTCTATATACAGAGTAATGGGATGTATAATATAGATTATCACACCAGTTGAACTACCGTTGTGTGTATGCAAGCATGCACAATGTTAAGTATGCAGATAATTATAGGTACTTAAATCACAGTAACAGATACTGCACACCTCCATGCTTTCCTTCAATGATTTATTCTCTTCAATCAGAGTAAGAATATCATCATCCTTATTTGCCACAATGGTGCCAAACTCCTCTTTGAGATAATTCCTTCTTTGTTTTATGGATGAACCTCTCTTACTTCCCTTTCTCTTGGCCTCAGGTTGAATGAAAACAAAATATGGCAGTATACTTATTGTGTTGCTACAGTCACAATGAATGGTGAAGTATGAAAAATGTCTAGATCTAGGTCAACCTTCAAAACAACAAGTATTTAGAGTTAAAAAAAATAGTGGGGCTACCGCCCCAACTCGAAATACTTGCTCCCCCCGGTCGCTGCTGTGCTATCAATATATACTAACTATTGCAACTAATTCTGTGCAATTCATCAACACACTATCAGTATGAGCCTAAGTCACCAAAATGAAGTCAAACCAACCCTACCTTCCATTGCCACCGTGAGGGTGAGTGCTGAGGAGAATAAGGAAGCTCTTGGGAAGAGATATTTACAGAAGCGAAATCCCGTAGTAAAAAATTTGCACAGGAGAGTTACTGGTAAATTCTCAATGGACCTCTAGCCACTGATCGCTACACAAACCTTACAGGCACGAAAGACGTGCAAACTGCTCGCTCGCAAGTTATACGTTAACTTCAAAGAGCATTGTCCACTCTGAATTGCCTCAAAATGCTTCTAGCTATAGACCCTAGCTTTATTAAGCCAATGTTACTAGCAGCATCATCGCTTCAAAGACGGTCATCAACCGCCCAGAAGAGGGAGTTTTAGAGGTTCTCCAGCATTCTCCGTCACGTCACAGAAAATTTGGGCAGACCCCATACCACCAGGCGTGTCAATTTCTTTCCCACCTAAACTGCAAAACTGCAGGAATGTCAGGGACATGAGACTAGAATCAACCCACAGCTAGATCTCAACCATGCATGATCTCACTCACACACATCTTCTGGTGCCCATTTATATGTCTGTTCAATTTGGTTAGCTTTTGTTCTTGTACAGACATTGAAATGGTATGAATGGCAGTAATTACCCTGTGTGCAGCATGCGCAGCAGGGTTAAATAATCGGTTGCGCCTGTTTTATACAATATTCATATTTGCACTGTATGTACATGTATATGTGACCGGAATTCAGGGCTGTTTCGTGTCTAGCAGCTGGCAAAGCGCCGAAACACTTCACTTTCTAATCTCTCTGCATATCATATGAAGAAAAACTAGTCAGCTACACTCGGTAAGTAAGTAGATGAAAAGCTATTCCTTCGTCTTCAATTGATGCGCACCTGTGTAAAAACACCATTTAATAGTTATGTCATCAAATAAGGGCGACCAGATTGCATGTGGGCCATCCAGCCCACTTCCGGCGGCCATTTTAATGGTCTGCTCCCTTACATTTTTACAGAGGCAGGTCCATTAACTATGCAGCCCACTTCCGGCGGCCATTTCATTGATCTGGTAATATGTTTTTACAGAGGACAGGACACAAAAAGGTGCCATATGCATGTTGACCAGACCGTGCTCTCTCATGTTTTATAGCCCAAGTCGGGCGACCATTTTAATGATCTGGTCCTATGTTTTTACAGCGCACAGGGTATGCATTCTATGAACTCTAGTTAATGTATATATCTATGTGGTACACCACACAATTTTTGTGACCCTGAAAATATTTCTTCATTCTCTGTAACTGTGGTACCTTTGAATTGAACATTGTGGAATCATCTTGTTGCTGGTCTTGCACAGGAGTTGCCATCTGCGCCTCTGTTAAATTGACTGGCTTAGCATTGAACTTTTCCACCTTAGTAGATAACTGTATGAAGGTAAGTTGCAAAATACGTATAAGGAGCACAAACCAGAAGCTACTGATAGTAGTGGGATTACCAGCAACTGCATTTCTACAGATTTCTCTTGCAATTCTTCAATTTCTTTCTGTAGGTACAACCGAATGAACTGATCATGAACTACAAACAGAGTTTTGTATTGCACATCACATCATGCACCAGACATGAGTGTATTAAACATTAGGCAGGCTTACCTCCCGGCTACGGGATCTCATTTCAGCATCAAGCATTGTTTGAAGTATATTCTGCAGGAAGTGGGTGCAAATGCAGCACCATTATCTGAATTAATGCTATTAACATCAAAATACGTATGTAACAGTGCATGCATGCATATCATTGTTGTATGAGATTGAGTATAGATGAAAGACTCAGGAAGCAGACAATAATGTGCACATTATTTTAATTAGAGCATATATATGTAGGTCACAGGTTCAGCAGTGGCTGGTGTCAAATTTCCCTTCCTTACAGTCGTGCAATTCTTTGATTCAAATCATGCCTTTTGTTATGCATGGGATTTGAGACGTTCTTCCAAGATTCCGGAATGCTGCAGAATGCCTATTTAATCACTTGTCAAGACCTCTTTTGGCTCTCATTCATGGTGGTGCAACGACCAAACGGCTAACCGATGCTCAGACTGACATAACACACACAGAAGTCACTATTTTCTGAACGCAAAGGTTAGTAATCGCTTTACTGCTGGATGAGACCTCTAAACTAGGTTCTGAATGTATGTGCATGGTGGCACATTCTACTTTCTTCATCACATCGACACTTGCCAACGGGTATATTGTACAAGTACAAATGTACCAGTGAAACGGATAACCAAAACTGCCTTGGCAGTCCGTGCTACTGAAAAAGAGTTGATAAATGTGAGCGGATTTGAGAAAAGGGACCAATTCGCGCTATGTATAAAGTGTCACTACGGGCGAAAACACGCAAACGAGTCGTGTTTCCAGTAAAGTCGGATTACTGCATCATACGCACCTGTGGTATAGACCCAACATCCTGGCCAAGTTTGAAACGCCTAGTCCTTTCCAGCGCTTCAAACCAGGAAGACTAGTTACGCCGTCGCCATGTTTACGGATATAAAAACGGAAGGGTTACGGGCCGTTTTCTCGTAATTGCACCGAGCGTATTTCGTACTTTGAGCAAGCATAACTCGGGAACGGGAGCAGCTATTGAAGCGCAACAAAATGCAACAGAGACCCCATCAACTGTGCTGTGACTCAGTACCACTAACTCAAAATCGATTTTTAGCGCGAAATGGTCCCTTTTCTCAAATCCGCTCACAAATGGTAATGCATATTTATGCTATTTGGCAATGGCCACCTTATAATCTTATTAAGCAGTTGTCCCCAAACACAATGGGTCACTTGTAGGGGCGCATGTGAGTTATGGCAATGTGAACAATGTAACCGCATGCACGTTGAAAATTTGGCTTCCGTATTCCCTCTCATTTCTCTGTCAGATCAAGCCCGATTTGTGCAAGCTTGGCATCAATGTGAACTCCAATCCTTGTGCTACAATAGCGTCCTTTCAAATTGAGAATAATCGTTCTTTCTTCCGAGATATGGCATTGTTAGTAACTACAGTAAAACAGCACTAATCGTCGTGGTGGCGAGAGTGAGGCTGAATTCGAAACAAAGGGTATGGGCCGATACACAATCAAATACTCTACCTTTTGCATGTGAGCGCTTTTCCTAACTAATTCTGCTGTAAAGTTACATCGATAAATGTAACTTCTCTCCCACCCTCCAAATGTTGCGCACCTTTTAACTCTTCACAGAAGCATCTGATCGCAAGCGCTCACATGGAAAAGTTAGATCTTTTTCTTGTCTTTCGAAATCAATCTTCACCGTGCGTCAATTGCCACGCGAAGATTTGCTGCGAAGACTCGTTGTTTATCTTCACTGGCAGCCATTGTCACGTGACTTTCCCGTGACACCCTGCTGAAATGTCGTAACACTTACTTGTAGAGCTTTGGGAAAGGACTGCGTAGCCATTTCAAGGCAGCGCGGCAATGTCTATCTGCCATCAGGAACGGTTACCTTCGCAATTGAAGCAGATTCATTCGACGAATCCCGCGTTGTTGTACAATTTGTTATGCGAATCACACGCAAGTCACGCGGGGTCACGTGCGTAACCACGGTAACGCCGAAGAATGTGGTAAAACCGCACGGTTCACGCTGTATAAACAAACTTGCTAGCAGATAACATATCCCACAAGCGGGTGTACAAACTTGTTTACAGTTATCTACATTTGTTTACAAATTTATAGTACAAATATCTGCAAGTAAACCAAAGTTTGGACAACTACTATTCAATAATATGTCTCAGCAGATGTAATAATAATGCTTAGGATATATAAGCTATAAATTTTCCTGATTTATCTCTGGAACAGATTCATAGACGAAATGCAGCCATTGAAAGCTTGCATGTAAACATGTGCATCATTTGACATTCTGATACGTTAATGAGGCCCAATAAAGGAGTGAAGCAACCATTGCTGCTTTGGCAGGAGTGAGAATCAGTCAGTTGAGCATAAATCATGCTAGAATGATTACTTAAATGCTTGACTCTCCATAGCTTGTAATATGCCTTCATATACAGTGTGCACACACATACCATTCCCCATGGAAGTGTGATTGCATGCTAGCCTCAGTTATAGCACCAGTTCAGTGTAGTGGGCAGGCTTGGCATTACACTATTCTAGTGATTAATGGGCCCAAACATTCCAATGTATTTATTTAAATGACTTCGATTCTCTTTGCGTCTTAAAATACTTGCAAATACATGTTTTGCCCTTAGTATTCTTGTCTAGCCAGAAGTCCTGCTATTAGGTGCTATAGGAGTGCTCTGCAGCATATGGTCATGTTGTACTGTCACACGCAGTTTAAACTGAATGGTCAACACGCACAAAGTAACCACTGCACAGCCTTATAGCTAATGTCAAACGTTTGACTGAACAACCTGCAGTAGATACTAAAATGCATGCATGTGGCACAATGCACAACTTACTACTCCCAATGTTGGGAGCACAATCTCCAAATGAGAAGCTTTGGGCCTCTGTTTTGCGTCATCACTGATGCACAGCAGGATGAAGTGTTTCAATGGATGCAAATCACTCATTTTGCCAAGGTCCTCCCCCCTGCGCTCGACTTCAGGTGTAACTCCAATACCAACAATGCTTGAAATGGGTGGTTGCTGGGTTCCGATTTCCAGCATCAACACACCGAGGGAGAACATATCCAAGCTTTCATCGTACTTGGAGTTCCCATCTCCCAACGCTTCTGGTGGCATGAATGATACCATTCCTGGAAGATCAGTAGTAAGGTACAAATCCTGCTTCAGTTTTGACTGTCCAAAGTCTCCAATTTTCGCCACTCCGCTAAAGGTAAACATCACATTCTTATCATTTAGGTCACGGTGAATCATGGGAGGGTTCAGCTGGTGAAGGAAGGCAACTCCTTGAGTGATCTCCAGAGAAATGCGGATTTGTTCTTGATTGTCAAGATTGCCTCTGCGTCTTTCCAGAAATTGTCGGAGGTTTTCACTCATTTTCTCCATCACTAAAATAGGCTCTAGTGCTTTGTCTTTGTAGGCTCCACGGAACTCTATAAGGGAGCACGAAAGACTTGCTTACTACATGCCTGCATACGTACAAGAATGTTGCCCTTAATGACTTATAGAGAATGAACACCATGCATACTGTGTCCCTTCTAACCCTTTTCTATCACACCATTATCACTGATTGTATACCCCTGTTTTAATAATGATGTGGTCCCCCCCCCCCCCCCCCAGGTGCCGAGTGAGAACAGGCTAATGACAATGCATCACTATGTGAAGCGCTACATGCTACACGACGCTTTGTAGACGCCATGCATGCGTAGCTATACCCCCGAAATTGTAGTGTAAAATGGTTACATATAGCTACGTATCTATAGCCATGTATCTAGTTATGCATACTTGTAAAACACTCACCGATAACATGGGGGTGTTCTATTGCCTTGAGCCTTTCGCATTCTTCGAAAAAGCTCCGCAAAGTATTTTCTCCGCCCTCCGCATCCATGAGCAACTGATGAACCTTCTTCACCGCGACCGGTTGTCCACCAAGCCGTCCCTCGTGTACGACGCCCCATGCTCCTCTGTTTATCTCACGGCCGATCGTCAAGTTCGACGGTACAGGCGGCAATGGAAGCTTGTCAATCAACTTCACAAGTTGAGCCATAATTTCTCTTCGCAGAGTGGACCAGGAGACCGGGGCAGAGGTTAATTGAATACGTGGTGAATTGCGCAATAATCGACTTTCTACGGGTTGGATGATGTTGGTACAGAGGTTTGCAAGTCATTGCAATGACTGAAGTGAATCTTCAAATAAGAATTATACAGCCTATATATGTTGCGTACATGATCACCAGATCAGTAAAGCCTGTCCCATGCACTATGCATACTGACATTCGACTCCCAAAATGCTGTAGCTACTAGAGAATGTGCTTAATTTGGCTACATAGCTATACATGTAGTTTGGAATGCTATAATCATCATTGTATGTAATTCGCAATGAAAGAACAGCCATTTCCAGCTTAATGCATGGCTGTGAACTCCTACACACAATCCACTAATGGCTGCATGCTGCACTACCATTCAACAAACAATTCAAATTAACTAAGACACATGCACGGGCACACACAGTCATGCACATACTATGGAGAAGCATGCTTTGTCTCTTGTAGAAGGTAGCATTAAACACTATTCCTTGCTTCCATGGTGTCTTAGAAGAGTGTCACATAACAAACCGACAATCTATAATTCATTCTAATCTTATAATTACCAGTACATGCCTATTATATAAAAATAGAAAGGAATGGTTCTATATAGAGAGAAATTAGCTATGCAATGGGCATCTGGCTCTAACATTGCTACTCTGCATGAGACAGATGATTATCAACTGTATATTGTCTCTTTTGCTTTGTTCTGCATGTGATGAAATGCACATGAACGACTGGGTCAACAACCCCTCATAATGTGGAACAGCACCAAAAGGCAATCTAAAGAATACCTACACATCATGGCAACTAACTGTCGTGATGTGTAACTGTCAATATCAAATGAGGAATCATTGGATAGTTAGCTAGGTAAATACAAACCAGAAGCATGCCATGCAGCAAACCACTTGATGCAAGTGTATATCTCTAGCAGTCTAACTCACTAGTACATCTCCAGTCTATAATTATAATATTATAAGGCAAGCCAGACACAAATGATTCATGAATAGCTATACCGAATGGCTATAATAATAATTATATATATTGAAATCTGCAATACACAGGGAATGACAGCACAATGAATTTCACTGGACATGGACAGCTCTTCATGCTTACCATTCATGGTAGTACAGTTACTATAGAAATTGGCTGACATCATTTAAGGAGACAGTGTGTGATCATGTACGTAACAAGTATAGGCTTATTTACAACAGTGATTTCAATCTTTGATGGTAATAAAAATATGCCCTACTAATAAGTTGCATGACAGCTTTACATCTCATTCTGGTACACACATGCACCCACATAACGATGCACACTAACTCATCATTTGTTCAGTATCTGTAAGCTTTCCATGCATAGGCCAGGGCCAGTGTCCATCAAAACATCATTGGACATTCACTTTCTGCACTTGTACTTTGTGTGTGAGAGCACTATTGATTGTGGTATGACCATGCAGATCACCATTTGCTAGTGTATAATAGTGCATGGTCCTTGCAAAGAGCATTGCTATCTTCAAAGTGCCCATGCAAGGAGTGACAGTGCCTGCTGTTTGTATAGTCATGCTCGCTTGGTTCTCAGCAAGTGCCAGGTTGCTTGATATGTCGGTCTGAAAAAATTCCAGGTATGCATGCTGCATTTTCCCTGTCTATTTCCATTATCAGAACTCTCAAGCATACACACTGACAAAAGTATATACATGTGTGTGTATACAGTGTGGTTTTACATATATATCATCACTGTACATATGCCTCACTGTTAAAATAGGGAGTGATATGATCACATCCAAAATTGGTGTGAATTGGTTGCCACCGTAAGCACACCTATTTGCAGTGTGACGTTCCCTCCAACCATGCAGTACACAACATACCATTCTGGGAGCAATTTGCAAGACACTATATAAGCACTTCATGGTACATTTCACTACAGATTTGATACTGTAACACTATAGTTTGCGGATTTGTATTACATATTATGACATAACACCTGGCAGGATAAATCGTGCATGGGTGACACAAAGAACCTAATAGTATATATAACTGCAGTGGCATACCTTGTTTGAGGAGGTATATCCTTCCACTATACACACCATCAGGCTAAGCTGTGTCCTAGGTAGCCATGTGTACTAATTGCTAGACAGTTTGTAGGATTCCAAGTAAACTCATCTTTACAACTGGGTATGAATTACTTCAAAGTCTCTTAATCTATCAGAAATAGTGTTAGCAATAGTGTGGACAATGCTGTCAGTGTGAGCATCACATTAAAGTAACAATGCGACTGATCACACCCTTGGTGTGAGGACTGAGTGGTGTGACAGTCATACCATATTTACAGGACTCATGAACTAGATAGTGAGAGTTAATTAAGGGACAGGCAGGAGTGGCAAAGGTTTTGGTAGGATCAGCCTAGCCGACTCAAAGTGCTCATCTTCGGGGAGGGGGAGGGGGCTTCAGTGTTGACGTTTTTGCCCACCTAACCATCACAGCGTGACCAACTCATGTTCAGAGAGGATGTCCTTCAAGATGAATATCCTTACGAAGTCCCTGATTGTGACGGTGTTCAGATGAGCCTCAATTTCCAAGGTCATGCACTGTTAAGCAATGAGTATTACTGTTTAACCCTTGAACGTTCTCTGCAGCTGTGTAGAATTAGTCACATTGCATCCCACACCCAATGCAACTCACTCACATTGAGCAATGTGCACATACATGGGAATTGTCCTAAAACAAGATTACCGGCATTGTGCTTCAGAGGAGAGAAATCTATATGAGCAGATGTTGTTTATGCTTTAGTGATTAAGGAAATCCTTTTCTCCACTAACACCTAAATGTGGTAGGACACCAAGCATGAGAGCATATGAATATAGCATGTGTTTCCAAACTGGACCTGTGTTGACAATGAGAATTGGAGAGTAACATGTTCCAATTGTGCCATGTCATGCAACCTTGCTGATTGATTTGGACTATATAAGCACACTAAATGCACTCATTGTCACAATACAATGCCATGCACTGAATGTGTTAGGGGATTGTTTTGTGTAGATGCGCCGGATCTCCAAATTTAACCATCTCCCGCCTTCCTACCTACGAGAGAATATTCACTCACTAAACATATCAGATATTCAGATCAGATAAGGTTTAACAAGAGATGTAAAGAACATTATCCAACACATATTCCTCTGCAAATGCAAATTTGCTATAATTATTATAATTATAGGGATAATAAATATTATGGGGTGGGATACGCCCACACTGCATATGGTACAGTAGAGAGAAGGTGTAGCTAGTGTAGAGCATAATTAATGCTTACAAATAAGTAGCATCTACGTGCATCAATCCTGGAAACAGGTCCCTGTATCACAGATGCAGTGTTGCCTGACTATGCAGAGAGCCAACAGTATGCATTGTAAGCAAGACTGACAAGACAGTGTGACATGTGACTAGATAACTTACAAGTAACATTTAAAATACAGAGATCCAGCAGAACATCCATGACATTACAAACTAGTTGGGTTACATGACACTAATGACATAACATGTGGCATGACATGTACCCCACCAACCTCTCATGCTTGGCGCCCATTCACAAATGCAACATAACACAGACAGGAGTTCTTGTCTGGAATGAACATTGTACACCGGGACCTGGCCAGCAGGAACATCCTTATGAAAGTTGGCAAGTGCCTGAAGCTGGCTGACTTTGGCCTCTCTCGGGAAGTGGAAGAACTCTACATCTCCCAATGCTGGGCAGTTGATCTGGCCTACCGCTGGACAGCTCCATACTATGGCTGGGTATCCAATAGCTAGACTAACAGAGCAGGTGGTGCATGCATAACTCATTTGCAGTATCCACAGATTCACAGATTAAGCACTGCTCCTGTATCAGGTATGAGAGACATTCACCTCATTCCCTTCAACAGGTCGTCTACCATACTACCATGTGCGTGGTGACAGGGTCCAAGAGACTGTTTCCTGTGGAGGCAAGCTGCCCCAGCCAGCTGGCAGCAACCCTGAGCTGTGAGTGGCTGAAAATTCTGTGGTGTCTGATTTCTTTCTGATCTCCAGCCATTGAATATTTAATAATCCTGATGCATGTAAACTTCAATGGTCATTATAATTATGCTAGACTCATTATATTAAATAATATTATTTCTAACACTGATATTTCGTAATAATTATTACTTACAATAACCATCTATGCATCCATCTCAGCTGCTCCTGAGGCCATCCCCCTTGAGGATATGAGTGAACCAGTCACTGAGGTCCTCAAAGCACCCAAGATCAATCAGGAAGGAGCCATTTTGGACACATTCCTCTAGAAACCACACACCTTCATCTCTAGTAATCACTATGGACACAGTACGCCCCATTATGCTATTATTGTAAGACCAGCTGACTGTATTCCCTACAGCCTATACCTTAAGCTTATTGTACCTCACTATAGTCCTTTCTGCTTAACCACAACTGTAACAGTGACAGCATACGAAGGTTAACTGTATTTCCTTCTCTTATTGCATTATAATCACGCATTGCTGTTAATTAATTCATCATTATCAACAAATTCATTAAACTGGTACACTGAGACTCAGCTGTACCTCAGCTGCTGTACCTCAATATAAGAGCAGAAGGTATTGTGTTTTGTGGCTCATTTATAACATGCTATAGCTAGCTATGTATATTTATTTTTAACTGCCATGCTCCCCATAATTATAGCTATCATAGCTTGCACATAATATGTAGTGGCTGTATGTTGTGGGGTAGATAACTGCTATAATAAGTAGCTATAGGACTGCAGAGCACAGTAAAGTAGCTATTATGGGCAGTTTCAAAGGATCCACCTGCACTAGTGAGTAATATTAAAGAGGATCGAAGATGAATAGCACAAAATTCCTGCTAAGCTAAAATGATATATAGTCATTGTTCTGGAGGGAGCCCACGAGGAAGTCCTGTCCAGCCTTGTGAATCCACATATTGTGAACTGGAGAGAAAAGAGACAAGAGAACTGCTCATTCCAGCAGCGCTAGTCTACTGATCATGACTGATGATGCAATGACAAAGTGGGCAGCAGGTCATCTCAACGTCATAGTCATCACATGAAGAGTATGCAATGAGATGACGTGTTGACACATGTACACCATGAGACATGAGATGATGTGTTAACAAACACCATATGCATGAGATGACATGTGTTAACACATGCCATGAGATGACATGTGTTGACACGCTCCAAGAGATGGCGTATTGACAAACACCATGAGATGAACAAGTTACTTTACAACATATGCTATTAGGGTGAGGGAGATGGGTGGGAAGAGAAATTGGAGGGAATGTACACTAGTATTCGTAAAATGTTGCTACACATTACATAGATGATGGGAATGCGTCAGATGAATTATGACACAAGACATGACAGTGTTTCCTGCAGTCACCTTGTACCTGACACACTTCACAACTCACACTCATTGAGTCACGTACACACAACGTGCCAAGAACAGGATTACCGGCATTGTGCTTCAGAGGAGAGAAAATTATACATGAAGATGTTGTTTATGCTATAGTGATTAAGGAAATCCTTTCACCACTAATCTGACCTCAATCTCATTAATAGGACACTGAACAGTGTGTGAATATAGTATATGTTCCCAAACTGAATGTGTGTTGACAATGAGAGTTGGAGAGAAACGAGTTATGTTATGGCACTGTGATGCGCATTGAATTGGAAGTGGAAAGTCCTTGCTGATGGATATGGGTATATGCTTACAGTGTGCACTCATTGCCACATTCACATACAGTGCATTGAATAACTGTGTATCTGCATGTGGGTTTAGTCTTTCTCCTCACAGGAGAATATTCACTCACTATATACAGGACAAATAAACTTTAGGTATTCAAACTACTATAATTTTTGCCAGAGCTGTATAGTACAATAGTGTAATTATAATCCCCAAGAACTGTTGGCAAATTTGCTGTACATTTGGTACATACAATGTCACATGTTGGGATGTGTCCACACTAGTATAGATAGAAGGTGCACGAATATATATACATAGTGTAGAGGGTATACAGAGTGTGCTGTACATGTACAACTGACACCACTGTGCACTGATCTGGAAACAGGTCCCTGTTTCACAGATGTGTTGCTACTGGACAGCAAACTACACAGAGAGTCCACAGTATATAGGTATTGTGTGCAAGAATGAAATGACATGACAACTATACAAAATGCGAAAATCAGAGATCCAGCATAACTTCCACATAATTATAATAGTATAATATTCCAAACTCGTGACATGACATGACACTATTGACATGACATGTGACAACACACCGCAGAGTGTTACTACAAAATGTAACATGACACAGGACATATCACACCTCCATATATATCAACACAACTAACATAGTGTGACCTTAGAGGTGAATGCACCTGGTATGACAATGAACATGTCACATGTGATGTGACACCCATGACATTGTGCATTTGAATTAAGGTACAAGTACACAAGTATACACAGCTAAACAGCAAACAAACGCGTCCTAAAACGTCCCAACTCTTCGGATCAGCTCACGTACGCATCCATCGGTCTCAGTTCCCTCGTCAGAGATATCTCCTACATATTACACCAGGTCTGTGTGAACCAGCGCGCTGCCAACGGCTTCGATCCTTGCCGCCATGCAATGTCTCCCAACAGGCAGAAGAACGCTCCTAGGCGGAACAGCATCTCCATCATTTCGGATACTCGCAAAGGGCCATGGAAGTGCCCGAAATAATGGACGCGCGAACTGAATCTAACTGAGGTCGACGAATGTTGCCGTAGGCGCACAGACCGACAAGGAATGCTGCCCTTGGCACACGCAAGTTAACTAACATTGAAGACAGAAGTACTATTCGTTGTGTGTTGAGCAGAAATTCATAAGCGTTATCCCCATGCAATGATTATCGAATGCACACGCTCGGGATAGCTAGCAACATGAAGTTGTGGGAGCACTGACGTTGGAAGAACAGCAGTAAGAAGATATTCCAAGGATAGAGTCACTCATGTCCGTACACGCCACAAGGCTGGATCCTGTAGAGGCGACAGGATGGGATCCGCTGAGTTGGTTTAAAGTGCTGCAGTGAACTGACACACAGTGAGCTCAAATGCAGTGGACATGACATGGCTGTGAAGTGGGAGGTGCACTGCATGAAGACAGACTGACCAGGTACATGTACATGTATTAGATGCACACACCGGACCAGTTGTACAGTGTGTACCGTGACTAGTGGTAAAGCTAGTGTCAGTAGATAGCGTAATCAATTGATAGAGACTGACAGTTAACTCAAGCACGGTAAAGTTGAGCACTAATCTGTCAATGGTAAATGTAAAGGTGGATCTGGTACCATTTGATGCACGGATTTTGATGCAATTGAATGAAGTAAAATGCATAGATTTCATGGAATATATGAATTCGTAAAGAACTCATCCCTACATGCAGTTATGTCTGTCAATTGATCTCATATTATACTTTAATGTGGTGGCCATGGTAATCATTCATCTCAGTCCTACTCAAATACCCACTAGTCATTAACTGCTCCTAAGCACTTCTCAAGTGCATCCACCAACTGTTTAGTATTAAGTATAAATTAATTGGCGTGACCTGTTTAATTGCCTTGAGACAGCAGAAAAACTCTGTAGTGAAATCTCTCTAGTCAGAATCTGTCTTGACCTCGCTATATACCCGTTACAGAATACTGTCTTGACCTTACTACCCATTACACTATTCGTGCCTCTATTGATCTGAAGTGTGCTTGAAGTAAGCAGTCTGCAGCCGGTGTTCCTGAGTGGCGATGCCAGCTCTCCCAGCTCGGCCTGAAGGAGGAGGCCTCCATCTCCTCCTCCTCCTCCTCCTCTTCAATTCCTCTGCTGCAGACACACATGGTGAGTGAGTAACTCAGCAGCACTGACAGCAACACCCCAATTAGCTGAGAACTTGGTGATGTTGTGACCTTCTGACATGTGTGTGTGTGTGTGTGTGTGTGTGTGTGTGTGTGTGTGTGTGTGTGTGTGTGTGTGTGTGTGTGTGTGTGTATGTGTGTGTGTGTATGTATGTGTGTGGGGGGGAGTAAGGAACTTGTGTAATTCTCTGTTAGATGCTAGCGCACTTTCCAGTGTTCAACACTGGTAGTGCAACATATGCTAGTCACCTAGACATTACCAAGTGTAGGTGGGGAATTCTACAGCCAGGAGCAGAGGTTGGATACTCTGATGCTATCACTCAAGGCTGTACCCCTTGCAAGCCCATAGATGAGTATACCCCTAATGCACAGAGGGGGCCATGCGACTGGGGTGATAAGGCTGGTGTCTCCGCAGCCAACGGTGCCACCAGTCTTGTTGCTACCTGCTGGCGTACCTCATTCATGGGGTCCACTTAGCCAAGTCTAGGCTGTGGCTATACAATCACAGTTACAAGTACAAGTGTGTGTGCATGTGTGTGTGCTTGTGTGTGTATATATGAGAGAGTTAGTGTATAAGTGTGAGAACCAGCCAATTATCAAGGATGAGGCAACTGCACCACAATTGATGTACTGTCGTAATTCAAGGTCAGAAACATTACAGAAATGGTGACCACTCTTGCTTGACATGGAGAGTCATCTGGTGATCATGCAACCCCCCCCCCCCCCCACCCCCCCACACACACAACCCCCTCCCATGGGTTATAATCAAAAAGCATCCCATAACATGTAACTATGGCAAGAACTGAACACTACACGTGTGCCTTTTTACATGAAACTGCAGCTGGTTACTTTTATTTGCATGGTAGATTTTTGTGACACTCAGAAGTTATTAGAATTTAGTTCCTGAATTAATCACCTGCCTTTCCAAAGTGGATGTTGTAAAGCCATATGGTGACACTGCGCAAGGGCCATCTGTCTTATATACAATTCCTCTCCACTTCAAATCACTTAATCTCCTACTCTTATAATATACTGTAGATCACTATCCCAAAACAGTCTCTCCACTCCATACCATTGTGAGACCCTCTTCCACAATCATGGTCACCCAATTCTATAATTACCTTTCTCTAAGTCTTATACTTGGATGGTCTCTCGCTGATTATAGTAGCACTTTCTCATTTCTTGGAAAGTGCTGCATGCCTAGGTGCAGTTCCTTGTATGTCGTTTTAAAGTGTTAAATATACAGGTAAAATGCTGCAATCCTTATACGATTAGCTGTAGCCCCTCCTCCTCACTGACTGAGTGTACATGTGTAACTGGTGGTCTGTGCTGCTGCTGCCCACAGCTCCAGGTGAAGGAGAGGTGCGACTGGTGGGAGGGTCTGGCCCACATGAGGGGCGTGTGGAGGTCTACCACAATGGTGCCTGGGGCACTGTGTGTGGTGATTACTGGGATCTGAATGATGCCACGGTGGTGTGTCGCCAACTGGGCTATGGCACTGCTGTGGGTGCACTTAGGAGAGCTGCTTTTGGAGAGGGAAATGGTCGTATTTGGTACGATGATGTGCGCTGCAGTGACCATGAAGCCAACCTCGCTCAGTGTAGCCATAGTGGTCTTGGAGTGCATAACTGTTACCACAGTGAAGATGCAGGAGTGATCTGTGCAAGTGAGTGAGGTTGCTAGTGGTGTGAGGTGTGTGCTGAGAGGAAGGAAGCAACAGCTATTTACATTATTTATAGTCCTTAAGCTTAATTTCATCAGCTGTGCGCAAAACTGAGAATTGCACTAAGTGCAGTTTATATAGCTATAAGTGACAGTGAGTGAACAATCAAATCTATAATTATTATGTGTACATGTGTTTAGCCAATCAAATTACATATTTATGTATAAGGGGTGTTTACGATTTAAGTGCCTTACAAATAATTGTATATAGCAATGATCGACTTCTATGTTATATAAGTACTCAACTTCTCCCTTGCATGTTTGTATTTAAGGTCCATAACTAGCTTTCCACTGTGAACAACCCTTTCTTGTTTCTGGACATTTGTCCATTCCCTATGGTATAGTACATACTATTGTGCAGATTTTCATGATCTCAATATAGATGTAGTGCATTTTGCTTGAGTGTGCCTGCTGTCTGTTTGCTGTGTTTGTTACTGACCCAGGTATTCGACTGGTGGGAGGGTCTGGTCCACATGAGGGGCGTGTGGAGGTCTACCACAATGGTACCTGGGGCACTGTGTGTGATGATGACTGGGATCTGCAGGATGCCACGGTGGTGTGTCGTCAACTGGGCTACATCAATGCAACAGCTGCAGTGGGACCTGCTAGGTTTGGTTCAGGCAGTGGCCCCATCTTTTTCACTGAAGTGGCCTGTGTCGGCAACGAGAGTACCATCACTGAGTTTGACCATCACAGCACTGGTGGACATAACTGCAGTCACAACCAAGATGTAGGAGTTGTGTGTGAAGGTACATTAGTCTGCAGTTGCCTATGTGTGTGCATGTAGGTTTGTTAGTGAGGTTGTGAATCTCTATAACTTCACAGTTCTTTGGTTGACCTCCAGTTCTACATTGGCAAGCATTAATTATCTAGTATCCTATGTACCTCCAATAAGTGTCAGTTGTATACTTAATCCATTTGGCCCTTTTCCATTATAATTGCGCAGCATGTGCACCATCAATCCCTTCTCCTACTCTTGTGCACTCTCTACCATTCAGTTGCTGTTCGGCTGGCTGGTGGTTCCAGTGAGGCTGAGGGACGAGTGGAAGTGTACATCAATGGAGAGTGGGGGACAGTTTGTGGTGTCAGTTGGGATCCATTGGATAGCAAAGTTGCTTGTCGTCAGCTCGGTTACAAGGGAGTGAACCGTACATATTCTAGCACAAGTCAACACAACTTTGGTGAAGGTACAGGACCGTCCTGGCTGAGGGACCTGCGTTGCACTGGCAGTGAAGCCAACCTTCTGCAGTGCCCACATGATGGTGTTTTAAATGACTGTCTTCACTCTTATGACGTTGGCGTGGTTTGTACTAACGAAGACTTGCCTGATGAAGGTGAGTAGATGAGTCTGTGTTCATGCTTGTCTACATGAGAATGGATGCCGTCAAGTGACAGTGTAGCAAGCATTTCTGTGATTTCACAGTAATGCCTGGTATGTACGTATGTGTACCTGACCAAGTAACAGTCACATGACAAGAAGCCACACTCAGCATTACATGATTGCCATAGAGCTATATATGATACATTGTGTGGTGTGCATGGGTAGGTGATTGTGGGAGTTCTCAAACTCATGCTGGCTGTGCATCAACCTCCCCACCATGTTTAGCAATATTGAGACACTGTTTATAGTACTGCATGTGAGAGATTTAGTGCATGAGTGTGAGAACCAGCCAATCATCAAGGATGAAGCAACTGTACCACAACTGATGTACTGTCGTAATTCAAGGTCAGAAAAATAACAGAAATGATGACCACTCATGCCTGAATTGAATGGTCATCTGGAGATCATGCCCCCACCCCCCAATAAGTAGGTGTAACTCACAAAAGTAGCCCATAACATGTAATTATGGCAAGAACTGGACACAGCACATTCCTTTTTATAGTACATGAATCTGCATGCAGCTACATACGTAGCTACTTTTACTTGCCCCTTATATAGTGACCCTTAGTGGTATACATAGTCCCTTCATCACCTTCACTTTCCAAAGGGATGGTATTCGTAAAGCCAAATGGTGACACTGCAAGGGCACACCTGTCTTATAAATTATACACTATTTCCTTTCTATTTCAAATCACATATACATATACTGTAGATCACTATCCCAATGCAGTCACTCCACTCCATACCACTGCATGTGAGACCCTCTTCCACAATCATGGCCACCCAATTCTAAAACACCTTTCTCTAAGTCTTATACTTGGATGGTCTCTCACTGTCTGATAATAGCAACTAATTATCACTTCTTAGAAAGTGCTGCATGAATACGCATTGATGTAGTTCTTTGTAAGTCATAATTGAAGTGTAAAATACACAGGACTGGTAAAATGCTGCAATCCCCACCATTAGCTGTAGCCCCTCCTCCTCACTGACTGAGTGTACATGTGTAACTGGTGGTCTGTGCTGCTGCTGCCCACAGCTCCAGGTGAAGGAGAGGTGCGACTGGTGGGAGGGTCTGGCCCACATGAGGGGCGTGTGGAGGTCTACCACAATGGTGCCTGGGGCACTGTGTGTGATGATGACTGGGATCTGAATGATGCCACGGTGGTGTGTCGCCAACTGGGCTATGGCACTGCTGTGGGTGCACTTAGGAGAGCTGCTTTTGGAGAGGGAAATGGTCGTATTTGGTACGATGATGTGCGCTGCAGTGGCCATGAAGCCAACCTCACTCAGTGTAGCCATAGAGGTCTTAGAGTTCATAACTGTCGCCACAGGCAAGTTGCAGGAGTGATCTGTGCAAGTGAGTGAGGTTGCTAGTGGTGTGAGGTGTGTGCTGAGAGGAAGGAAGCAACAGCTATTTACGTTATTTATGATCCTTTTAAATGATTCATGACTATGATGCCACTAATTTGATGCCCAGAATACACTATTTTAGCAGCTTTAACAGTGCATTTTAAGTGCATGAGTTGCAGATGACGATTAATGTACCATATTTCATGACGCATAGACAAATTACGTATATAGAAATGGTTGTCTTCTACGTTATACAATCATACTATGCTCTATATTTGCTTCTCCCTTGCATGTTTGTAAGTTCCATAACTATTTCTCCACTGTGAACAAACATTTGTCCATTCCCTACAGCATTACTATTGTGCAGATTTTCATGATCTCAATATAGATGTAGTCCGCAGTGACAGTATGGGTGGATGTGAGTGTGCCCGCTGTCTGTTTGCTGTGTTTGTTACTGACCCAGGTATACGACTGTTGGGAGGGTCTGGTCCACATGAGGGGCGTGTGGAGGTTTACCACAATGGTACCTGGGGCTCTGTGTGCGATGATGACTGGGATCTGCAAGATGCCACGGTGCTATGTCGTCAACTGGGCTACTTCAATGCAACAGCTGCAGTGGGACCTGCTAGGTTTGGTTCAGGCAGTGGCCCCATCTTGTTCAGTGAAGTGGCTTGTGTTAGCAACGAGAGTACCATCACTGAATGTGACCATCACAGCACTGGTGGACATAACTGCAGTCACAACCAAGATGTAGGAGTTGTGTGTGAAGGTCAGTTAGTCTGCAGCTGTGTGTGTATGAGTGCCTATATGTGTGTGCATGTAGGTGTTTCTGTTTGTGAGGTTGTGTGTCTGTATAACTTCACAGTTCTTTGGTCGACCTCCAGTTCTACATTGGCGAGCATTAATTGTCTAGTATCCTACATACTCCAATAAGTGTCAGTTGTATATTTAATCCATATTTGGCTCTTTTCCATTTCTAAGTAAGCAGTATGTGCACCATCAATCACTTCTCCTACTCTTGTAAACTCTCTACCTTCCAGTTGCTGTTCGGCTGGCTAATGGGTCCAGTGAGGCTGAGGGACGTGTGGAGATGTACATCAATGGAGAGTGGGGGACTGTTTGTGGTATCAGTTGGGATCCATTGGATGGCAAAGTTGTTTGTCGTCAGCTCGGTTACAAGGGAGTGAACCGTACATATTCTCACACAGGTCAACACAACTTTGGTGAAGGTACAGGACCGTCCTGGCTGAGGGGCCCGCTTTGCACTGGCAGTGAAGCCAACCTTCTGCAGTGCCCACATGATGGTGTTGGAGATGGCTGTAGGTGTGCTGGATGGAAGTGCCTGTACTTACTACTGGTACATGATGGCGTTTTAAATGGCTGTGCTCACTCTCATGATGTCGGTGTAGTTTGTACTAATGCAAGCTTGCCTGATGAAGGTGAGTAGATGTGTCTGCATTCATGCTTGTCTACATGAGAATGGGTGCAGTCAAGTGACAATGTAGCAAGCATTTCTGTGATTTCACAGAAACGTCTGGTATGTATATGTGTGTGTAGGTCACTGAGGAATCTGTCATTTGGTAGGAGTAGAATGACATTGTTATCTACTATTGGTACACTAGTATTTTAGAGTGAACAAGTCTCCATGCATTCTGTCTCATACTATGCACTGATTCTGTATGTTTTTGTGCTTGATTGTTTCATATACTGCTGGGAGGATCGCCTAGAAAGTCTCCATGTCAGTGTTGGGTGTGGGGCAAGGTATTCTTAGGGAACTGCACTCATCCAGCGTCCTTCTGCCAATGAGTGTGCTTCCCTTTTGTCTCAGTGGGCTAAGACACCATTTTAATGACATCACATGGCATCATTGTGGCATTCCATTCCGGCCACCCTAAGAATGTGATATCATGCACATCCTATTGGCTACTTTGTTTTCACAACACCTACATGCAGAAAGCCTGTTACTGTACGTGCTTCCATGAATTCTAAGTATGCACCATTAAACTGAACATTTGCTCACGAAGTTCTGTGCATCCAGCATCAATCATGACACACCCTACTAGCAACAACAAGCCAGAATCACATACTGTACAAGATGTTGTGCCCTACAACCTGGCCTGTATACACTGTTGCACAACACCAGGGCATTGGCAGGCTGGTGTCAACCCTTTAATTACCATCAGGGTGTGCTGGAGCAGAGAAGCCCAACAGAGACTACTAGGGATGTAAATTCATCAAAATGGCTATTATCCATCTTGCTTTCACTCAAAGCAAAATGATTGCCCAGCCAGCTATTAGAATGAACTGCTCATGTGTGCGTTGTTTGGTGTACAGTATATACATGTGTGTCAGTTGTAACGTGTGTTGTGATATAGAGGATGAAGGTGATATAAAGGATGAAGAGTGTGTAACATGTTAATCGGCATGGCAGAGTGATTTCTGATTCACTTTGTTACTGTGTCAGTAAACAGTGCTATTCCTAGGTTCCCTCCACAGCTATTAGCTATGCCAAAGAGAAGTTACGTAGAATGTATAGAGAATACAAGATAATTATGTCTCCTGAGTTTTGCTAAGCAATGGATCAGCCTAACCACTACGTATATATATAAAAATATGCCTTGAAACTGGGTTAGAGCATGATTGCCATAGAGCTATGATACATTGTCTGGTGTGGGTAGGTAATTGTGGGATCGAGTTTCTAAACTCATGCTGGCTGTACATCGGCTTCCTCACCATGTTTAGCAATATGCACTGTCTCTCCTGTGTGTGTGCAGGTGACATCCGGTTGGTTGGTGGCTCTGTCCCTTCAGAAGGGAGGGTGGAGCTGTTCTATGAAGGAGAGTGGGGGAGAGTGCTTGTTAACTCAGACATTGCACCAGCACCAGCAGCAGCAGCTCGTGTTGCATGTCAACAGGCGGGGTACCCCTACAGTGATGGTACTGGGGACTTTGGACAGGGGAGTGGGCCAGTCTTGGTAGTCATCCAGTCATGTACTGGAGATGAAGAGAGAATTGAGCAATGCGACCACTGGGGTTGGAGGGACAGCTGTCTTTATTACTGTTCTGGCTTCGGTGTCAGATGTAGAGGTGAGTGTATGCAAAGTATGAAGTACACACACACACACACACACACACACACACACACACACACACACACACACACACACACGTGCACACGGGGCAAACATTCTCCTTATTAAGACCAAGGTACAAAAATAAGGAAAATGGAGTCACTGAGTATAACAGTAATTGCCAACATGCTGCAGGACGCATGGCACAATGTATAACTGTTGGTGACTCTGTAGGTTTGGAAGTGATGTGTGTGCATATGGTATGATGTGTATGCATATGGGTGTGTATGCATATGGGTGTGTATGCGTATGGGTGTGTATGCATATGGGTGTGTATGCGTATGGGTGTGTATACATATGGGTGTGTATGCATATGGGTGTGTATGCATGTATGTGAGTTGTGTATAGGGTATAGTGTGTGCATAGGAATATGAAGTGATGTGTGCGCATTGCTGTCAGGCTAGCCAGAAGTCTCTTGGTCTTGCGCTGCTGCTCCTTCTTGAGTGGACACCAGTTGATCCTCTGTGCTGTTGTGGCAGGGACTTCTGAATCGGTTCCATCTTACCAAGCTGGATGGCAGTGCTGCTTGGCTCTGTTCTCGATCCACTTCTGCTGCCACGTAGTAGCAGGAGGCCGTTGGGGATTGTTCCCTCCTCTGCCCGCTAGCCGTTGGGGAGATTCGTCCCTCATCCGCCCATCGGAGTCCTGCCCACCCCGAGTCAGGCCTTAGGTCTCCTGACAGACCGGTGTGTTGTGATTGTCTCCCCTTCCAGTAGTCGCCGAGGATGCATCTGTCTGCTTCCCTAGGTTTGCAGTCGATGGTCAAAGTTCACACCTCTGTCAGCCTCACGCTGCCTAACTCTCTCTTTGCGGAAGCTCCGAAGTCCGAGTCCATTACTGTTTTGGGGACTGTTCTGTCCTTCAGGCACAGGCTTGGCGTCATTCGGGTGCAAACGTGTAGTGAAATATACCGCCTTCTACAACTCGGTTCCTCGCGGTCGCCATTTCGACGGATGACGTCACACAAACACACACACACACACACACACACACACACACACACACACACACTCACACACAGTGTATCAAGGTGTCTTGACATGTTGAGAGCACCTCAGATTGTCACACCATCTCCTCTGCCATCTCACAGGTGTGAAGAAAGGTCCATTTAATGTGTCCATTGAAGCCACCCCATTCTCAGTCCACATTGAGTGGATTGAAGCATCTGACAACATTACATTTGTCATTGGCTACAATATCACTGTGAGAACTCTGGTAACCAAGGCAACCAGGACAGTGTATGTTGAGGGCAGCTCTCATGAGGCCAATGTGACTGGTCTCATTCCCTTCACGGAGTACTCCTTCACTGTCAAGGCAGAGTACAAGTATGGACCAGGGCCACCGAGTGAGGCTGTGGTTCAGAGGACCAGGGAACATGGCAAGTGACCGACTTCCCCATTTGGGGATTCATGTCGTGTGCATGTGTGTAGCTCTTCCGTATGGCACACATGCACTTCTATAATGTGTATAAAATAGTCTGTGCAATGTCGAGAGTTGCTGATGTCCTTTCTCCCTTCAGTGCCAAGCCCACCTCCAGCCCTGTTAGCAGTGGATACAGACTCCTCAACAGTGTCTCTCGTCTGGTCTCCTCCAAGGGAGCCAAATGGAATCCTTCTGTTCTATCGAGTGGTGGCCAGACAACTGGGGAGCAACAGAGGAGAGATTGTTGTCAGCATAGCAGCTAATATGCAAACATCTGACATGGTCGAGTTACCTGTCAACAATAGTGACTTGTTGATGGCCAACACAGCTGAAGACTTGCCAACAGCAAATGACTTTGTAGCCTTCACTCTAACTGGATTGTCACCACACACTGAGTATGTCATCACTGTTCAAGCCAACACCAGTGCTGGGTATGGAAACAGGAGTAAAGAGCTGCACATTCAAACAGATGCAGGTGTGTGTGGTGGGGGGGGGGGGGGGGGGGGGGGAGGGGGAATATGTACTTGCTCACGATTATGTGAACTATCCGCTTGTGTTTGAGTGCCACCTCCTCCTCCCCATTCCTCCATTAGCTCCAACTACTGAAAGTAACTTAGTCACTATTGTGGTCACTGCCATTGTCAGCATCATCTTGACTGCTGGACTAATGGCCATAATAGTTCCACTGGTATGGACAGCATTGCTATGTTACAAGTGGAGAAAGACATCCACTGCCCCTGTGGGTGGGACCCAGGACAGAGGTAAGTCCTATCATTACTCACCATCCCACAGTGGTCCACACTGCATGCTCACTAGCTGGAGTGCGCTCTGGTGAACTCTTACAGATTCAAGAAGAGACATTTCGTGTTGTGACTTACAAACTACACTGAATCAACTAGTACTATGACATCCTACTTGTGCCCATCTTCAATCCAGTAGTACAGTATTATATCATTTCTGCTATTATTGTCTGAAATATTTGCCTATTCTCAGTATAGGTAATATCGTATAATAGTACAGGTCTTACAGATCAAGACAGATATAATTATGGTTGTCTCTGTCAGCACTATAGTATTAGCATGAAGTGAGGGTTTCTCAGCTCACTTACAAGAAGGAATGAGATCGAAGTTCACCCTGAAGAAGACCAGAGCATCTGGTCAAAATGGCAGCTAGGCTCAAACCCTGTTGGTTTAAGCTGGTTTTTGGATAACAATAGCCCTTTCTCATTATATTATATTAGCAACCTGGGATGTTTATTTACTGAATACACCAATTGTACTGCTGACTGTTTACTCTTTGTGTGCTATTCCTCTTGCTATAGCAGACAGTCCAGCTCCAGCTGTTATTGCAACTATCAATGACGAAACACACCAGAGAGCCAAAACACCAGTTAGTTGCTTCTCTCTGCATTTGTTTTTGTTATAATGCTGTCTTATTGTATGTGGGCAAATTGGGTGAACGCACACACTTAGCTGCATTGTCCACACTGCATGGTACAGTGTCTAGTACTTTAAATTTATACAACAGGAGGTGACTATACAGTCATACTGACTGACACCAGAAATCTTTAGACACTAGGTTGATTGTATACTGACTATTGATCACTGCTTTTAGCCAAAGTGCATGTGGATGTGCAAGTCCACTACTATTGTCAGGATTGTGTTAGAATGTTCCAATCTAAGGTACTCCAGAAGTAGGCATTGGGATAGAGTCCTGCTGTATAATCATTACAATATAGCTCTAGTCGTAACTCTTAAGCTATTCCTCACTTCTCTCCCCCCCCCCCCCCCCCCCTCCATGCAGACACAGGTGAAGCAGGTAGCAGGTGTGGATATCACAGAGTGGAAGATGAGCTATGATGACATGGAGCTGAAGAATCAAGTGGGCAATGGGCAGTTTGGTGCGGTGGTGCTGGCCCAGCTAAACAGAGAGGCCACATCACCCACTGTCACTCAGTACATACAGAAACAGGAGACTCCCAAGGGCTTCCCTCCTACCCTGCTGGTGGCTGTGAAACGCTACAATGGTGAGTGTGCATGGGATAAATGCAGCTATGGGGCTGATGTTTCGAACACCTACAGTATGCCATTTATTGGTAGAATATCATGCAGGAGTATAGAGCCATAATCAGTTGTCACTGTGAGAATAATAATTTGCATCATTTTTCTGTCAGTATGAAACAAATGATTCACCTTTCCTTAGATAGTACATTTTTCTAGTTTCCAATTTGTTACTAGTCACTGTATCTTGCTATGAGCTCTATTTCCACCCTACCTCCCAGCTGAGAGGATGCATCTGGAGATGGACTACTATTACAACGAGGTTGCCATCATGATCAAAGCATCCACAGAAGGCCACCGCAATGTCATCACCTTGGTGGGTTGCATCCCTGAGCTGCCCTATCCTGCTATCATCATGGAGTATGCTCCACTGGGCAATCTTCATGACTTCCTTTTGAAGTACAAGAATCAGGTGAGGGTCTAGCATGCTAGGACAATAGGCTTTGACATCCAATTGCAGGTCACTAGCTCTGTTCACTCCCTTGGTCATGCAGCGTCTCCCTGCCATGGTCTCTGGCACTGTGATCATGGCCCCTGTCAGTGATGTTGCTCCAGAGTTCCAGAGCTACTACAACACACTGACCCTGAAGCCTCAGGATGTCCTCCTCTTTGCAGCCCAGATTGTCTCAGGGATGGTGAGCACAGAGACCACCTCAAAGTGCATGTTTGATACATTGTGTCACAGGTCTCTTCCACCTCTCCAGGAGTTCTTGGCTAGCCTGAACATCATCCACAGAGACCTTGCCTGCAGGAACATCTTGATTGCCCACGACAAAGTGCTGAAGCTAGCTGACTTTGGCCTCTCTCGTGAGGTGGAGGATATGTATGTCTCTAAGACAGCTTGCAACCTCCCTGTGCGATGGATGGCTCCAGAGGCAGTGGTGTCAAAAATCTACACTGAGAAGTCAGATGTGTGAGTCAAGTACACTCTGCCTTTTTTGTTATAGTGCGCAATTCTTGCCAATGAAACAACTTCCTGGCACTTTGGATGTGTGTAGAGATTGTCTTCTGTTCTGCCTTCTCCTTTTTAGGTGGTCCTTTGGAGTTGTTCTGTGGGAGATCTGCACTCTTGGTTAGTGTGGTAGAATCCAACGAAAGTGATTGTTGACCTGTAGAATACAACTTAATTTACATGTAAATAGGGGTAACTTTATCTACTACATGAATTGCTCTTCTCCCAACAGGCCGGCTGCCCTACCACAATTTGGGCAATTCGGAAGCCATGAAGACCATTTGTGATGGTATCAAACTGACAAAACCAGATGGCTGCAGCCTTGAGCTGTGAGACTTCAAGCTATACGTGGCTGTCCTGCACACTCCAGTGCTGTCCATGTACTTCTCTTTTGTTCACAGGTACAATGTCATGCTAACCAAGTGCTGGGACATGAGCGCAGACACCAGGGCAACCTTCTCTCAGCTCAAAAGTACCCTGGAAGATCTCATGGTCACAAATGAGGAGAACCCACCTGTGGACCTGGACTATGAGCTGCAGCAGCAGGCCAGAGGTGAGCAGCAGCACACTGGGTGGTCCTGCATTTAGTGGTTGTTGGAATAGACATGCTTGTTTATGCTTGTGTACCTAAGCTTATCACCACAACAAGATTACATCTTACAGCATGGCACTGTTTACATCTTTCTCCTCCCTTTGCACTTCTGTTTACCCGGTGCTGCAGAGATGTGTCGTTCTGACCTACCCACTTGGGACAGTACTCTGCACTCCCCAGATGCAGCCTGCAGAGGTAGCGACTCTACAGTACCGGCAACCCTCACCTGCTGGTCTGATCCGGATCCACAGACCACAGATGAAGTGTCCCAAGGTAAACTAGCTACCATCAAGTCCCAACCTGCCTGAAACTGAACCTCATCTCTTCTACATATCTCAAATACCACCTCTCCTTCTGATGCCACATATAGAGTTCTGCATGCATATATGCTCTACTCTGTATCTTCATTTTCAGAGATCACCTCTGGTGCAGCCACCATACAGGACCCCCAGCTTGGTGCCTCTGCTGCTCTAGGTGGCAATGAAGGAATAGCACCGTACAGTTGCATAACTTTGGCCGAGGTGCACCCACAAGCTCCGCCCACCTCAGAGGACCCACACACTCCTTCAGTTCCCCACCTGGCTCCACCCAACCTAGTGGTGGACCTACCCAGTGAGCGTCCTGAGACACCTCCACTGCTACCTCCACCTCGTGGCAGAGGGCTAGCCAAAGGGGACTCGTGGGAGATGAGTTACGCTAATTTGTGCCTTGGACAAGGCCTGGGGTGGGGCAACTCTGGGATAGTGGTGAAGGCTGAACTGGCCACTGATGTAGACAACCAAGAGTTTATTAACCGATTGGCCAGATTGGAGAAGAACGAAGGAGATGACAGTGACCAATGGACAGTGGCAGTAAAACGCATAAGAGGTGAGTTCATATATTGCTAGACTTCTTCAGTAGTGCACATTATGTGGTCGTCATTATATTGAACTACAGGTATTCTTTGTGGCTGTAAATAAAGTATAGAGCGAGACCTTCCACTGCATGCATTGCAACATTTCCTTTACCATTTCACTGTCCTATATACACTCCTTCAAACTCTCATCCATCCCTCCCAGTATCACCATCAATGAAGGAGATGCAGACCTTCTACAATGAGGTTGAAATACTAAAGAAGCTATCAATGCTCTGCAACCCACATGTCATCACAATGGTGGGCTACATTGCTCGAGAGAACCCACCAGCAATTGTCATGGAGTTTGCTCCACTTGGCAGCCTCCGTGACTTCCTTGTGAAAGTTAAGAATGAGGTGAGGTTGTCTGTGTCATTAACACAGACTATATATGTGTCTTGTGTGAGATCTGGCCATGGGCGGGAACATGGCAGCTTCCTATTCAGAGCATGCATGTTTATCCCATGGCCAATATTATACAGTGCAGCCTTTTGACCATTAATCATTTTCACTGCATTTTGTGTTCTGGCCTGAACAATTTAAGCTAAAATGTTGCTTCTTTGCTTAACTAGCTGTCCACTCTGGTCCTCCTATTTATGCAGCGTGTTGCTGTGCTGCACCCTCGTGGTGTGGTGATGCCCCCTCCTATTCAAGTCCCAAAAGAACTGAGGAGCTACTACGCCAGCCTCACACTAGAGCCTAGTGACATCCTCTCATTTGCCTACCAGATTGCCTCTGGAATGGTGAGCAGAGACTGTGTCATTGTTGTTTATGGCATTTTATCTGTTACTACTCCATGCACTCCTTAGGAGTTCTTGTCTGGAATGAACATTGTACACCGGGACTTGGCCAGCAGGAACATCCTTATGAAAGTTGGCAAGTGCCTGAAGCTGGCTGACTTTGGCCTCTCTCGGGAAGTGGAGGAACTCTACATCTCCCAATGCTGGGCAGTTGATCTGCCCTACCGCTGGATGGCTCCAGAGGCACTGACCAACCAACTGTATTCAGAGAAGTCTGACGTGTGAGTCATGCAGAATACACAGCATGCACGGTGCATGTGTGGTGTTGTTTGCAGAAAGTATAATCATTATGATGAACTTATGTCTCTACTCAACAGATGGTCATATGGAGTTGTTCTTTGGGAGATGTGTTCCCTGGGTCAGTGCTTGGGGACATATGTACTATGGCTGGGTATCCAATAGCTAGACTAACAGAGCAGGTGGTGCATGCACATAACGTGTTTGCAGTATTCCACACAGATTCACAGATTAAGCACTGCTCCTGTATCAGGTATGAGAAGCATTCATCTCATTCCCTTCAACAGGTCGTCTACCATACTACCATGTGCGTGGTGACAGGGTCCAAGAGACTGTTTCCTGTGGAGGCAAGCTGCCCCAGCCAGCTGGCAGCAACCCTGAGCTGTGAGTGGCTGGAATAGTTACCATTGCTGCATGCTTTAAACTTCATTTCATCTCTCCATGCCTGTCTGCCATAGGTACAGTGTGATGATGGACATGTGCTGGGACATGGACCCTGACAAGAGAGCAACCTTCACTCAGCTAAAGAAGACCATAGTTTCTCTTCAGTCTGCATCCCTGGAACAGGAGAGTCCTTTCATGGACCTGGACTTCATAGTTCAGGAACAATTGCGAGGTGAGCTGTCATGTGAGATACGTACGTAGCGCTACATTGCCCTACACTCGAGTTGGTGTGTGCTTGTTTCTGTACTCTAATCTAACATTCCACATTACTCTCTATTACACACACACTATCTCTCTCTCTTTTACTCTCATTTGCTCTCTGGCTCTTTCATTTCATCCAGAGGACTGCTCCATTGTTCTGCCCCTTGCACCTGAGTCTGTCCACCCACCTACTGCTGCTGTTGAAGAGAGCACATGTATTGCTACAGGCAACTCTCCAGCCATTGAACAATGTGAATGTGAGTATAGTGGACAGCCTCAGCCGTATTACAGTGATGGAAGCAATTCAGTGCATGCATTATACAACAGTATTCAGAATATGTGGCACTGATGCTGTGCAAGCTGCACACATACAGGTGGTGCTTCTGTTAGTGCATTGCAATAGATGTGTGTTCATTGTATGTTGAAGGCTTTATTTATTCATTTTTGCCCGCAGTCACTGCTTCAGTGCCAGTTGACCCCACCTCTAGCAATGACCCCAAGCCTACTACTGAAGGGGCCTGCTCTCTACCAGTGGCTAGTCAGAGGGATGGAGGTGAGCACGTTAGGCATACTGTCTATCTCAATGTGGTCTCATGGTGGTACATATGTTTGAACAAAGAATACTATTGGTAGCTACAGCCTTATTTCATGTTAAGGTTCAGGACGTGCTCGCTAGTGTAGACTGCTGCAATCGGTCACACAATCAAAGGATTTCATGCCTAATTGCTAACATTTCTGAAATTCTGTGGTGTTTAATTTCTTACTGATCTCCAGCCATTGAGTATTAAAATTTTGCAGCATGTAAATTGCAATGGTCATTATAATAATATGTTTGCCTCAAATTATATTAAATATTTTCAACACTGATATTTTATAATTATTAATTACGATAACTATCAATCCATCCATTCCAGCTGCTCCTGAGGCCATCCCTCTTGAGGAAATGAGTGAACCAGTCACTGAAGTCCTCAAACCCTCCAAGACCAATCAGGAAGGAGTCATTTTGGACACACCTCTCTAGAAACCACACACCTTCATCTCTAGTAATCACTATGGGCACAGTACGTCCCATTATGCTATTATTGTAAAACCAGCTGACTGTATTCCCTATAGCCTATACCTTAAGCTTATTGTACCTCACTATAGTCCTTTCTGCTTAACCACAACTGTAACAGTGACAGCATACGAAGGTTAACTTTATTTCCTTGTTATCTTTCAAGTGCATTATGCATTGCTGTCAATTAATTCATCATTATCAAAAAATTCATTAATCTGGTACATTGAGGTTTATAGCTACATCGTTAATCAACAGCAGGTCTTGTATTCAGCAGGTGACAAGACCTTTGGCTGAAATAGCTAAATGTCCGCCAGCGCAGTTCTTTTCACCTATTTGCTGTGTAAGTTGCTAATCATATAATATAAGAAATTCCTTGGATGTTCAAACACTTTGTCAGCAATTTGCATGCAAGCACACAAGTAACACTACCGCTATCTGATACTGTAGATGTACTAATTCCTTCATATTGTATTCTTTCCATCACAACACACAATGTGCATGTGCTTATATAACAAACAGAACGTCGGCCACATTGGTATACGTAATTATTACTGATTATTTGTTATAGATATGGAAATTTGTACAATTAATCAGCTCATTATGCCCTGTGTGTGATCAAGTTCACATGGACACACACACACACACAATACTGCATAAGAAAATGAACATTAATACACCTCCACTTCCTCCATCCTTGCTGCAGTCAGATACATTAAAAATGACATTTAGTGCATTATAGCGATAATGATGCTAATTTAATCAAACATGTGCAATGATCATGAGAAGGATTTGACTAACTCAAACACAATAACTGCTACATGCAAGACATTAGGATACCTATAGTGAGAACACATGTCACAATGAAATTGACAATTCATCTTCAAAGCAGGAGCGTTACAACTATACAGATGGCAATACATAGGTAAGCACCAATACACCTTGACCCCCACTTTATGGAGCTATATACACACAGTGCAATTAAGTAGCTGCAGTATTCTTCAATACACATAATAATTATTATTATGCAATAATAATACCCTCAATTAGCACAGTACTAGTCATACTATAGTGAATCGGTATTTTGACGTGTGTTTGTACTAGGCCAGTCAAAGTGTGCTTTGCTATAGGCAGTAGTGTTGACTGTGACACTGTGTGTCATCCTTGCTGCAGTGAGATAACACATTAAGTGACATTCTGTGCATTAATATGATTATGATGCTACTTTAATCAAATATGTGCAATGAGAATGATTTGATTAAATCGAGCACAATAACTGTTACAAGATATTTGAATACTTACAGTGAACACATGTCACAATGAAATTTACAATCCATCTTCAAAGTAGGAGCCTTATAACTATAGATGGCAATAGCTAAACACAAACACACCTTGACCCTCACTTTATGTAGATATATACACTCAGTGCAATTAAGTAGCTGCAGTATTCTTCACACTTATTAATAATTATCCAAATATTTAGCACAGTACTAGTCACACTATATTGAATCGGTAATTAATTTTGATGTATGTTTTGTACTATCTTCATAGGCCACACAAAGTGTGATGTTCTATTTCGCTACATGGCTAATGATTCATGCACACTTGATTACTGCAATGTCATAGATACAGGTCGATTAACTGTCAAATCAGTGTGTAGTGAAAGCTAATGCTTGCAATTGGTACAGAAAATGAAGACATTACAGAATAATGATAGTGTAATTAGACTAATTGATGACCAATGAATAGGCATATAAAAACCAGATAAAACTGTCAGTCCATATTCAGAGTGTATAAGAAGGTCTTTGCAGGAATGTCATGTGCATCATAATTATGAGAAAATAGCTATCCCCTTTAGATCTCCTTGATGCAGGTTGCCATATGGAACTGCAGTTGCTTGTGTGAAGTACATTGAGAAAGGACTATAAACCAACGTTGTGCTTCAGAGGAGACAGAGCATATCAGAGATTTAATTAATGTTATTTACGCTGTGTGATTTAGGAAAATCAGACTCAACTGACCGTAATCCCTGTCAGGATGTTGGCCAACCTGCAGCTGCGCACAACTACTCCACTCGCTTGCGCGACTGCCATTCACTCTGTAACTATATATACCCACATTTCTATCCTGCTCCACACACACACTCTTAACATCATACACTCCACTCATACACACGTAAAATATTAATGCACTAGATCAGGCCACTCACTTGCACCAATCCTAACTGCTATAGCAGCACACACACATATACCTTTCAAATACCACTCCACCCACACCAATCGCAACTTGATGTACAATTATTATAGCACTCTTGTCCAACTCAGTGGGCACTCAGAGTTCATCTCTATGGCCAGTACCCCGGGCGTCCATCTCGGGCTGTGTGAGGTTGTGTGTTGGCAACAAGTAGGTGTCCTGGAGGCTGATGGAGACAGTGATCATAGGTGTACAGAATATCTTCTCGTACCCAGCATACACCACAACTTACACACATTCAATCAACTGTGAAGTGGGAGGTGCATGCACTGCATGAAGACAGACTGACCAGGTACATGCATGTAAATGTATAGATGCACACACTGGACCATTTGTGCAGTGACATGACTAGTGGTGTACATGGATACAGCTGTGGTGGTTTACTAGCATAGGCTTAGTGCCGGATTAATGTATCTGTCACTGCCTGTATGTACCTTTTCCTAGTTGTCATGGAAATACCATGGCAACCATTAATATCAACCTTGCTCCAGTGCCCCTTGACCACTACTTGGTAGCTGCTCCCAATCACTTCTGAAGTGCATCAACAAAAACTAATTGCCATCCCATGTTAACAAACTCTGATGGCCCATGCATTCAATTCCCTTTACAGGCAGATGGACTCTGTAATATCATATCTCTTGTCCGAATAGTGTGCTTTTGTCACCAACTACACAACTCTTGGATTCCCTACTGCCACCTCCTTTGTCAGAAGGCTTTCCCTTGTTACCTGTTAACCCAATAGTGCACGTGGAATCTCCAGGATCAGCTGTATACGTCTGAGCCAGTCAGTCGGTGGTATTTGTGCTCAGTGATGCCAGCTCTCCAAGCCTGGCCTGCAGGAGGAGGTCTACTCTTCCTCCTCCTCCTCCTCCTTCTCTTCCTTCTCTTCCACTCCTCTGGTGCAGATACACTTGGTGAGCGCCCCGTAAATGTGACAGTTGAGGTTATTAATTATGCTAATTACGTCTTACATTTGGCTAATACCTAGATTAGCCATTTAGTAAACAACTCTCAGCTGTCTCCATACCAAGCCATGGGAAAAGTGTCGTGTTTTCGGAGGGGACACAGATTGCACAAGACTATGAGAATTACAGTGAGCTTATCCTCTTGTGTATTAAATGAGGTGCAGAACAGGCCCATAGGCAGCTCCAAGACTGGGTGGGTGGGGTTCTTCTGCTCTCAAAGTGGAACTCATCATATAGATTAACATTTGGCACAATTCTAGTGTCCGTAAGAAGAATGTCCAGCTTGTACTCTCTAGCTGCAGCTAAGCTTGTCTTTTTAAGCTTAACAGGGTTTTGAGTGGCACTGTCCACTGTAAGACTACTGTATAGTAGTACAACTCAGATTCTGTAATGTTATAGAAGTAGCTTCTCAGGTGATCGTACCTCCTAGGCAAGTGGGGGGTCTTTTGAACCCCCCAAACCACTTGCGTACGAGCCTGCAACAGAAGTTGGGGTAGCCAGCGCTTCCGCTCCTGAGGACTTGTTCTCATTCACTGAATCAGATCATCAATTGGCTTGTTTTACATTATTATATGATACTTGAATTTAGTAGTATAAATTATGATAGCATCGAATAACATGACAATATACTGCCTCAGCAACTTAGCTACTATCGTGACAGAGAAATGAACTATCAATCAGCTCTAATTGCCAAGCTGGACTGCTCATGTGTGTGTTGTTTGGTGTACATATATGTCAACTGTACCTCATGGGGTACAGTTTTATGGGCTTAAGTAAGACTAGAATACTAGGAGGAACTTGTCAAAGTACATACACATGCACGCACACACACACACTTCTTCTTCTTCTTCTGTACACCTTGTCCTCGCGGACGTACGGCAGGTCCAGGCCAAAGGCCTGGAACCTGTTTACAGCCAGTCAAAGTCTTCCGTAGGTGAGGTGGCAAGCCTCACGCCAGACTTTACCCTGGACTTGAGGGCTGCTGGGTGCCTAGCCGTTGATGACCGTAGATGGCCTCCCGTTCCTCAGCCGACTCAGGCCCAGGGGGTGCGGTGGAAGATGGTTGACGGCCGAAGACCACGGTACGTGGTTCGCTGGACTTACGACGGTCGATCTCTGCTTGCAACGCGAGTGGCGCTTTTTGCTGACGAGAAGCCATGACGCGCACACGTCCACTCCATTAGGCGTCATGGATACCGTGCAGCAGAAGCTGATGAGCCAACTCCGTGCGAAAGAGCGAGATTCTCAGGCCCCTCCGCGACCGCGTGGTCTCCGAGCCGCCATTTTCGATGACGTCACACACACACACACACACACACACACACACACACACACACACACACACACACACACTCACACACACACACACACACACACACACACACACGCACGCACACACGCACACACACCAGTGCTGTTCTTCACAACAGATCCAGATGTGTGTGTGAGGGGGGAGGGTATCTGTGCTCATGCACAATTATGTGAACTATATTTGATTATCTGTTTGTGTTAGAGTACCTCCTCCTCCCCACCCCTCCATTAGATGATATTGCAAGCGTTGCAGCAACAGTAACTTTCAGCATCTTCGTCATTGCTGGGCTCATAGTCGTACTACTAGTGGTATGGCTATGTCGCAAGTGGAGAAAAATGACCACTTCCCCTGTGGGTGGAACTCAGTACAGAAGTAGGTCTTATATCACTACTCACCATCTGCACACAGTCCACACCGCATGCTGCTTATGCAGTGTCCCTGGTGAACTCTTACATATGGTTTCAAGGCAAGGCATCCATTTTGTCATTTTTATGGCCACACTAGACCTGCACACTACATGCACCCATCCTCAGTCCAGTAGTACATTTGTTGTTTCTGCTTCTACTGTCTGAGATGTTTGCCTATTCTCAGTAGATAAATGGCATAATTATGGTATAATACATGTCCTGAAAAGACAGATATAGTTGTGAATATGAAATGGGCTTCTGTAGAGCAACTGAACATAGCACAGAACAAAGTTTTTACTAGACATTTCAGCTGAGAAGACATTCATCAACAGGAAAACCTTCGCCGAAGCATTCAGTGACAACCTTGTTCTGATGCTACACCCAGCCACTCGACAAAAGCCTGCTTCATGTTCATCAAAGTACGTAGCAATGAGTCTCTATGACAGGTATGGTTGTCTCTGTCAGCACTTTACTATGTACAGTAGTAATAACCTGGGATGATACTAACTGGTCTATTGTACTGCTGAGTGTATACTCCTTGTGTGTTATTCCTCTTGCTATAGCAGATAGCGCAGCTCCGGTTGTTGCTGTCAATGACGAAACACATCAGAGATCTAGAGCCAAAACACCTGTTAGTTGTTCCTCTCTGCATTCACTTTATTTGTTGTAATTAATATATATGTTGTCTTCTTGTATGTGGGGACATTAGGTGAACACTCACCTACAGCTATCTACATCGTCCACACTGCATGGTGCCGTATCTAATATATACTTTGTGCACTATACAACAGGAGATGGCTATACAATCATACTGACTAACACCAGAAATTGGCACTATGTTGGATATACTGACAATTGATTACTGTATTTAGCCAAAGCTCATGCAGATGCGCAAGTCCACTAGTTTTGTCAAGATTATCTGAGAATGTTTATTCCAATCTAATAAAGAGGATGTGCTAGAGTTCTTCTGTATTTGTTACCAATTACCTCTATTAATTTTTGTAACTCTTGAGTTATCCACGCCTTCCCTGGCCTCCTCCGTGCAGGCACAGGTGAAGCACTTGGCAGCCGTGGATATCACAGAGTGGAAGATGAGCTATGATGACATGGAGCTTAAGGATCAAGTGGGCAGTGGGCAGTTTGGGGTGGTTGTGCTTGCTCAGCTGAACAGAGAGGCCACCTCACCCACTGTCACTCAGTACATACAGAAACAGGAGACTCCTGAGGGCTTCCCTCCTTCCCTGCTGGTGGCAGTGAAACGCTACGACAGTGAGTGTGGGCTAAAGGCAGCTATAGTGCTGATGTTTCACATGCCATTTAATGGTATAATATCAGCAGGAATATAGAGTTGTAATCAGCTGTAGCTGTCCCTGTGAGAATGCCAATAAAAATTTTGCATCATAATATTAATCTTGTATCTATATATGAAACATAAGATGCACTTTTCCTTAGATTACCTTTTTCTACTTCCTAATTCTGTTTCTAGTCACAGTTACATGCTATGAGCTCTATTTCCACCCTACCTCCCAGCTGAGAGGATGCATCTGGAGTTGGAGTACTTTTACAACGAGATTGCCATCATGATCAAAGCATCCACAGAAGGCCACCGCAATGTCATCACCTTGGTGGGTTGCATCCCTGAGCTGCCCTATCCTGCTATCATCATGGAGTATGCTCCACTGGGCAACCTTCATAACCTTCTTCTGATGTACAAGAATCAGGTGAAGGTCTAGCGTGCTAAGACACTAGGCTGTGTCCCATTGCAGGTCACTAGCTCTGTTCACTCCCTTGGTCATGCAGCATCTCCCTGCCATGGTCTCTGGCACTGTGATCATGGCCCCTGTCAGTGATGTTGCTCCAGAGTTCCAGAGCTACTACAACACACTGACCATGGAGCCTCAGGATGTCCTCCTCTTTGCATGCCAGATTGTCTCTGGAATGGTGAGCACAGAGACCACCTCAAAGTGCATGTTTGATACATTGTGTCACAGGTCTCTTCCACCTCTCCAGGAGTTCTTGGCCAGCCTGAACATCATCCACAGAGACCTTGCCTGCAGGAACATCTTGATTGCCCACGACAAAGTGCTGAAGCTAGCTGACTTTGGCCTCTCTCGTGAGGTGGAGGATATGTATGTCTCTAAGACAGCTTGCAACCTCCCTGTGCGATGGATGGCTCCAGAGGCAGTGGTGTCGAAAACCTACACTGAGCAGTCAGATGTGTAAGTCAGGTGCACTCTGCCCTTTTTATTATAATGCACATTCTTGCCAACAAAACAACTGCCTGGTACTTTGGATGTGTTCAGGAGTGGCAGGTGTGGATTGTGTACTTAGAGACGACCTTCTTCTCTGCCTTCTTCTTTTAGGTGGTCTTTTGGAGTTGTTCTGTGGGAAATCTGCACTCTTGGTTAGTGTGGTAGAATCCAAAGAAACTACGTACATGATCATCAACCTGTAGAGTACAACTTCATGTACACGTACGGTATATAGGAGTAACTTTGTCTACTACATGTACTGCTCTTCTCCCAACAGGCCGGCTGCCCTACCACAATTTGGGCAATTTGGATGCCATGAAGACCATTTGTGATGGTACCAAACTGGCCAAACCAGATGGCTGCAGCCCTGAGCTGTGAGACTTCAAGCTACACATGGCTATCCAAACACTCCAGTGCTGTCCATGCACCTCTCCTTTGTTCACAGGTACAATGTCATGTTAACCAAGTGCTGGGACATGGACACAGTCACTAGGGCAACCTTCTCTCAGCTGAAGAGTACCTTGGAAAATCTCTTGCTCACAAATGAGGAGAACCCACCAGTGGACCTGGACTATGAGCTGCAGCAGCAGGCCAGAGGTGAGCAGCAGGACATGGATGGACCTGCATGTAGTGGTTGTCGGTCATTGGAATAGACATACTCGTTTGTGCATGTGCACTTAAGCTTACCATGTACCACGACAAGATTACATCTTACAGCATGGCACTGTTTACTTCTTTCTCCTCCCTTTACACTTCTGTTTACACGGTGCTGCAGAGATGTGTCGTTCTGACCTACCCACTTGGGGCAGTACTCTGCACTCCCCAGATGCAGCTTGCAGAGGCAGCGACTCTACAGTACCAGCAACCCTCACCTGCTGGTCTGATCCAGATCCACAGACCACAGATGAAGTGTCCCAAGGTAAACTAGCTACCATCAAGTCCCAACCTGCCTGAAACTGAACCTCATCTTTTTTACATATCTCAAATATCACCTCTCCTTCTGATGCCACATATAGAGTTCTGCATGCATATATGCTCTACTCTGTACCTTCATTTGCAGAGACCACCTCTGGTGCAGCCACCATACAGGACCCCCAGTTTGGTCTCTCTGCTGCCTTAGGCGGCAATGAGGGGATTGCACCGTACAGTTGCATAACTTTGGCCGAGGTGCACCCACAGGCTCTGCCCACCTCAGAGGACCCACACACTCTTTCAGTTCCCCACCTGGCTCCACCCAACCTAGTGGTGGATCTACCTAGTGAGCGTCCTGAGACACCTCCACTGCTACCCCCACCTCGTGGCAGAGGGCTAGCCAGAGGGGACACATGGGAGATGCGTTACGCTAATTTGTGTCTTGGACAAGGCCTGGGGTGGGGCAACTCTGGGATAGTGGTGAAGGCTGAACTGGCCACTGATGTAGACAACCAAGAGTTTATTAGCCGATTGGCCAGATTGGAGAAGAGTGAAGGAGATGACAGTGACCAATGGACGGTGGCAGTAAAACGCATAAGAGGTGAGTTCATATATTGCTAGACTGCTTCACTAGTGCACATTATGTGGTTGCCATTATATTGGACTAAAGGTATTCTTTGTGGCTGTAATGTATGGAGCGAGACCTTCCACTGCATGCATTGTAACATTTACTTTATCCACTCACTGTCCTCCTACAAACTCTCATCTTTCCCTCCCAGTATCACCATCAATGAAGGAGATGCAAACCTTCTACAATGAGGTTGAAATACTAAAGAAGTTATCAATGCTTTGCAACCCCCATGTCATCACAATGGTTGGCTACATTGCTCGAGAGAACCCACCAGCAATTGTCATGGAGTTTGCTCCACTTGGCAGCCTCCGTGACTTCCTTGTGAAGGTTAAGAATGAGGTGAGGTTATCTGTGTCATTAACACAGACTATAGATGTGCCATGTGTGAGATCTGGCCATGGGCGGGAACATGGCAGCTTCCTATTCAGAGCATGCATGTTTATCCCATGGCCAATATTATACAGTGCAGCCTTTTGACCATTAATCATTTTCACTGTATTTTGTGTTCTGGCCTGAACAATTTAAGCTAAAATGTTGCTTCTTTGTTCAACTAGCTGTCCACTATGGTCCTCCTATATGTGCAGCGTGTTGCAGTGCTTCACCCTCGTGGTGTGGTGATGCCCCCTCCTATTCAAGTCCCAAAAGAACTGAGGAGCTACTACGCCAGCCTCACACTAGAGCCTAGTGACATCCTCTCATTTGCCTACCAGATTGTCTCTGGAATGGTGAGCAGACTGTGCCATTGTTGTTTATGAAAGTTCATCAGACACTGCTCCATGCACTCCTTAGGAGTTTTTGTCTGGAATGAACATTGTACATCGGGACCTGGCCAGCAGGAACATCCTTATGAAAGTTGGCAAGTGCCTGAAGCTGGCTGACTTTGGCCTCTCTCGGGAAGTGGAGGAACTCTACATCTCCCAATGCTGGGCAGTTGACCTGCCCTACCGCTGGATGGCTCCAGAGGCACTGACCAACTAACTGTATTCAGAGAAGTCTGACGTGTGAGTCATGCAGGATACACAGTATGCACGGTATGTGTGGCGTTGTTTGCAGAAAGTATATCCATTATAATGACCTTATGTCTCTATCCCACAGATGGTCGTATGGAGTTGTTCTTTGGGAGATGTGTTCCTTGGGTCAGTGCTTGGGGACATACTATCACTGGGTATCCAATATATAGCTAGACTAACAGAGCAGGTGGTGCATGCATAACTCATTTGCAGTATCAACTGATTCACAGATTAAGCACTGCTCCTGTATCAGGTATGAGAGGCATTAACCTCATTCTCTTCAACAGGTCGTCTACCCTACTACCATGTGCGTGGTGACAGGGTCCAAGAGACTGTTTCCTGTGGAGGCAAGCTGCCCCAGCCAGCTGGCAGCAACCCTGAGCTGTGAGTGGCTGGTATAGTTAGCATTATACTGCATGCTCTAGACTTCATTTCATCTCTCCATGCCTGTCTGCCATAGGTACGGTGTGATGATGGACAAGTGCTGGGACATGGACCCTGACAAGAGAGCAACCTTCACTCAGCTGAAGAAGACCATAGAATTACTTCAGTCTGCATCCCTGGAACAGGAGAGTCCTTTCATGGACCTGGACTTCATAGTTCAGGAACAATTGCGAGGTGAGCTGTCATGTGAGACACGTACGTATGCTACGTTGCCCTCCACTGGAGCTGGTGTGTGCTTGTTTCTATACTCTAATCTAACACTCCACATTACTCTCTATTACACACACACTATCTCTCTCTCTTTTACTCTCATTTGCTGTCTGGCTCTTTCATTTCATCCAGAGGACTGCTCCATTGTTCTGTCCCTTGCACCTGAGTCTGTTCACCTGCCTTCTGCTGCTGCTGAAGAGAGCACATCTATTGCTACAGTCAACTCTCCAGCCATTGAACAGTGTGAATGTGAGTATAGTTGACATCCTCAGCCGTATTACATAGATGGAAGCAGCTCAGTGCATGCATCAGACAACAGTATTCAGTATATGTGGCACTGATGCTGTGCAAGCTGCACACATATACAAGTGGTGCTTCTGTTAGTGCATTGCAATAGATGTGTGTTCATTGTATGTTGAAGGCTTTATTTATTCATTTTTGCCCGCAGTCACTGCTTCAGTGCCAGTTGACCCCACCTCTAGCAATGACCCCAATCCTACTACTGAAGGGGCCTGCTCTCTACCAGTGGCTAGTCAGCAGGATGGAAGTGAGCATGTTAACCATACTGTCTGTCTCAATGTGTCTCATGGTGGTACGTATGTTTGAACGAAGAATAGTGAGCTATTTTTTGAGTTAAGGTTGAGGGCCATGAGGCTTGCTAGTGTAGACTGTTGCAATCCTTCAACGGTCAAAGGGTTATATACATGCCTAATTACTAACATTTCTGAATTTCTCTTGGTGTTCAACTTCTTATGAGCTCTATTGATCTCCAGACCATTGAGTATTTAAATGTTTTGGTGCATGTGAATTTTAGTGGCCATTATGTGTGACTCAATAAAAGTATATTAAATAGTTAGAACACCAATGTTGCGTAATTACTTACAATAACTATCAATCCATCCATCTCAGCTGCTCCTGAGGCCATCCCCCTTGATGAAATAAGTGAACCAGTCACTGAGGTCCTCAAACCCTCCAAGACCAATCAGGGAGGAGCCATTTTGGACACACCTCTTTAGAGAACACACACTAGCCAGTCCCTCTATATAGTATAGTCTTAAGCAGTCTTCACACTGAACAATCACTAAGGCGTAATAATTCAAACTGCTGGATTTTTCTCCACTAATTAAGTGTAACCATTGCATTTCATGTAAGCTTGCTTCATAAACTGATTGCTTTGCATATAATTATTGTAAGTCCATTGTAGTTGGACCAATTTGAATTCGGGTTTAAATTAAGAAGCTATACTCATTAGCTAGCTATGCAGCTATTGTATAGCTATATAGCTACTTGGGCATGTGTTAATGAGCTATATGCTTAGCTAGCTACATGGCTTCTGTGTATGTGTGGGTGAGTCCAGACATCTTTAACTTAATAAACCTCCATACACTCCACCACATACGCTGATATACCATGCCGGCCATACCCTTCACTTGCGCTTTGAACTAGCTTTAATACTATACCCAACAATTAGCCAGTGACCTAGCTAGCTACTTAGCTAAGACTATAGCTAATCATAGCAAGCTAGGCTAGCTGTGTCCATGTTTTCCAGAGAGCTATCCCTCTCCATTGGCAGCTACATCTATCAAGCAGAGGACCATTATAAGAAACAGCTCCTAATGGCGCGCACAGGCCGAGCCGAGGGAAGCATGCACTGACCACAACTGTACGTGTCATGCGGTCTATAGTAAATGGTCTGACATTGGGCACCTGACCGGGCGTGTGACCTTTGTCCCGACCTCTGCCCCTAATATTGCACAATCTCACCCGTGACCGACCTTCCCGACCTCTACCCAGCACTAGCTGACCTCTTGCTGGACACGTCCCTTTAGCGTGCTTGCAGCTGTCGCCAGTACGCCAGACTCCCATTCAACTTGAGCTGTGAGTTGAAACGCGCCTCTGTGTGCTCATTTAAGCTGTCTTCTTTGGCGCTGTGTGTCTCCTCTGTGTGCTTATAGCTTTTGGTTGAAGTTCAACTGTTGAAGAATCAGTCAGCATTCCTTCAGCTGCTATTGTCCAGTCCTTGCCGCCGCGTGTTGATCGGTCTCCCATATTTCTGGTCGCTTGGTAGACACTTACTGTTGATAGGGTTCTTGCTATTCAATTTTCAGGACTTCTTTTTCTTGGCGCGAGAGTGTGTTCACTGTTGCGACGTCATACGGACGTCATTGGGGCTGAAGGATGGTTTTGTTGCTTGCTTGAATGAGCTCTTCTTTTCTGTGTGTCTATTGTACTTGACGTGTGTATACTGTGTACTTGCGTTCGTGCGTGTGTGTGTGTGTGTGCGTGTGTGTGTGTGTGTGTGTGTGTGTGTGTGTGTGTGTGTGTGTGTGTGTGTGTGTGTGTGTGCACTTATCTAGCTCACTGTACGTGTGTAAACTCATTTTGCACAGCCTCCCACACTCTGGTCACTATTCACTCTAACCTCTTTACGCATTTCTCGATGCCTTAGCCTCCCTTGTGCCGTATAGCCCCCCTTGACATGCTTTCAGTGTCCCGCAGTGTTATTTCAATTCAAACTGAAGTGTACAGTGTGTCAGGCACAAGAGTACGTGCTTTCTCCTTCGTCACTATGTGGGTGTGGTAATTGTGCAATCCTGTAACGTGTTGACAATTGTGCTATGTCACGCCATCCCTCTCGTCGCAGAGTCAGAACTGATTGTATCCTGCATACACCTTACCATAATCAATGTGTTTGTCTACACCTCCAGTGTGTCGATATCCCCTAACATCCAAAGATCAAAATTTTATGTATGTATGCTAGTTGGTTGTACATACATGTATACATTGTGTGTCTTCGTACAATGTATGCATGTATGTGTGTATATTTAGTGGGTTTGGTATGTAATTTTTAGTGTGTAAGTGTGCATGCTATGTGACAGTATAACATTGCATTTCCCTCTTTTCATCTTCAGAGAAATGGACTTTATAACTCGTCTAGAGAGCAAGTTTGACTATGAGCGTGTCTCCAGCTACATGCTGCAGTACTGGTCTGCATCCGTGTTCATCTCGATTGCATACGTCGTCATCATCTTCTCCATTCAGAGGTGGATGAGAGATAGAAAGCCTTACTCGCTGCAGAGGTGGTTGTTTGCGTGGAGCACCGCCCTCACTTGTATCAGCCTGGTTGGACTATACCGAACAGGTGGGTAGACGTGCAAGTTGGGAAGAGGGAGGGGTTGTGTAGCAGGCAGGGCATTTGTCCTACAGAAGTTTATTTTAATGAAGTTTACTCACTCGCACACATGAACACACACAACCTACACACACACGCGCACACACACACACACACACACACACACACACACACACACACACACACACACACACACACACATGCATGCATATACGTACTTTGCATACCCTAATCACACTTGGTGCCCCATACGCACATTGCATGCATGTGGGCACAAATGCACACGTACGTACACCAACACTTGTGACAGATAGTCAGACCATTTAGTCTATCTTAACAATACACAGATACACCTGGTGGCCTCTCATAATCCTGCATATGGACTGTCAATAATACTTATCTATGTTGTCACATATTTTCTATGCACATTTTCTACAAAACCAGGCGTTATTACTGGTTTATACGTAGATAGTGTCTTCACTGATGATAGAGTTCTTTTCTGCAAGTCTTTCTTGTAACGTCATTGCAAAGGGTAGCAGTTTTGTCATGCATACGTACGTATTGTCAGGCCTGAAGTGTGAAGCACTGAAAGAACCTGAGAACTGCTTCTTTCATCTGGGATCATTTTACACACTTGTACACGTTGTGTGTGAGTTTTGTATGGTATGAGATTCACAGGACAGTAGAAGGTGAAGAGTTCATCACAGGTGCATGACTCTTGAGGTTGCTTTCCCTCTGTACCTGTTCACAGTCAATACATTAATGTTTGATATACAGTCAATTTGACTGAAATGGCAAATGGTTGAATGAGCAACTGCTGCTTGCCTCTGCCTCACGGCTATTGTCCAGTGCTGCTATGCCATCACACCATTTGCCACGTAATAGTTAAATGCTACCCAACAGGTATCAACTGAGTGCTGAGTGGTCAAATCCTGTATACACAGATTGGTCAGCATTTAATTGTTCTATATCCCAACTAATAGGCTAGCAGTTTGACTTATACGTAGCTGTTCTTCCTAGCAATGTCCTTGCCCGCTGGACGTCTATCAAAAAATAGAGCCCTCTGATGTCATCTCCAAAGCCTCAAGACCAGTCTACAAGGTTTAGGAACAGAGAATAGATGCCTGTTACCATGGCAATGGGGTCTACCATTTTAACAACCATTCTGAAATTGACCGTACATACGTACATACGGGCAACTTTTGAACTTAACTAGAGTTGGCAAGTTCACACTAAGTTGATATGATATGTTATTACCTCGAGCTTAGGAAACACCCACACAAGCACTGTGCATTTAGCGTGAACGTCTTTTGCATCACTGCACTTGCTCATAACTTTCATCTTCACTTCTTCATCTCATTTGCTGTCTCTCCTCCCGCTCCTTCCCATCCCTTAGCCCCTGTGCTGCTCAACATCGGCTTCACTAAAGGCTGGCATACCACAATGTGTATAGACGTAACCCCAACCTCTCCCGTCAAAGACGGCCTTCCCTTGAGATGGTTCCAGCCGGGAGTGTGGTCCTTCCTATTTGGCTTCTCAAAGTTACCAGAGCTTGTGGACACCCTCTTCATCGTCCTTCGCAAGCAGAAACTCATCTTCCTCCACTGGTACCACCACATTACAGTGTTCACCTACTGCTGGTACTACTATTCCCATATGATATCCACAGTGCAGTGGTTCATGGTGATGAACTATTTCGTACACTCTATTATGTATTTCTACTATGCCATTCGCGCTGGCGGAATCTGTAGGCCACCAAAATGGGTTAATATGTTCATTACAATTCTCCAACTCTTACAGATGGTCGGAGGTGTGATTATTAACGCCCGAATCGCAATGAATATTGGTAACCCAGACTTCTATTGTGATGGCGTTATCGAAACTACCTATTTTCACGTAATTGTATCTTTTGCCATGTACGGGAGCTATTTTATACTCTTCCTGCACTTCTTCTACACTGCTTACTTCACCAAGCCAGCTAGCATCGACAAGGAGTCAAACGGAGCCATCTCTGCAAAGAAGCTGGAGTGATTAGAGCATGATGCGTGTTATATTATCTCGACATAATGTATTATTCATGTTTTTATATGAATAATATAATATATAAGTTATTAGCTCTTTTGACTCAATTATATTATTGCACTGTTGTATATACAGTTATTCATATTAGCAGGACTGAAGAATGTGGTCGTGTTTATGAATATAATTGTAAAATGTTGTTACACAGTGAAGTGTGTGGTATTTACAATACTGCATGGTATCTAAAGATACATGTACTTGTTGTGGCACCTCTGAATTCAATGAAGTGTATATATAAACTATCTGTAGTAAGCATATCTAGCTGCTTGTGATCACGACTTGTTACAGACTTCCCAGTTCCCAGTCCCAGAAGTTATAGCTTTATAATAATTATATCTAGTATAATATACCAGAGCTAAGAATTTACACATGTCACGTATACACTCAATCACAGGTATATCAGATGATGAGAATGTAAACCCACTTCATAGTAAGTGATGGAGAACGGACCACTGTTAATTATAATTCTGCAATTTAATGTATTTACTTATATCACTCTACACATATTGCATGGCCTGGGTTGGTCTTTAGGGGGTTTTGTGACAGTGTTGACTTCTACGCAGATTTGTAGCCTTTTCAGCAGCAGTACTCACTAATGGGAACATGCAGCTTGCATTACTAGCTACATGCAAAACTAAAAACTGCCAGTTTTGCATGTAAGTCACGTTTAAGGCCTATGGAGCCAAAGATCCGCAATTCATAAGGTGTGAACTTCACTACATACACTGCTCGTCCTTTTTCGAACAACCCCATCCAGGTATTAATCCACTTGAATGCAAACATGCACACAATTTAAAGCAATGTCCGCATACATTGAATTCATGTATGTGCAAACATGTGCAAACAGGAGTGTAAATTCATGCACACATTCGCTCCTGGTACAAAACACACTGTACATAATAAAGATGAATACAAAAGTGTACAAAACTTAGTTTTATGTATCAGAGCAGCAGCTAAAAGTTAGTCCCCAGATCACTAAAGTCCAAGACGCTGGAACTCTTGCTCAATTGCATCCAGATCGGGAAGCTGCCCAGGAGGGAGGACGTTAAACTGTCTCACATTAACGGCAATGAAGTCCCCTCCAACGTTATGGTTCCACACCAGTTGTAGCAGGTAAGTGTGTTGGGGTTGAGGCGGACGACGGTCGATGATGACCATACGCTTGGTATACACAGCATGCCCCCTTGCCTGTACACCTGGGAACGGGAATAGGGCCCTCACCATATCACGAATGCTCTCCATTTCGCCGTCATTCAGTCCCAAGTCGTGATGAACATTCTGCCCACCGTTGGTGTGGTCCGTTCCTTCTACATGAGCATTTCCAGGTGCACTCACTTGTCCGCTCAAGCACCAAACAGTCAGGGACGCAAGGTACGGCATCACTGTGCGCCATTGGTCGTGATGGCCCACTGCACGTCTGTCATTCCTCCCGACTAACGGGCCTAAGGTAGACGCAAACGCGTTAGCAAAGTTCTGTGGAAGAATGGCTTCCAGAATTCCTCGGACCACTTCTTGGTCTTCGCGATACAACTCCAACTCTCCATTGGCATTACCGGCCATTTTGTAAGATAACATCCGGCCTCCATTTTTAATTGGCCCGGAAGAAGGGACCACGACTCCCAGACAGCTTCACTTCCTTTTTAGTAGACTGGATGGAGCACGCGTATGGAATCAAGAATAACTTATGTTTTATCCATTGCTTACTCGCATTCAATGCCTAATGTTATGATATTGTTTGCATAAACACAGTACATTAGATATCAGATGAATCACAATGCCCACTATAGCTAAGCCACAGTCAGCTAGCTACCTAGTCTAGCTATATAGCTAATGAACAAAGAGAAATTGAAAATCACTTATATATATAGGTATATGGCATATCATTAAATACAACCTGATTGGTGAATGCTTGCCTGAATGGATACTTTGATTCACTTTATTTGTGAATCATATTCTGTTTTTCAAATATGTCTGCAAGGCCATTGGAACTTTGCATCAGGGTTGATGTCATGCTCTGGACATGCAAAGATTTTCAGCAAAAGTAGCAGTAACTAATCATTTGCTATATGAGATTAGCTTTTATGACTAAGGGTGGTCTGCATTCAATAAGCGCATGGAGGATTGGCAATGAAGTATGAATGGTTGTTTCTAACATTTGCACTGCAGTCATACACAAACTGTTATATGCAAGTTCCATTGGCAATATGTGCATAATAAGTATTATTGGGTAAGTAATTTAAGCAGCAAGCATGCGATATGTATATATTATGGATTCAAACTCATGCAATTCCCTTAAGTTGTGCAAATGACTGATAACCAAGCATGAATTAGGTGTGGCAGGACAAGCAGACTATCACACACCTTGTATTCCCATAGCTGTACACCACATCCTACCACACCATATGTTGTCAGTACTGTTATCTTCATTGAAGCTATATACTAACTATTATAAATAGTATAATACAGTTACTATAATGGTATACAGAATTATATGCATGTTGTACTGTACTATTCAGTTATATTTATGGCTGCTGCTTGCATGTAATGCATGCACAGTAGCCACAGTGGTAATTCTGTTAACATGTTGCTTTGCCATGTTACATGAGAATTCATTCAGGTTGTGATTATCAAGTTACTAATAGCCAAAATAGTCTTGTGTACTCAGTAGCAGCAGCAGTGTAGTGATGTCATTACAGTAACTGAGGAAGCTCCCAGACAGGCGAGGCCAAATCCTTTTATGTGCAATTGCAAGCTAAGCCTCCTTCCATTTAACTAGCAAGCTATACGCATACAACTGGTTTCCCTAAAGTAATAAATGTAAGGTCACTGATTCGAATTCAAGGTGTACAATTGTCCACAAAACCAATTGTAATAGAATATGGTAAGACATGAATGCTACATGCGTTTATTTGCACACAAAATGTCTTACAGCTAATCCTAGTGAACAGGAGACTTCTCCACATGTGGACACTTACAATGGAGCAACACCGTTCCATTGAAAGCCACTAGATGCAGTGAGAACTCTGACTTGCCACACCTGTAGCTATAGCTAGTCTATAAGGCTTAGCTCTAAATTTGACAGAGGTCACTCAGTACATGCATGACCATATGCACACACATGT
>OZ025869.1:13688954-13696454 GCA_964019415.1 Ianthella basta
CCCCTCCTGGTCCTCCCCATCCCCAACAGGTAGCAATGGTCCCCCAGGAGGTGACGGACCTCCTGGAAGTCAAGGTCCTCGGGGATCTGATGGACCTCCCGGGTCAAGTGGTCCCCCAGGTGCGTAAGTGAACCAAGGAAGGGGGCAGGGCTTGAATTGAGAATAATGAAGTTATCTTTGAGGAATGTTCTGGAAATTCCACTACTTAGTATTAAATATGCGTAGACCATTCAAATTCAGAGTCCTTCTTGCCACGTGTACTGGTACTTGTACAAAGTATATGTTTGTGCTATTTGGGACCAGGGAAGCTGGCTGCTTTAAGGAAGTGACAGCATTACTGGGCAGTACGGCAGGGATTTGTGCTGTTTAAAAGCTATTTAGGGCCAGGGAGGCTGGCTATTTACCAATTTTGGCTGCTGTAAAATACTCCACAATTGTGGGATTGTGAGATATAGCTGTTAGCAAGTGGTACTCTGTAATGAATTGGAATGTGTCCTGATGTGATTTCGTGTGTTCTGAAGGACCTCCTGGTCAGGGGCAGAGAGGAAGTCAGGGGCTACCTGGACCGCCTGGTACACCTGGAAATAATGGACTGGACGGATCGCCTGGTGTGTGTGTGTGTGTGTGTGTGTGTGTGTGTGTGTGTGTGTGTGTGTGTGTGTGTGTGTGTGTGTGTGTGTGTGTGTGTGTGTGTGTGTGTGTGCGTCTGTGTGTGTGCGTGCCTGTGTGTGTGCGTGCATGTTTAACCCATTAACGCCGAATGTCGAGTACACTTGACGGTATTGCATAATTTAATACTAATCTCTATAGTTATTACAACTTATTGCATTGTACTGCATATTAACATTTCATGTTATACACGTTTCTATGCATTACACATTATTACCCATTACTGCATGTTACAACTCTTTACATGCTGATAGATTTCATTCTGTGGCCAATAATCCTTATGTGTTACATCCATATGAATCTATTTGCTGCTCTCTCACGCATGCCAGAGCTTAGTTTGAGGTTTACTGCAGAGTTGCCACTGCATGCATGTGTTCATAGTCTTTCACTAGGGGCAGGGGGCTACTTTAAACAGGTGGTTGTCTTATAATGAGCCCTTTAAAAATGGATTCTCTGAGAAACATTTTGTCAAATGTGTAGTTAACAGCTATTGTCTTTTCCTGTGACGAAGCCCCTGGTGCCTCTCCTTCATGTGCTGTCCTTGTCTCCTTGGTGCTGCAGGTGTTGGAGCTAAAGGAGAACGTGGAAGCATAGGGCCATCTGGACCCACTGGTCCGCCAGGGGCACCTGGTAATGTGTGTGTGTATTCTCATTAGTATAAATTATGTGTATGTGTGTATAATATACGTATGTGTGTGTATGTCTGTGTGTGTGTGTGTGTGTGTGTGTGTGTGTGTGTGTGTGTGTGTGTGTGTGTGTGTGTGTGTGTGTGTGTGAGAGAGAGAGAGAGATAGTCTAATAGTACTGTCCATACATGCCCATCTCTAAGCAACCCACGTATGTGTACAGTACGTCCATCTGTCTGTCTGTCTGTTGCAAGGGATCCATCTTATTTGACTACACATTTTTGACATTTACTGTACAGGCGATGCAGGTCAGACGAGAGCTGGTCCACCAGGGCCCCCAGGACCACAAGGATCACCTGGACAGGGTCTCCAAGGTCCTCCTGGTTCTCGAGGTACAGTGAGAGTACACCTTATCATAAAACAAGTGTGAATGTCAAAACACACATACGTACACGGACCAGATACGGTCATGTGTGATAGAGTTATATCACAGAGTAAACAGGCCAAGGGAGAACCCTGCACCAACTAATGGTGCTGTAGCCAACATGTCTGCCAACATACACTTAGCTTGATCCTTGTTATGGGCGATTGAGCACTCCTAGAGACACATGTCCATTCAGGTGTGCTCAACTGTCCAAAAGAAAAATCAATCAATCAATCAATCTACTATCAACTCAGCATGCCTAACAACCTTCCTGAATGTCTGCCAACTTGTCTGGAATGGTGGAGTGACAGCTTCTTGCTATTGACATAACTGGGCGTGGTCAATTGACGTAACTGGGCGTGGTCAATTAACAGTGCAGTGTCAGTACTGCTGAGAACTGCCTGCTGCTACCATTAGCCATCAACAGATACCATGGCACAGGCAGGAGGAGCCTATGTTTGAATGGCCTGTGGCATCCATGAGATTCCCCCAGACAATGAGCTGAGGCTTGATAGCAACATGACCCTGCTTCACTAATGACTAGTAATTGATTGAATGTGAACTTGAGGTTGATTAGCTTTCCTGTAGCAGGGGCAATGGTGATGAGGGTCTTCATCAGTTTCCCGTAGCAGGTAGGGGCAGTAGTAACACGTTTCAACCACGAGGGTTTTCGTCAGTTACAAGACCCTCGTGGTCAAAACGTCTGACAACTGCCCCGACCTGCGTGAAAGCTCATCAAGTTCAAGTTCATAACTGCTCTGTAGCACAAGCCTCTTAGTCTACCACATTATAGTAATTGATTGGTTGATTGTTTCCTGTGTTTTCTTGTTAGCGTACTGTGATAAATCTTGGTGGTCGTTTGTTCACAGGTCCGCAAGGTCTACCTGGGCAAGGTTTCCCCGGACCACAGGGTAGACCTGGCAATGCTGGATCGATTGGACAACCTGGCCCCCCTGGTTCTCCAGGCTCTCCAGGTACGTAACTGCATACGTGCATGCATGTATCTCTACCATTACAAACAGAATGGCTATCTTCTGTACTATCGAATACTGGACTATATTAGGCAAGGATGTAGAGAGAGTGAGGGGTTGTACACATTGAGAAAGTCCCTTTCACATTCAGCCTAGAATGTACATGCATCTGTAATTTATGGCGGCAATGAAATCTAGTCCCAAATACCAAAGAACTGTACTGGCAGATAAATGTCTGTTGCCACACTGTACTTGCCTCTCCTGCTACTGGAGAAGGTGCTTCCAGTTGATGCTTGCGTTGGTTCCCCACGATTATACAGTACTGTATATCTGAGTATTCACCTTGCAGTAAGCAGCCTTGATGTATTGTGACATCAATAGCTAGCAGACTAAGCTGTAGGGGGTATTCACTGCTAATGCAATACACATTTAGTAATTTTGCGTCCTTCTCAAGTATGTAAGATGCATTAATTTGTGTATCTCTGTTTTACTCAGACGTTTACAGAATGTGATCAGAACATTAGTGTGTATTACTTGTACAATATACTTCAGTTGCAATCGATGGAACATACAGTAAAAGACTCTGTAGTGTTGTACTGATGTCCATGTATGTAATATCACAGGCAAGTGTGAATCCATGGTACATGCCCTAAATTGTAGCTGTATTTGTTACTTGAATTCATCTACATATGTACCTTGTTCCAGGTTCTGACGGTCAGAATGGAGCCCAAGGACCTCCTGGGTTGCGAGGACCACCAGGTAAAGAATAGGACAAGTATTAGTAACGTACACCGCACTTGTGATGTACAGTACATATCAAAGATGAGGCCAGAGGCTGAGGAGGATGTTACTGATACAATGCACAAACACACACACACTGGCAACCCATACGTAGCTACATGCATGCACATCCATACACAAACACATACACGCACACTCTCACACACATACACACACGCACACACACACACACACACACACACACATACACATACACACACACACACACACACACACACACACACACACACACACACACACACACACACACACACACACATACACACACACACACACACACACACATACACACACACACACACACACACACACACATACACACACATACACACACACACACACACACACACACACACACACACACACACACACACACACATACACACAGACACACACACACACACATACACACGCCCACAGTGTCTAGTAGCGTCCAAGTGCTTGTGGTTCCCTTTCTCTGCTGCTATGTACTGTAGGTGGTACTGGTGCCAGTGTGCAAGGTCCCCCTGGTTCACCAGGAGGCAGAGGAGAGAGAGGTTTTGAAGGCCAACAAGGACCGCCAGGGGACTCTGGAGAACAAGGTATGTTTCCAGTTTATGTTGCTGTGGCGTACACATTAGTGAGCTTGTTCTTGAGCAATCACATGCGTAATACTGTAGGTTAAATTAGTGAGAGTCTTTGTTAGTCACTAAACATTAGCTATTTCTTGCAGAGTATGTTTTGAGGGGCAGAACAGGCCAAAGACCAAATTTGTAATTTACGTGCCTCGTACAATTCAGAGGGGTTGTCACCTCTGCATCTATAATGGTGTGAAACGTTTTCTTCAATTTTTTCAATTTGCTCACAAGCTATGGGCAGTTGTTAGCTAGGATACGATTACTGTATGCAGCTATAAACCTGTTTGTATCCTAGGCAACAGCTGGCTACATGGAATTGGATTAAAGTTTGCATAAATCTGCTGGAAACGTGCTAGGTTCAAGCATGATTTCCATGGTAGCGATATTTCATTCTGTGTAAGAGTTAATGCATGTCACCTCTTGTGTCTGTTTTGAAGGTCCACCTGGTTCCAGTGGAGTGAGAGGGATGCCGGGACCACCAGGTACATGTACTGTACACACATACACACACACGCACACGCACGCACAAGCACATGTTCATATACTGTACACCTATGTACACACACAACATACACACAGCACCTCACTAATGCACACACTCTCAAGTGCACAATTACGTACATAATACACCGTTTTACTATACTATACAAATCTCAAACATAACCTGGATCATCCCCTAATCTCCCATAGGTGGACAAGGAGACACAGGCACTCCAGGAGCGAAGGGGTCCACAGGTACATGCACATTAGAGCAGACGCTAACATACTGTAACTGAGCTGTACCTTGGTTGTGTGTGCGTGGGTGTCTGGGTGGGTGGGTGGGTGCAGGCAGCGTATTGTCTATTTGGGACTATATGCCTATTGCATGTATCCTGTTCTGTGTATTTTGTGCGTACAGTAACGAACATTGTGTGTCTACTACGTATTGTTCTGTTTGTGTCGTGCACACAGGTGATGAGGGGCCTCGTGGACCGAGGGGATTTAACGGTGAAGCTGGCCCTCCTGGGACTGGGGCACAGGGTCCACGTGGTTCCCCTGGTGCTATGGGGCCTCAGGGTCCTTCAGGGGAGCCAGGAATTGGTGCTCAAGGGGGCGAAGGGCCACCTGGAGAGACTGGACCGAAGGGTATGTGAGTACGCATGTGTTCATATGTGATGCACCATTTGTGGTGTGTGTGTGTGTGTGTGTGTGTGTGCGTGTGTGTGTGTGTGCGTGTGTGTGTGCGCGTGTGTGTGTGCGTGTGTGTGTGCGCACGTGTGTGTGTGTGTGTGTGTGTGTCGGCTGCACGTCTTCTGTGGCACCTCTCTATTCTGGACACCTTTGTCACAGTTTGCAACAAGCTTCATTATCCTAATTACTTATTTGAGAATTGTCCTTTCTTCTGAGGCAATTCTGTATACACCCTTATGCTTTTGGCTTCAAACCAAGGCAGGTCACTGCTGAAATTAGTTTAACACTATTTGAAATATTGAATACGTGCCATTTATGGACTATACACTGTTTTAGCACTTGTGGCTAATTCTTGGTGTAATCTTAAGACCTCGTTGTCTTACTCTTTGATCATTTTCCTGTGCAGGAGAGCCTGGTGAATCAGTAACTGGTCCGCGAGGCCCTACTGGTAGTGCTGGAGAAGCTGGCACTCAAGGACCTCCAGGTGCACCTGGTCCACCAGGCGGACCTGGCGTCACAGGGCCAACTGGAGCAAAGGGTGAGTGAGTGCAGGTTCAATTTTGCTCTCAACAGTGAAGGTGGCATTATACGCATATACGTATTTAATCCTGTTCAGTAACCCAGTGTATGTATGTATAATTATGTGTAGGTTGGGCTTGCTATGAATCTCATTAGAGATAATGAATTTCATTACAGTTTGGTACTCATTAAGCCATTCTTCCACTTTGCACTGTGTTCTCTCACAGACATCAGTACCGATTACATTGTACGCTCACTGCTCAAATATCTCCAGAGAGCTCTTTTACCAGTTTGTACCAGTTTGTACTGGTTTGTACCGGTTTACACTTACACACCTGATGGTAGTAGGAACATGAAACACTGCTTTGCATTAACAGACATGTACTAACAATGGTTGGAGTACATCAAGGAAGAAGCTAAATTTTCATATGACATTGTTTATTGACTGCACTTACGTACTTGTAAGTTCAAATGATCTGTACATGATTAGACCACTGACCAATCAAGATCAACAGTGTTACAGCTTTAACCTTGCAACCATTTAACCTTGCTTCAAACTCTCTACTAATACACATGCATATTCCTCAGTACCACAGTCAAACTGTCACTGTTGAGCGCCTTCCTCCACTCCTGACACGGTGTCACTGTCTCTCCCACTCCCATCACACTGACACTTTCACTCTCCCTCCCCTCCCCTAGTCCCATCACACTGACACTTTCACTCTCCCTCCCCTCCCCTAGTCCCTCTCCCTCCCCTCCCCTAGTCCCATCACACTGACACTTTCACTCTCCCTCCCCTCCCCTAGTCCCATCACACTGACACTTTCACTCTCCCTTCCCCTAGTCCCGTCACACTGTCACTTTCACCCTCCCTCCCCTCCTCACAGGTGACAGAGGTACACCGGGCAACCCTGGCTCACAAGGCTCTCCTGGTCCATCAGGAGGGTCCGGTCCAAGTGGAGCACCTGGTGAGGCTGATCACTATTACTACTTGTTATCATTACATCTTCCTGCTGTCTGATCAATGTGCTAAAGGCTCAGTGTGCATACTCTGACACTCACCTGTATTACCAATAGTGCATGTACTCTTTGTATTACTGCTTACAGTATGTACATATGTATGTAGGTGAGGGTGATGTATGGAACGCTTAGTTCTACTTTCTTCTATGCATGGTGGTATGCTCCTTGCATCAAATGCATTTTGGCCTTAGGTTTATATTATAATGGATACATCGTAACCGCCTTAGAGTGCATGTACTGATGTGTGGTCATTTTTTCCTCATTCCTCCTTCCCCTCCCTCATTCCTCCTTCTCCCATACCCTTATTCTGCTTCCCTGTCTCCTATCCTCAATCCCCCCCCCCCACCTTTCTCCCCTAATATCCACCTTTCCAAGGCCGTCCTGGACCAGTGGGTCTCCCTGGAACTGGACAACCTGGTACCCGAGGAGACCGAGGACCAGCAGGACCACCTGGTGATCGTGGTAGTCAGGGACCTCCAGGTACAGCCTTCACCTTATACTGAGTGCTGTGTGTGTGTGTGTGTGTGTGTGTGTGTGTGTGTGTCTGTGTGTGTGTGTGTGTGTGTAGTGCTGTGACAGTTTCAGTTTTGTGTCATGTTTCATTGTTTAGTATTTGAATGCATCTGCAAATGAAACACAAGAGGTAGTAAAGAAGCGTCAGTGACATTCGTATGTAAACTGTC
>OZ025869.1:13703954-13766454 GCA_964019415.1 Ianthella basta
TACTGATTACAAACAACAAAATCTTTCATGATCCCTTTCCCTTTGACGTAATAGATCCACTGCAGCCTTACAAATAGCAGTGCTCAATGACATCATCATGAATTGCAGTGAGGCCTCCCAACAAACTACCTTTGGGAAAGATGTGTACAGATGGTCTACTAGAGTGTTGGTTGTATTACTGAGGTAGGCTGCAATGCTTTAGTGCTATGTTAGCCCTATTTGGGCCAGGGTGGTTGGCTGTTTTTAAATAGGTGGCTGCATAACAGAGGTAGACTACAATGTATTAGTGCTGTAATAGACATTAGAGACAAGTGCGGCTTGATGACCACCTCCCACAGAGAGTGTGAGGGATATAAATGGAGTATGTGAAGTCATTACATGTGTGCACACACAGTGCTTTTAATCAATATGAATAATTCGAGACCTCAATGAGCAAGCACGGCCTTTGGCTGCGCTCGCTCCGTGTCGCGTTGCCAAGTGGACAATGCAAGCCAACCATCACCATTTTGGTGATTGCAGCTGGGTGACACTGCCTGGGTATAGTGCTGATCTTGTTTGCACTGACGTTGGCCACTGTCATGCACTTGCATGCACATATACATAGCGATAGCTACATCTACACTATGTTAAAAGTATTGCATGGTCATGTCTTTCCTTAGCCAATAAGGCAGTGCCGAAGCCAAGCAAGCTTTTTGTGCAATAGCTTACTTCGCAATAGAGAGAGGGCTTTCAGTAGCCAAGAACGCTAACAGCTAAAGAACCCAAATAGTGAAATAGAAATACTCATGTATCGATAGCCAGAGCAGCTCCCTCGCACCAGATAATAACAGTAAGCTTCTGCGCAAGTGTATATAAGTGATAATAAGAGGTGGCTGTATAACAGAGGTAGACTACAATGTATTAGTGCTGTAATAGACATTAGAGACATTGGTAGTTTCAGAAGGTGACTGCATCATACAGTGACTATCATTCACAGGCGGGGAAACTTTACAAAACAAAGAGACTTTCACCATGCAATAGTAAGTGTGGCTTGAGAGCCACCTCCCACAGCGAGTGTGAGGGATATGAATGTAGTATGTAAATAATAATAATTATAATAATATTAATTGATCTTATTTAATGTGGGGAACTTTTGGCCAAAAGGCTACTCTTCCAGGCACCCATTATACATAATACAAACAAAATAGACACATATATACAGTAAGATCAGTTAGTTATTCGTTCAGTGGGGCTGTTTGTTGTCAGGGGGTGCTGCCACTGAAAATTTCTCTGCCATGGTCTGGGCTTGAGCTTGAACCAGAAACATCCCATAATCATGGATCTTGGCTCCAGGCCACCAGCACCCCCAAAAGTCAATATATGTGTGCACACACAGTGCTTTCAATCACTATGAAGAATTTAAGGCTTCAAAAACTATCCCTTTTACCTTATAGGTAGCCCAGATACAACAAATAATGAAGACACAGCTGCAAAAGGCACTGTTTACTAACTGAAGAAGGAAATTTATGCAATAATCAAAGAAAAACCTCATCTGTTGGCACATTTCTCCAATGATGTGTTAATACACTGAATGCAGCTATGGATTCAGGAGAAGTGTATATAAGTCCAAAGCACAGGGAGAGGGAGCATCAACTGCAATAGCTTGTCTGGATCATCCAATGACTGACAAGCAAGTCCTAATGGAGTTTGAAAGTAAAGACCGAAAACAGCGCCACTGGAACACCTTCCTCACGGCCTTCGTGGCAGTCACCTTCACGGTGGCCCTCTTGGAAGGAGCAGGACTGATCATCTTCTACACTCATTTCCAAGCTGAAAATGCAGCATTGGAGACCAGGATTGCCACCCTTGAGACTAGGGAGCTTGCGCCTAACACAGTTGAAATGGTGACAGAGAGCAGCACAGGTGAGACACCAACAACTCATGCTTGATCAACTGCACGTCGCCAACAGATCTATTCCAGCACACACACATGTAGACTGACAGAACACACACACATGTACACACTTCAATTTACTTACTCTGTTATTACATACATGCTCTTAAAGTACCTAATGTAACAATCTTGGTAAGTTTATGACAGTTAGACTAGCAAAAGCCCACATAAACTCCATTCAAGCCTCCACCTCCTTCTCCACTCCCTTCACCTCTTTCCCTCCCCCTCTGTTCCTCCCTCCTATTCAGATTCAGACACAGTGAAGAGAGCGGCCGCAGATGCACGCTACAGATCCTACCGGCCATCCTCCCATTACCCATCACAGGATTGCAAATGCCCACCTGGAAAGCCCGGACCACCAGGACCACCAGGACCAGAAGGTACAGTATAACATTGAATGTATGAATTTGTGTGTGCATTTGAGCAGTGTAGCACGGACATACGTACCACTTCAGAAGCATTGATTATGAAGGTCATTCATGTAGAATTTCACTGATAGCCTAGAAGGTAGCATTAGGAAGGTTAATACAAAATCCCTTAGCAAGTGCACTGGTGGAGGCCATGGTGAGCACTAGTGTGATGGCGTAGAACAAATGGCATTACCAGATAGATTGCCCAAGAGGTGGCCATACTCTCTTTAAGTATTGCTTCCAAACACGTAATAATGAAAAGCAAGATTAGTAACCAACAGCAATCATGCAGATACATACGTATAGGATGAGTTCTCTTTACCTCAGAATGTTTATACATTATATGTGGTAATCTGTTCTGTTAACCCGTTCACAATAGCATTGTTTCATTATGTGTCTAGGACCACAAGGAATAGGAATACAAGGCCGCCCCGGCCAGGATGGAAAACCAGGTATGTGGATGTGTTCTAGCACAGCCATACAGCATGGAAGTAGCACAGTTCCCGATTAATGCATGCATGCAATATTGCCATCTGGTTGGCACTGTTACCGTGCATGTGTATGGCAGACAGACTGACACAGAGAGTGCAGCTATGGCCTTTCAGACTGGGAAATGTGCAAATGTAACTTATTCTCTCACATTCTCCCCTCCCTCATTCTGCCTCTCTCTTCTCCTCCTCTCCTCTAAACAGGTAACCCCGGAAAGCCAGGACGAGATGGAGACCCAGGACCCCCTGGGAAGCCAGGCAGGGATGGTAACCCTGGCAAACCAGGACCTCAAGGACCTCCTGGCCCCAAGGGAGATGTAGGTAAGCCAGGACGTCCAGGCCAAAAGGGAGACCAAGGCGCTCCAGGTTATCCGGGAGAGAAGGGAGATACAGGAGCACCAGGCAAGCCTGGAAGGCCAGGCCAGAAGGGAGACCAAGGAGCACCAGGCAAGCCAGGATTGCCAGGGAGAGATGGAGATCCAGGAGCACCAGGCAAGCCAGGAGTGCCAGGGGATGATGGAGAGCCAGGAGCACCAGGCAAGCCAGGAAGGCCAGGCCAAAAGGGAGACCAAGGAGCACCAGGCAAGCCAGGAGTGCCAGGGAGAGATGGAGATCCAGGAGCACCAGGCAAGCCAGGAAGGCCAGGCCAAAAGGGAGACCGAGGAGCACCAGGCAAGCCAGGAAGGCCAGGTGATGATGGAGAGCCAGGAGCACCAGGCAAGCCAGGTGTTCCGGGAGAGAGGGGAGATCAAGGAGCACCAGGCAAGCCAGGAAGGCCAGGCCAAAAGGGAGACCAAGGAGCACCAGGCAAGCCAGGAAGGCCAGGGGATGATGGAGAGCCAGGAGCACCAGGCAAGCCAGGTGCTCCGGGGGAGAAGGGAGATCAAGGAGCACCAGGCAAGCCAGACGGACAAGGCTGTTATTGCGGTTATGGAGCGAGTAGGTACTGGTCCCCCTACTGCAGCTGCAATGATGCCTACTAAGAGGACTAAAACCCACCGGCCACTTTGAGAATCAAACTTCCATAATTAAAACAGTAGCAATTCAGCAGGATCTGAAATATACCCTTTAGATTTTTAAAATAAAACCATAATGATTATTATTGTACTGTACATTAAAAGCACATTGTCAAGAATTATTATTACAGATTCAAGCTGACATGGTACAAATGTATTCTGCACGTAAGAACATAGGGAAATAAAGAGTGAAGAGAAAGAAAAAAACTGATTAAAGTACACATATGTACCACGCACGCACTAGCATAATATACACCACACCACACTAAACCTCCACCACACCACACTAAACCTCCACCACACCACACTAAACCTCCACCACACTGCACTACACCACCACACTACGTATACAGCACACCCACTATACACTACGAATACACTACACCTTTATACTAAACACACTACACATCACAATACACAACACACCACCACACTACACCACACTACACCACACTACACCACACTACACCACACTACACTACATCACACTACACTACACCACACTACACCACACTACACCACACTACACTACATCACACTACATCACACTACACCACACTACACTACATCACACTACACTACACTACACTACACCACACACCACTACACTACATCACACAACACTACACTACACCACACCACACACTCCACCACATCACACTACATCACACTACATCACACTACACCACACAACACCACACTACATCACACTACACCACACTACATCACATTACATCACACTACACTACACTACACCACACCACACTACACCACACTACACTACACCACATCACACTACATCACACTACATCACACTACACCACACAACACCACACTACATCACATTACATCACACTACACTACACTACACCACACTACACCACACTACACTACACCACATCACACTACATCACACTACATCACACTACACCACACAACACCACCCTACATCACATTACATCACACTACACTACACTACACTACACCACACACCACTACACTACATCACACAACACTACACTACACCACACCACACACTCCACCACATCACACTACATCACACTACATCACACTACACCACACAACACCACACTACATCACACTACACCACACTACATCACATTACATCACACTACACTACACTACACCACACTACACCACACTACACTACACCACATCACACTACATCACACTACATCACACTACACCACACAACACCACACTACATCACATTACATCACACTACACTACACTACATCACACTACACCACACCACGCTACACTACATCACACTACAACAAACTACACTACATTACACATCACACCACCACAATGCAATCCAAACCACATTACAGTATATTATGCAACACAAAATCTGTAATGTGGCAGGAATATATTAAACCTATTCCCCACCATTTGTCTCTTAACGTACTGTCGAATCCTGTCCGTGAAAACATACTTTGTCATTGCATTACTGGAGGGAACGAAAAGCACAGGGTCCCCCACAGAAATTCCAAGATCCTTAAGCTCAGTAGCGGAACACTTGCGACCACTGTAGTATGGCAACTTCATGGGTCCAAATGTTTCAGATGTCTCAAAAATCTGCAGAGGAAACAGAAATATCTTGGCAACTTTTGTGTCAGTATATATTCTAAAGTAATTCTAAAGTTATAGAAAGTAGTGCCTCATCAGTACTGATACATAAATACATGTTTTAAGTAACTGGCATACAAACATATGTACTAACATCAAATAGCCCAATCATAGTATTTAGACATAAAATTGTCATCAAAACATGATGTTTGAACATTTGAACAGTCCTGAGTGGCTAGGTAGGTCTGACAACATTTTAGTTCATTCACATTAACCAAGGGGGTTTGCAATAATACAGACATTTTGGCAACTATTCAGCTGCCTTCATCAGTGATGACACAACACGCCTATCATTTATATAAAGTGTATTATGCCAGAACTGATGAAGGAAGCTAAGTAGTAAAAACGTCTGCATTGTTGTGAACCTCCTTGGTTAGTGTGAGCGAGCTCAAATGACATCAAGTATGTTGTACATATATATGCTACAATTCTATGGAAATGAGTGCAAATATATACTACACTACATAATACAGCACTCTTATCATTTATATAAAGTGTACTAGCAGACAAATTAGCTGCTAGCTTGCTGAGTGCCAGCTATTCCTCTGCAGATTTTTGAGACATCTGGACCCGTAAAGTTGCCATACTACAATGTTCGCAAGTGTCCCGCTACTGAGCTTAAGGATCTTGGAATTTCTGTGGAGGACCCTGTGTTTGTCATTCCCTCCAGTGATGCAATTTAATGACAAAGTACGTTTTCACACACAGGATTCGACAGTACGTTGCTGTAGCATTACAGATTTTGTATTGCATAATGTATTGTAATGTGGTTTGGATTGCATTACGGTAGTGTGATGTGTAGTGTGATGTGGTATAGTGTGGTGTGGTGCAGTGCGTTGTGGTGTGGTGTGGTGCAGTGCGGTGTAGTGTAGTGAGATGTAGTGTGGTGTAGTGTAGTGTAGTGTGATGTGGTGTGGTGTGATGTGGTGTAGTGTAGTGTGATGTAGTTTGGTGTAGTGTGATGTAGTGTAGTGTGGTGCAGTGCGGTGTGGTGTGGTGTGGTGTGGTGTAGCGTGGTGTAGTGAGGTGTGGTGTGGTGTTGTGTAGTGCGATGTAGTGTGATGTAGTGTAGTGTGGTGTGGTGTGGTGTTGTGTAGTGTAGTGTAGTGTAGTGCAGTGCGGTGTAGTGTGATGTAGTATAGTGTGGTGTAGTGTAGTGTGTTGTAGTGTAGTGTAGTGTGATGTAGTGTGGTGTAGTGTGGTGTAGTGAGGTGTAGTGTGGTGTGTTCTGTATTGTTGTAGTGTAGTGGGTATGCTGTATACGTTGTGTGGTGTAGTGTGGTGTGGTGTGGTGGAGGTTTAGTGCGGTGTGGTGCATATTATGTTAGCGTGTGGAACATATGTGTACCTAAATCATGCAGTTTTTCCTAGTCTTCACTCCCTTATTTCCATATGTTCTTACATATTACATTAGTCATGTCAGCTTGAATCTGTAATAATAATTATTGTGCTTGTAATGTACAATAATATTCATTATGGTTATATTTTAAAAATCTAAAGAGTACATTTCAGATCCTGCTGAATTGCAACTGTTTTAATTATGTAAGTTTGATTCTCAAAGTGGCCAGTGGGTTTTAGTCCTCTTAGTAGGCGCGATTGCAGTTGCAGTCGGCAGACCAGTACCTCCTCGATCCATATCTGCACCAACAGCCTTGTCCACCCGGGTAGGGTGACTTAGTGGTCACTGGTACGTAGTCAGTGGTAGGCTTGTCAGTGGCTGGTGGATAGTAGTCCTTTCCATCATCACCGTCTTCACCGTCCTTTCCTGGCCTGCCTGGTTTGCCTGGTGCTCCTTGATCTCCCTTCTCCCCCGGAAAACCTGGCTTGCCCGGTGCTCCTTGATCTCCCTTCTCCCCCGGAAAACCTGGCTTGCCTGGTACTCCTGGCTCTCCATCATCACCTGGCCTTCCTGGTTTGCCTGGTGCTCCTAGGTCTCCCTTTTGGCCTGGCCTTCCTGGCTTGCCTGGTGCTCCTGGATCTCCATCTCTCCCTGGCCTGCCTGGCTTGCCTGGTGCTCCTCGGTCTCCCTTCTGCCCTGGAAAACCTGGCTTGCCTGGTACTCCTGGGTCTCCCTTTTGGCCTGGCCTTCCTGGCTTGCCTGGCACACCTGGATCTCCATCTCTCCCTGGCACTCCTGGCTTGCCTGGTGCTCCTCGGTCTCCCTTCTCTCCCGGAAAACCTGGCTTGCCTGGTACTCCTCGGTCTCCCTTTTGGCCTGGCCTTCCTGGCCTGCCTGGTACTCCTCGGTCTCCCTTCTGGCCTGGCCTTCCAGGCTTGCCTGGTGCTCCTGTATCTCCTGGCTTGCCCGGAAATCCTGGAGCGCCTCGGTCTCCCTTTTGGCCTGGACGTCCTGGTCTGCCTACATCTCCCTTGGGGCCAGGAGGTCCTTGAGGTCCTGGTCTGCCAGGTTTACCATCCCTGCCTGGCTTTCCAGGGGCTCCTGGGTCTCCATCTCGTCCTGGCTTTCCGGGGTTACCTGTTCAGAGGAGAGGAGTATGAAGAGAGGCAGAATCAGGAAGGGGAGGGTGCAAGAGAATAAGTTACATTTGCACATTTCCCAGTCTGAAAGGCCATAGCTGCACTCTCTGTGTCAGTCTGTCTGCCATACACATACACGGTAACAGTGCCAACCAGATGCCAATATTGCATGCATGCATCAATCAGGAACTGTGCTACTTCCATGCTGTATGGCTGTGCTGGAACACATCCACATACCTGGTTTTCCATTCTGGCCAGGGGGGCCTGGTCTTCCCTTTCCTGGTGGTCCTAGACACATAATGAAACAAAGTTATTGTGAACGGGTTAACAGAACAGATTACCACATATAATGTATAAACAGTCTGATAACTCATCCTATACGTATGTATCTGCATGTATACGTATGTATCTGCATGATTGCCGTTGGTTACTAATCTTGCTTTTCATTATTACGTGTGTGGAAGCAATATATGAAGAGAGTATGGCCACCTCTTGGGCAATCTATCTGGTAATGCCATTTGTTCTACGCCATCACACCAGTGCTCACCATGGCCTCCACCAGTGCACCTGCTGAGGAATTTTGTATTAACCTTCCCAATGCTACCTTCTAGGCTATCAGTGAAATTCTACATGAATGTCCTTCATATTCAGTACTGCTGAAGTGGTACGTATGTCTGTGCTACACTGCTCAAATGCACACACAAATTCATATGTACATTCAATGTTATACTGTACCTTCTGGTCCTGGTGGTCCTGGTGGTCCGGGCTTTCCAGGTGGGCATTTGCAATCCTGTGATGGGTAACGGGAGGATGGCTGGTAGGATCTGTAGCGCGAGTTTGTGGCCGATCTCTTCACTGTGTCTGAATCTGAATAGGAGGGAGGAACAGAGGGGAAGGGGAAGAGGTGATATTGCGAAGGAAGAGGAGGAGGTGGAGGCTTGAAGGGAGTTTATGCGTGCTTTTGCTAGTCTGAGGTTAAGTTGGAGTACTCATGAATCATCACCTGAAGGCGTGGTATGGATGCTATGCATACATGCGAACTAACGTCATAAACTTACCAAGATTGTTACATTAGGTACTTTAAGAGCATGTACGTAATAATAGAGTAAGTAAATTCAAGTGAGTACATATATGTGTGTTCTGTCATTGTACATGTGTGTGCTGGAACAGGTCTGTTGGTGACGTGCAGTTGATCAAGCATGAGTTGTTGGTGTCTCACCTGTGCTGCTCTCTGTCACCATTTCAACTGTGTTAGGCGGATACTCAAGGGTGGCAATCCTGGTCTCCAATGCTGCATTTTCAGCTTGGAAATGAGTATAGAAGATGATCAGTCCTGCTCCTTCCAAGAGGGCCACGGTGAAGGTGACTGCCACGAAGGCCGTGAGGAAGGTATTCCAGTGGCGCTGTTTTCGCTCTTTACTTTCAAACTCCATTAGGACTTGCTTGTCAGTCATTGGATGATCCAGACAAGCTATTGCAGTTGATGCTCCCTCTCCCTGTGCTTTGGACTTATATACACTTCTCCTGAATCCATAGCTGCATTCAGTGTATTAACACATCATTGGAGAAATGTGCCAACAGATAAGGTTCATTCCATGATTATTGCATAAATTCCCTTCTTCAGTTAGTAAACACTGCATTTTGCAGCTGTGTCTTCATTATGTGTTGTAACTTGGCTCCCTATAAGGGGAAGGGATAGTTTTGAAGCCTTAAATTCTTCATATTGATTGAAAGCACTGTGTGTGCACACATGCAATGACTTCACATACTACATTCACAGCCAGGTGTGGTTCTCTCTATGACTATTGCATAAATGTTCTTCTTCAGTTAGTAAACACTGCCTTTTGCAGCTGTGTCTTCATTATTTGTTGTAACTGGGCTCCCTATAAGAGGAAGGGATAGTTTTTGAAGCCATAAATTCTTCATATTGATTGAAAGCACTGTGTGTGCACACATGTACTGCATTTACATACTACATTCATAGCCCTCACACTCGCTGTGGGAGGTGGTTCTCATGCAAGCCACACTTACTATTGCATGGTGAAAGTCTCTTTGTTTTGTAAGTTTCCCAGCCTGTGAATGATAGTCACTGTATGATCCAGTCACCTCCTGAAACTACCAATGTTTCTAATGTCTATTACAGCACTAATACATTGTAGTCTACCTCTGTCATGCAGCCACCTCTTTTAAAAACAGCCAACCACCCTGGCCCAAATGGGGATAACATAACACTAATACATTGTAGCCTACCTCTGTAATGCAGCCACCACTCTTTAGTAGATCATCTGTACACATCTTGCCCAAGGGTAGTTTGTTGGGAGGCCTCACTGCAATCATGATGATGTCATTGAGCACTGCTATTTGTAAGGCTGCAGTGGATCTATTGTGTCAAAGGGAAAGGGATCATGAAAGAATTTGTTGTTTGTAATCAGTATCATTTACTAATATGTCTTCCAGCCAGTGCCATAGCCATGTAGAGTGAAGGTTGGGTTATGACTGAAGCCCTATATCACTTCCAGTTGACTTCCATAGCTGGAAGCCATGTAGAGTGAAGGTTGGGCTATAACTGAAGCCCTGTATACCTTTGAGTTGGGTGTGTTTGTGTGCACACATGCTTATGTATGACCCACGGCATTCCACAACGTCTCCTGCCTTCAGTTCACTCATCGTGAGAAGGTCTATCGAGCTAGACTTCAGTCAATGTACGTGTCCAAACCCTATGCATTTGCAGATCAGTATATAGTTTTCACAGCTTCTTCTTCCTCTTTACCTCAGCTTCTTTTCGCACCAGTAGTGCATGCTTTGTAAACTCCTAGAAATTATGTGCAGTGGAGCTTCTTGGGAAGCCAGCTACTCAAGACAGGTGGCTGCATTATACAGTGACCACCATAGACAGGTTCCACTGTTCATCAAATGTCTGGACCAGGGTAGGCTGGCTGCTTTAGACAGGTGGCTGCATTATACAGTGACCACTATAGACAAGTTCCTGTAGCATTACAGATTTTGTGTTGCATAATGTATTGTAATGTGGTTTGGATTGCATTGTGGTAGTGTGATGTGTAGTGTGGTGTGGTATAGTGTGGTGTGGTGCAGTGCGTTGTGCTGTACGTAGCGTGGTGTAGTGTAGTGTGATGTAGTGTGGTGTAGTACGATGTAGTGTAGTGTAGTGTAGTGTAGTGTAGTGTGGTGTAGTGCAGTGTAGTGTGGTGTATGGTGTAGTGTGGTGTGGTGTAGTGTAGTGTAGTGTAGTGTAGTGTAGTGTGGTGTAGTGCAGTGTAGTGTGGTGTATGGTGTAGTGTGGTGTGGTGTAGTGTAGTTTAGTGTAGTGTGGTGTGGTGGAGGTTTAGTGCAGTGTGGTGCATATTATGTTAGTGTGTGGTACATATGTGTACTTTAATTATGCAGTTTTCCTAGTCTTCACTCCCTTATTTCCAGTATGTTATCACATATTACATTTGTACCAAGTCAGCTTGAATCTGTAATAATAATTATTGTGCTTGTATTGTACAAAAATATTCATTATTGTTTTATTATAAAAATCTAAAGGGTACATTTCAGATCCTGCTGAATTGCTACTGTTTCATTCATGTAAGTTTGATTCTCAAAGTGGCCGATGGGTTTTAGTCCTCTTAGTAGGCGCGATTGCAGTTGCAGTCGGCAGACCAGTACCTCCTCGATCCATATCTGCACCAACAGCCTTGTCCACCAGGGTAGGGCGACTTAGTGGTCACTGGTACGTAGTCAGTGGTAGGCTTGTCAGTGGCTGGTGGATAGTAGTCCTTTCCATCATCACCGTCTTCACCGTCCTTCCCTGGCCTGCCTGGTTTGCCTGATGCTGTGTTTGTAATCAGTATCATGAGCACTGCTATTTGTAAGGCTGCAGTGGATCTATTGCGTCAAAGGGAAATGGATCACAAAAGAATTTGTTGTTTGTAATCAGTATCATTTACTAATATGCCTTCCAGCCAGTGTCATAGCTGGAAGCCATGTAGAGTGAAGGTTGGGCTATAACTGAAGCCTTGTATACCTTTGAGTTGGGTGTGTTTGTGTGCACACATGCATATGTATGACCCACTGCCTTCCACAACGTCTCCTGCCTTCAGTTCACTCATCGTGAGAAGGTCTATCGAGCTAGACTTCAGTCAATGTACGTACCCAAACCCTATGTATTTGCAGGTTTGTTTAATCCGTCAGTAGTTTTCACAGCAACCTCAGCTTCTTTTCGCACCAGTAGTGCAATCTTTGTAAACTCCCAGAAATTATGTGAAGTGGAGCTTCTTGGGAAGCCAGCTACTCAAGACAGGTGGCTGCACTATACAGTGACCACTATAGACAGGTTCCACTGTACATCAAATGTTTGGGCCAGGTGAGACTGGCTGTTTTAGACAGGTGGCTGCATTATACACTATAGACAAGTTCCACGTTCCTGTAGCATTACAGATTTTGTATTGCATAATGTATTGTAATGTGGTTTGGGTTGCATTGTGGTGGTGTGATGTGTAGTGTGGTGTGGTATAGTGTGGTGTGGTGCAGTGTGGTGTGGTGTGGTGTAGTGTGGTGTGGTGCAGTGTGGTGTGGTGTGGCATAGTGTGGTGTAGTGTGATGTGGTGTAGTGTAGTACGATGTAGTCTAGTGTGATGTAGTGTGATGTAGTATGATGTAGTGTGGTGTAGTGCAATGTAGTGTAGTGTGGTGTTGTGTGGTGTAGTGTTGCGTGGTGTAGTGTAGTTTAGTGTAGTGTGGTGTAGTGTGTGTGGTGTGTTGTGTATTGTCGTATTGTAGTGGGTATGCTGTATACGTTTCGCGGTGGTGTAGTGTGGTGTGGTGTGGTGGAGGTTTAGTGGAGTGTGGTGCATATTATGCTAGTGTGTGGTACATATGTGTACTTTAATTATGCAGTTTTCCTAGTCTTCACTGCCTTATTTCCGGTATGTTATTACATAATACATTTGTACCAAGTCAGCTTGAATCTGTAATAATAATTATTGTGCTTGTAATGTACAATAATAATCATTATTGTTTTATTTTAAAAATCTAAAGGGTACATTCAGATCCTGCTGAATTGCTACTGTTTCATTTATGTAAGTTTGATTCTCAAAGTGGCCGGTGGGTTTTAGTCCTCTTAGTAGGCGCGATTGCAGTTGCAGTCGGCAGACCAGTACCTCCTCGATCCATATCTGCACCAACAGCCTTGTCCACCCGGGTAGGGTGACTTAGTGGTCACTGGTACGTAGTCAGTGGTAGGCTTGTCAGTGGCTGGTGGATAGTAGTCCTTTCCATCATCACCGTCTTCACCGTCCTTTCCTGGCCTGCCTGGTTTGCCTGGTGCTCCTTGATCTCCCTTCTCCCCCGGAAAACCTGGCTTGCCTGGTGCTCCTTGATCTCCCTTCTCCCCCGGAAAACCTGGTTTGCCTGGTACTCCTGGCTCTCCATCATCCCCTGGCCTTCCTGGTTTGCCTGGTGCTCCTAGGTCTCCCTTTTGGCCTGGCCTTCCTGGCTTGCCTGGTGCTCCTGGATCTCCATCTCTCCCTGGCCTGCCTGGCTTGCCTGGTGCTCCTAGGTCTCCCTTCTGCCCTGAAAACCTGGCTTGCCTGGTACTCCTGGGTCTCCCTTTTGGCCTGGCCTTCCTGGCTTGCCCGGTGCTCCTGGATCTCCATCTCTCCCTGGCACTCCTGGCTTGCCTGGTGCTCCTCGGTCTCCCTTCTCTCCCGGAAAACCTGGCTTGCCTGGTACTCCTCGGTCTCCCTTTTGGCCTGGCCTTCCTGGCCTGCCTGGTACTCCTCGGTCTCCCTTCTGGCCTGGCCTTCCTGGCTTGCCTGGTGCTCCTGTATCTCCTGGCTTGCCCGGAAATCCTGGAGCGCCTCGGTCTCCCTTTTGGCCTGGACGTCCTGGTCTGCCTACATCTCCCTTGGGGCCAGGAGGTCCTTGAGGTCCTGGTCTGCCAGGTTTACCATCCCTGCCTGGCTTTCCAGGGGCTCCTGGGTCTCCATCTCGTCCTGGCTTTCCGGGGTTACCTGTTCAGAGGAGAGAAGGAGAAGAGAGAGGCAGAATGAGGAAGGGGAGGGTGCAAGAGAATAAGTTACAGTTGCACACTTCCCAGTCTGAAAGGCCATAGCTGCACTCTCCGTGTCAGTCTGTCTGCCATACACATGCACGGTAACAGTGCCAACCAGATGCCAATATTGCATGCATGCATTAATCGGGAACTGTGCTACTTCCATGCTGTATGACTGTGCTAGAACACATCCACATACCTGGTCTTCCATCCTTGCCGGGGGGGCCTGGTCTTCCCTTTCCTGGTGGTCCTGGACACATAATGAAACAAAGTTATTGTGAACGGGTTAACAGAACAGATTACCACATATAATGTATAAACGGTCTGATGTAAAGAGAACTCATCCTATACGTATGTATCTGCATGATTGCCGTTGGTTACTAATCTTGCTTTTCAGTATTAAGAGTGTGGAAGCAATACTTAATGAGAGTATGGCCACCTCTTGAGCAATCTATCTGGTAATGCCATTTGTTCTACGCCATCACACCAGTGCTCACCATGGCCTCCACCAGTGCACCTGCTAAGGGATTTTGTATTAACCTTCCCAATGCTACCTTCTAGGCTATCAGTGAAATTCTACATGAATGTCCTTCATATTCAGTACTGCTGAAGTGGTACGTATGTCCGTGCTACACTGCTCAAATGCACACACAAATTCATATGTACATTCAATGTTATACTGTACCTTCTGGTCCTGGTGGTCCTGGTGGTCCGGGCTTTCCAGGTGGGCATTTGCAATCCTGTGATGGGTAACGGGAGGATGGCCGGTAGGATCTGTAGCGCGAGTTTGTGGCCGATCTCTTCACTGTGTCTGAATCTGAATAGGAGGGAGGAACAGAGGGGAAGGGGAAGAGGTGATATTGTGAAGGAAGAGGAGGAGGTGGAGGCTTGAAGGGAGTTTATGCGTGCTTTTGCTAGTCTGAGGTTAAGTTGGAGTACTCATGAATCATCACCTGAAGGCGTGGAATGGATGCTATGCATACATGCGAACTAACGTCATAAACTTACCAAGATTGTTACATTAGGTACTTTAGAGCATGTACGTAATAATAGAGTAAGTAAATTCAAGTGAGTACATATATGTGTGTTCTGTCATTGTACATGTGTGTGCTGGAACAGGTCTGTTGGTGACGTGCAGTTGATCAAGCATGAGTTGTTGGTGTCTCACCTGTGGCTGCTCTCTGTCACCATTTCAACTGTGTTAGGCGGATACTCAAGGGTGGCAATCCTGGTCTCCAATGCTGCATTTTCAGCTTGGAAATGAGTATAGAAGATGATCAGTCCTGCTCCTTCCAAGAGGGCCACCGTGAAGGTGACTGCCACGAAGGCCGTGAGGAAGGTATTCCAGTGGTGCTGTTTTCGGTCTTTACTTTCAAACTCCATTAGGACTTGCTTGTCAGCCATTGGATGATCCAGACAAGCTATTGCAGTTGATACTTCCTCTCCCTGTGCTTTGGACTTATATATACTTCTCCTGAATCCATAGCTGCATTCAGTGTATTAACACATCATTGGAGAAATGTGCCAACAGATAAGGTTCTTTCTATAATTATTGCATAAATTCTCTTCTTCAGTTAGTAAACACTGCATTTTGCAGCTGTGTCTTCATTATGTGTTGTATCTGGGCTCCCTATAGGGGGAAGGGATAGTTTTGAAGCCATAAATTCTTCATATTGATTGAAAGCACTGTGTGTGCACACATGCAATGACTTCACATGCTACATACATTCACAGCCAGGTGTGGTTCTCTCTATGACTATTGCATAAATGTTCTTCTTCAGTTAGTAAACACTGCCTTTTGCAGCTGTGTCTTCATTATTTGTTGTAACTGGGCTCCCTATAAGAGGAAGGGATAGTTTTTGAAGCCATAAATTCTTCATATTGATTGAAAGCACTGTGTGTGCACACATGTAATGACTTCACATACTCCATTCATATCCCTCACACTCGCTGTGGGAGGTGGTTCTCATGCAAGCCACACTTACTATTGCATGGTGAAAGTCTCTTTGTTTTGTAAGTTTCCCAGCCTGTGAATGATAGTCACTGTATGATCCAGTCACCTCCTGAAACTACCAATGTTTCTAATGTCTATTACAGCACTAATACATTGTAGTCTACCTCTGTCATGCAGCCACCTCTTTTAAAAACAGCCAACCACCCTGGCCCAAATGGGGATAACATAACACTAATACATTGTAGCCTACCTCTGTAATGCAGCCACCACTCTTTAGTAGATCATCTGTACACATCTTGCCCAAGGGTAGTTTGTTGGGAGGCCTCACTGCAATCATGATGATGTCATTGAGCACTGCTATTTGTAAGGCTGCAGTGGATCTATTGTGTCAAAGGGAAAGGGATCATGAAAGAATTTATTGTTTGTAATCAGTATCATTTACTAATATGTCTTCCAGCCAGTGTCATAGCCATGTAGAGTGAAGGTTGGGTTATGACTGAAGCCCTATATCACTTCCAGTTGAGTGTGCGTGTGTGCACACATGCATATGTATGACCCACGGCATTCCACAACGTCTCCTGCCTTCAGTTCACTCATCATGAGAAGGTCTATCGAGCTAGACTTCAGTCAATGTACATGCCCAAACCCTATGCATTTGCAGGTCAGTAGTTTTCACAGCTTCTTCTTCTTCCTCTTTACCTCAGCTTCTTTTTGCACCAGTAGTGCATGCTTTGTAAACTCCTAGAAATTATGTTCAGTGGAGCTTCTTGGGAAGCCAGCTACTCAAGACAGGTGGCTGCATTATACAGTGACCACCATAGACAGGTTCCACTGTACATCAAATGTCTGGACCAGGGTAGGCTGGCTGCTTTAGACAGGTGGCTGCGTTATACAGTGACCACTATAGACAAGTTCCACGTTCCTGTAGCATTACAGATTTTGTGTTGCATAATGTATTGTAATGTGGTTTGGATTGCATTGTGGTAGTGTGATGTGTAGTGTGGTGTGGTATAGTGTGGTGTGGTGCAGTGCGTTGTGCTGTACGTACAGTAGTGTGGTGTAGTGTAGTGAAGTGTAGCGTGGTGTAGTGTAGTGTAGTGTGATGTAGTGTGCTGTACGTAGTATGATGTAGTGTAGTGTGATGTAGTGTGATGTAGTGCAGTGTAGTATGATGTAGTGTGGTGTAGTGTAATGTAGTGTAGTGTGGTGTAGTGCAGTGTAGTGTGGTGTAGTGTGGTGTAGTGTGGTGTGGTGCATTGTGTATTGTCATATTGTAGTGGGTATGCTGTATACGATGCGCGGTGGTGTAGTGTAGTGTGGTGGAGGTTTAGTGTGGTGTGGTGGAGGTTTAGTGCGGTGTAGTGCATATTATGCTAGTGTGTGGTACATGTGTGTACTTTAATTATGCAGTTTTTCCTAGTCTTTACTCCCTTATTTCCGGTATGTTATCACATATTACATTTGTACCAAGTCAGCTTGAATCTGTAATAATAATTATTGTGCTTGTAATGTACAATAATATTCATTATTGTTTTATTTTAAAAATCTAAAGGGTACATTTCAGATCCTGCTGAATTGCAACTGTTTTATTCATGTAAGTTTGATTCTCAAAGTGGCCGATGGGTTTTAGTCCTCTTAGTAGGCGCGATTGCAGTTGCAGTCGGCAGACCAGTACCTCCTCGATCCATATCTGCACCAACAGCCTTGTCCACCAGGGTAGGGCGACTTAGTGGTCACTGGTACGTAGTCAGTGGTAGGCTTGTCAGTGGCTGGTGGATAGTAGTCCTTTCCATCATCACCGTCTTCACCGTCCTTCCCTGGCCTGCCTGGCTTGCCTGGTGCTCCTTGATCTCCCTTCTCCCCCAGAACACCTGGCTTGCCTGGTGCTGTGTTTGTAATCATGAGCACTGCTATTTGTAAGGCTGCCGTGGATCTATTGTGTCAAAGGGAAGTGGATCATGAAAGAATTTGTTGTTTGTAATCAGTATCATTTACTATAGTGTATGCCTTCCAGCCAGTGTCCTAGCTGGAAGCCATATAGAGTGATGGTTGGGCTATGACTGAAGCCCTGCATACCTTTGAGTTGGGTGTGCTTGTGTGCACACATGCATATGTATGACCCACTGCCTTCCACAATGTCTCCTGCCTTCAGTTCACTCATCGTGAGAAGGTCTATCGAGCTAGACTTCAGTCAATGTACGTGCCCAAACCCTATGTATTTGCAGGTTTGTTTAATCCGTCAGTAGTTTTCACAGCAACCTCAGCTTCTTTTCGCACCAGTAGTGCAATCTTTGTAAACTCCCAGAAATTATGTCCAGCGGAGCTTCTTGGGAAGCTAGCTACTCAAGACAGGTGGCTGCATTATACAGTGACCACTATAGACAGGTTCCACTGTACATCAAATGTTTGGGCCAGGGGAGGCTGGCTGCTTTAGACAGGTGACTGCATTATACAGTGACCACTATAGACAGGTTCCACTGTACATCAAATGTTTAGGCCAGGGGAGGCTGGCTGCTTTAGACAGGTGGCTGCATTATACAGTGACCACTATAGACAGGTTTCATTGTACATCAAATGTTTGGGCCAGGTGAGGCTGGCTGTTTTAGACAGGTGGCTGCATTATACAGTGACCACTATAGACAAGTTCCACGTTCCTGTAGCATTACAGATTTTGTATTGCATAATGTATTGTAATGTGGTTTGGATTGCATTGTGGTGGTGTGATGTGTAGTGTGGTGTAGTGAGATGTAATGTAGTGTAGTGTATGTGTAGTATAGTGTAGTGTAGTGTGATGTGATGTGGTGTAGTGTAGTACGGTGTAGTCTAGTGTGATGTAGTGTGATGTAGTATGATGTAGTGTGGTGTAGTGTGGTGTGGTGTGGTGTGGTGTAGTGTAGTTTAGTGTAGTGTGGTGTAGTGATGTGTAGTGTGGTGTAGTGTGTGTGGTGTGTTGTGTATTGTTGTAGTGTAGTGGGTATGCTGTATATGTTGCGCGATGGCGTAGTGTGGTGTGGTGGAGGTTCGTGTGGCGTGGTGCATATTATGCTAGTGTGTGGTACATGTGTGTACTTTAATTATGCAGTTTTCCTAGTCTTCACTCCCTTATTTCCGGTATGTTATCACATATTACATTTGTACCAAGTCAGCTTGAATCTGTAATAATAATTATTGTGCTTGTAATGTACAAAAATATTCATTATTGTTTTATTTTAAAAATCTAAAGGGTACATTTCAGATCCTGCTGAATTGCAACTGTTTTATTCATGTAAGTTTGATTCTCAAAGTGGCCGATGGGTTTTAGTCCTCTTAGTAGGCGCGATTGCAGTTGCAGTCGGCAGACCAGTACCTCCTCGATCCATATCTGCACCAACAGCCTTGTCCACCAGGGTAGGGTGACTTAGTGGTCACTGGTACGTAGTCAGTGGTAGGCTTGTCAGTGGCTGGTGGATAGTAGTCCTTTCCATCATCACCGTCTTCACCGTCCTTCCCTGGCCTGCCTGGTTTGCCTGCTGCTCCTTGATCTCCCTTCTCCCCCGGAAAACCTGGCTTGCCTGGTGCTCCTTGATCTCCCTTCTCCCCCGGAAAACCTGGTTTGCCTGGTACTCCTGGCTCTCCATCATTCCCTGGCCTTCCTGGTTTGCCTGGTGCTCCTAGGTCTCCCTTTTGGCCTGGCCTTCCTGGCTTGCCTGGTGCTCCTGGATCTCCATCTCTCCCTGGCCTGCCTGGCTTGCCTGGTGCTCCTCGGTCTCCCTTCTCTCCCGGAAAACCTGGCTTGCCTGGTACTCCTGAGTCTCCCTTTTGGCCTGGCCTTCCTGGCTTGCCTGGTGCTCCTGGATCTCCATCTCTCCCTGGCACTCCTGGCTTGCCTGGTGCTCCTCGGTCTCCCTTCTCTCCCGGAAAACCTGGCTTGCCTGGTACTCCTCGGTCTCCCTTTTGGCCTGGCCTTCCTGGCCTGCCTGGTACTCCTCGGTCTCCCTTCTGGCCTGGCCTTCCTGGCTTGCCTGGTGCTCCTGTATCTCCTGGCTTGCCTGGAAATCCTGGAGCGCCTCGGTCTCCCTTTTGGCCTGGACGTCCTGGTCTGCCTACATCTCCCTTGGGGCCAGGAGGTCCTTGAGGTCCTGGTCTGCCAGGTTTACCATCCCTGCCTGGCTTCCCAGGGGCTCCTGGGTCTCCATCTCGTCCTGGCTTTCCGGGGTTACCTGTTTAGAGAAGAGGAGGATGAAGAGAGGCAGAATGAAGAAGGGGAGAGTGCAAGAGAATAAGTTACATTTGCACATTTCCCAGTCTGAAAGGCCATAGCTGCACTTTCTGTGTCAGTCTGTCTGCCATTACACATGCACGGTAACAGTGCGAACCAGATGCCAATATTGCATGCATGCATCAATCGGGAACTGTGCTACTTCCATGCTGTATGGCTGTGCTAGAACACATCCACATACCTGGTTTTCCATTCTGGCCAGGGGGGCCTGGTCTTCCCTTTCCTGGTGGTCCTAGACACATAATGAAACAATGCTATTGTGAATGGGTTAACAGAACAGATTACCACGTATAATGTATAAACAGTCTGATGTAAAGAGAACTCATCCTATACGTATGTATCTGCATGATTGCCGTTGGTTACTAATCTTGCTTTTCATTATTACGTGTTTGGAAGCAATACTTAAAGAGAGTATGGCCACCTCTTGAGCAATCTATCTGGTAATGCCATTTGTTCTACGCCATCACACCAGTGCTCACCATGGCCTCCACCAGTGCACCTGCTAAGGGATTTTGTATTAACCTTCCTAATGCTACCTTCTAGGCTATCAGTGAAATTCTACATGAATGTCCTTCATATTCAGTGCTTCTGAAGTGGTACGTATGTCTGTGCTACACTGCTCAAATGCACACACAAATTCATACGTACATTCAATGTTATACTGTACCTTCTGGTCCTGGTGGTCCTGGTGGTCCGGGCTTTCCAGGTGGGCATTTGCAATCCTGTGATGGGTAACGGGAGGATGGCCGGTAGGATCTGTAGCGTGCATCTGTGGCCGATCTCTTCACTGTGTCTGAATCTGTATAGGAGGGAGGAACAGAGGGGAAGGGGAAGAGGTGATATTGTGAAGGAAGAGGAGGAGGTGGAGGCTTGAAGGGAGTTTATGTGTGCTTTTACTAGTCTGAGGTTAAGTTGGAGTACTCGTGAGTCATCACCTGAAGGCGTGGAATGAATGCTATGCATGCATGCGAACTAATCGTCATAAACTTACCAAGATTGTTACATTAGGTACTTTAAGAGCATGTACGTAATAATAGAGTAAGTAAATTCAAGTGTGTACATGTGTGTGTGTTCTGTCAGTGTACATGTGTGTGTGCTGGAATAGGTCTGTTGGTGACGTGCAGTTGATCAAGCATGAGTTGTTGGTGTCTCACCTGTGCTGCTCTCTGTCACCATTTCAACTGTGTTAGGCGGCAACTCAAGGGTGGCAATCCTGGTCTCCAATGCTGCATTTTCAGCTTGGAAATGAGTATAGAAGATGATCAGTCCTGCTCCTTCCAAGAGGGCCACCGTGAAGGTGACTGCCACGAAGGCCGTGAGGAAGGTGTTGTAGTGGCGCTGTTTTCGCTCTTTACTTTCAAACTCCATTAGGACTTGCTTGTCAGTCATTGGATGATCCAGACAAGCTATTGCAGTTGCTGCTCCTTCTCCCTGTGCTTCGGACTTATATACACTTCTCCTGAATCCATAGCTGCATTCTTTGTATTAACACATAATTGGAGAAATGTGCCAACAGATAAGGTTCTTTCTATAATTATTGCATAAATTCTCTTCTTCAGTTAGTAAACACTGCATTTTGCAGCTGTGTCTTCATTATTTGGTGTAACTTGGCTCCCTATAAGGGCAAGGGATAGTTTTTGAAGCCATAAATTCTTCATATTGATTGAAAGCACTGTGTGTGCACACATGCAATGACTTCACATGCTACATACATTCACAGCCAGGTGTGGTTCTTTCTATGACTATTGCATAAATGTTCTTCTTCAGTTAGTAAACACTGCCTTTTGCAGCTGTGTCTTCATTATTTGTTGTAACTGGGCTCCCTATAAGAGGAAGGGATAGTTTTTGAAGCCATAAATTCTTCATATTGATTGAAAGCACTGTGTGTGCACACATGTAATGACTTCACATACTCCATTCATATCCCTCACACTCGCTGTGGGAGGTGGTTCTCATGCAAGCCACACTTACTATTGCATGGTGAAAGTCTCTTTGTTTTGTAAGTTTCCCAGCCTGTGAATGATAGTCACTGTATGATCCAGTCACCTCCTGAAACTACCAATGTTTCTAATGTCTATTACAGCACTAATACATTGTAGTCTACCTCTGTCATGCAGCCACCTCTTTTAAAAACAGCCAATCACCCTGGCCCAAATAGCTATAGGGCTTACATAACACTAAAGCATTGCAGTCTACCTCTGTAATACAACCACCACTCTAGTAGACCATCTGTACACATCTTGCCCAAAGGTAGTTTGTTGGGAGGCCTCACTGCAATCATGATGATGTCATTGAGCACTGCTATTTGTAAGGCTGCAGTGGATCTATTGTGTCAAAGGGAAGTGGATCATGAAAGAATTTGTTGTTTATAATCAGTATCATTTACTAATATGTCTTCCAGCCAGTGTCATAGCTGGAAGCCATGTATGTGAAGGTTGGGTTATGACTGAAGCCCTGTATACCTTTGAGTTGGGTGTGCTGAGATGGGTTATGACTGAAGCATTGTATCACTTCCAGTTGGGTGTGCTTGTGTGCACACATGCATATGTATGACCCACTGCCTTCCACAACGTCTCCTGCCTTCAGTTCACTCATCGTGAGAAGGTCTATCGAGCTAGACTTCAGTCAATGTACGTACCCAAACCTTATGTATTTGCAGGTTTGTTTTATCCGTCAGTAGTTTTCACAGCAACATTACCTCAGCTTCTTTTTGCACCAGTAGTGCAATCTTTGTAAACTCCCAGAAATTATGTGCAGTGGAGCTTCTTGGGAGACCAGCTACTCAAGACAGGTGGCTGCATTATACAGTGACCACTATAGACAGGTTCCACTGTACATCAAATGTTTGAGCCTGGGGAGGCTGGCTGCTTTAGACAGGTGGCTGCGTTATACAGTGACCACTATAGACAGGTTTCAATGTACATCAAATGTTTTGGCCAGAGGAGAATGGCTGCTTTAGACAAGTGGCTACAATATACTGTACGCTGTCTGGTGTAGTGATCGATTCAATTCAATGCAGCATTGCGCCCATCACGGGCTTCATCAGGCATACAACTGTTGTAGCAAGTTGTAGCTATGCCTGATGAAGCCCATGATGGGTGAAACAATGTATTGAATTGAATCAATTTTGTCAAGTGTTCATGGTGTGCTCGATTGTCCAAAAGAAGATTTAATCTATTACACTAAGGTGTCTGGTCTGGTAATTTAGACTTAATAAGATGAACCATCTTTTTTGTACATCATTCGTACGTCTACTTCCTACTACCTTTCCCTCCTATATCCGTCATGGTTATATACTACGCTTGTCTCTCCCTTTCATTCATCATACAGACAGACTAATCTTTAAGGGCAGAGAGCAGCTATTTTGACCAAAATACACTTTGCCCTACAGTTTGTGTCTCTACTTTGTTCTTTGTTCTGCATGTACTAGCTTCAGCAAATACTACTTGTAGTTTTTAATGTATGCCCTAGCCCAGTATGGCCTGCTAGAACGTCCCACATAAATGCCCAAAGGCGTCCCTCCCTTTTCGTGCCTCTGGGCGTTTATGTGGGATGGTCTAACAGGCCAGACTAGCCTTAACCTTACTGTGTGGAAAGTGTGTAAGTTAGCAAAGTGTAGTGACACTAAGTTTCTACTGTCCCCATCCTGTAGGTGAACCGGGGGCTCCTGGGAAGGCTGGAATACGTGGGCCAGCTGGTCCGCCTGGAAAGTCTGGAAGTTCAGGACTTCCGGGTCAAAATGGTCTTCCGGGACCAAAAGGACCCCCTGGGGATTGGCTCGATCCCTTATTAGCTAGCTACACGAATCGAATGCAGCTAGCTATAGCTAGCCATGGGCTATTTGGGCCAGTTATGGTATAGCTATATATCTCAGTATACTGGAAACTGAGTAGCAGCTATAGTTCTTCAGGCATTTAATACCATTCATGGAGTTCCCGCAGCCAGCCCACCCGTGCTATAGCTAAGTTAGTGCACAAAGCCAATGTCTGCACCTCCAGCCCATTGTGTATGTTTCCTTAATGTGCAGTTGTGCCTAATCATCCACGTGCACTGCCTCACATATATGAAGTGTCTCGGTTTCTCAGTTAAACCATGCATAGATCTATTAGCTAGAGACATGCGCGCGATCTCCGCGAACTGGAGCTAGCCACGTGACTGCTTGATTCAAAATGGCTGCCTAAATCAATTTTCTGCGTATAGAGATAGTCTGAGTGAGGTAGTCTAAAGCAGGGAGCGATGTCTTCGCGGGACATTTCTGGTGAAATATCCCAGATTGACAGCTTCCTGAAGCAGTTAAGAGGCGAAGCTCCCCCTCCGTCAAAGAAGGAGTCAGACGAATTCCAGCAGGCACCGCCTGTTCCCACTACTGCTTCGCCTCATGGCAACAGTGTAGCGTGGAACAGCGGTACGTTTGACGCGACATTTGTCAGCTGTTGCATGTCTTAGGTTCGTTGTAATACTGTAGACCTATTTTGTCGCGATTCGCGGGAAAAGCTGCGAGCAGTTTAGTTCGTATCTGTGAATAGGCGTCTAATGTACAGTGATCGCATTTGCATTTAAATTCTGAATGTGTTGACAACCATTTCCTTTAGTTGTGGTGCCCTGTTCGGTGTCACCTGTGTTACCTTGGTCATTTATGACATGGTTTAATGTAGAGCTTGTGTATTGTGGACATGGTGATGAATGTATTGTATGGTGTGTGTGTGTGTGTGTGTGTGTGTGTGTGTGTGTGTGTGTGTGTGTGTGTGTGTGTGTGTGTGTGTGTGTGTGTGTGTGTGTGTGTGTGTGTGTGTGTGTGTGTGTGTGTGTGTGTGTGTGTGTGTGTGTGTGTGTGTGTGTGTGTGTGTGTGTGTGTGTGTGTGTGTGTGTGTGTGTGTGTGTGTGTGTGTGTGTGTGTGTGTGTGTGTGTGTGTGTGTGTGTGTGTGTGTGTGTGTGTGTGTGTGTGTGTGTGTGTGTGTGTGTGTGTGTGTGTGTGTGTGTGTGTGTGTGTGTGTGTGTGTGTGTGTGTGTGTGTGTGTGTGTGTGTGTGTGTGTGTGTGTGTGTGTGTGTGTGTGTGTGTGTGGTGTGTGTGTGTCACTGTGTGTACGTGTGTGTACGTGTGTGTGTGTGTGTGTGTGTGTGTGTGTGGTGTGTGTGTGTCACTGTGTGTACGTGTGTGTACGTGTGTGTGTGTGTGTGTGTGTGTGTGTGTGTGTGTGTGTGTGTGTGTGTGTGTGTGTCACTGTGTGTACATGTGTGTGTGTGTGTGTGTGTGTGTGTGTGTGTGTGTGTGTGTGTGTGTGTGTGTGTGTGTGTGTGTGTGTGTGTACGTGTGTGTACGTGTGTGTGTGTGTGTGTGTGTGTGATGCAGTAAACGATAATAAACGTAACCGTGATGCGTACGCGAAGCGGATTATAGCGGCTGCGCATTCGCTCTGATAAGTCTGGTCATAGTCTGGTTGCAACGTCTGAAAGCACTTGCATAGGATCGCTAGAACTAATCGTCTTGTTGCTCCCTGCTGATCCGTAACACTTTCCTGTTAACAACGCGACTTTACTATGAATATCATTATTACCATGGTTACTGAATATTAATGAGCCCCAACTTCCGTGGGTCAGAACAAAAACGGTATAGGCAGTTGACCAGACCCATTTCTCCGCGATTGCACAATAATATGCACGCAGAAATAGGGTCTGGAAGCGAGACTAGGGGAGGGGTACAAAACTGAATTTCCACGAATTATAATAGGGGAGGGATAATAAAGTAAAGGAGCCTGGTTGCCATTGCCTAGGTGCCAAGGTAGAGAGAGGGTCCAACACACTAGGACAGCTATAATGGTGATTGGAATCAGGTGCTTAATGAAGAGCAACTGTAGTACTGACATGCATGCATGATTGTCCTGTACAGCTATCAGATGTGTTTAGTGTGGTGTGGTGCATAGAATCATCAGTTAGCAAGTATAAATATGTGCCAAAGATTTCCGTGTTACTGTATATAGTGACCAGTATTGCCATCATCAAGCTGTCCTAACCTGAAATCTATGCATTTTGCGACTGCCACCCCCAGGGATAACTTTGGCCTTGTTGAAAGTGGTTGTGGGAGGGCCAGGAAGCTGGCAGGTCCAAAAGTGAAGGGAGAGCTTACTCCAGACGCACTACCCCCACTGGTGGAGAAACTGTCCCTGGAGCTGCCAGCGGGATGCGAGTTGTCAGAGTGTGGAAAGGTGGCTAATGTTGTGGAAGACCTGAGTAAGTGCTATGGAAAGGATTAGAGGGGATGGATTGTGAGGGGAGGGTGGAGAGGAGGGTAGAGGAAGGTAGGGGAAGGTAGAGAAGGGTAGGGGAAGGGAGGGGAGGGGAGGGAAGGGGAGGGAAGGAGGGGAGAGGTGAGGGGAGGGGAGAAGAGGGGAGGAGAGGAGAGTGGAGGGGTGGAGAGGGGAGGAGAGAGGAAGGAAGGGAGGGGAGGTAGGGTAGATGATGGGAATGGAGGGGAATTGAATGAAAGGATGTAAAAAGTAGGAAGTGAAATTCCCAGTACATGCAAGTGTTATTCTCCCTTCCACCTAGTCTTGGTCGAGGGTATAAAAGAGTCACAACCACTTGACACAGATACAGTGCTCTGGAACAAGAACAAGAGCTCTATTGGCAAGGTAAAGATACAATACAGTAACACTACATGTGTAATCAATATAAATCATTTGCACTCTTTTCCATAGAATTGTAGCATATATAAGTACAACATACTTGATGTCATTTGAGCTCGCTCACACTAACCAAGGAGGTTCACAATAATGCAGACGTTTACTACTTAGCTTCCTTCATCAGTGATGGCATGATACACTTTATATAATTGATAGGAGTGTTGTGCCATCACTGATGAAGGCAGCTGAATAGTTGCCAAAACGTCTGTATTATTGCGAACCCCCTTGGTTAGTGTGAACGAGCTCAAATGTCATCAGACCTACCTAGCCACTCAGGACTGTTCAAATGTTCAAACATAATTTATTTTGATGACAAGTTTATGTCTAAATACTATTAGACCATGATGCAACAAATTGCTGTAATCTGATTGGTCCAACGGTGGTGTTCTAAATCGCTGATACCACCTCGGATTCACTTATACCACCTCGGATTCAACTTATACCACCTCCGGTAGCTTCTGGCGTTTGAAGACAAACTCTCGACAACGTATCTGCGACAGGCTTGGAGCGAAATTAACTTTAGCAAGTGTTCCGCTACTGAGCTTAAGGATCTTGGAATTTCTGTGGGAGACCTTGTGTTTGTCGTTCCCTTCAGTGATGCAATGACAAAGTACGTTTTCACGGACAGGATTCGACAGTACGTTAAGAGGCAAATGGTGGGGAATAGGTTTAATATATTCCTGCCACATTACAGATTTTGTGTTGCGTAATGTACTGTAATGTAGTTTGGATTGCATTGTGGTGGTGTGATGTGTAATGTAGTGTAGTTTGTCGTAGTGTGATGTAGTGTAGCTTGGTGTGATGTGGTGTAGCTTGGTGTGGTGTAGTGTGATGTAGTGTGATGTAGTGTGATGTAGTGTGGTGTGGTGTGGTATGGTGTGGTGTGGTGTAGTGTGGTGTGGTATAGTGTGGTGTGGTGTGATGTAGTGTTAGTGTGGTGTGGTGTGGTGTAGTGTGGTGTAGTGTGATGTAGTGTGATGTAGTGTGGTGTGGTATAGTGTGGTGTGGTGTAGTATGATGTGATGTAGTGTGGTGTGGTGTAGTGTGATGTAGTGTGATGTAGTGTGATGTAGTGTGGTATGGTGTGGTGTGGTGTAGTGTGGTGTGGTATAGTGTGGTGTGGTGTGATGTTGTGGTGTGGTGTGGTGTAGTGTGGTGTAGTGTGATGTAGTGTGATGTAGTGTGGTGTGGTATAGTGTGGTGTGGTGTAGTATGATGTGATGTAGTGTGGTGTGGTATAGTGTGGTGTGGTGTAGTATGATGTGATGTAGTGTGGTGTGGTGTGGTGTAGTATGATGTGATGTAGTGTGGTGTGGTGTAGTGTGATGTAGTGTAGTGTGGTGTGGAGTGGTGTAGTGTGGTGTGGTGTGATGTAGTGTGGTGTGGTGCGGTGTAGTGTAGTGTGGTGTAGTGTGGTGTGATGTAATGTGGTGTGGTATAGTGTGGTGTGGTGTAGTGTGATGTAGTGTGATGTAGTGTGATGTAGTGTGGTATGGTGTGGTGTGGTGTGGTATAGTGTGGTGTGGTATAGTGTGGTGTGGTATAGTGTGGTGTGGTGTAGTATGATGTGATGTAGTGTGGTGTGGTGTAGTGTGATGTAGTGTAGTGTGGTGTGATGTAGTGTAGTGTGGTGTGGAGTGGTGTAGTGTGGTGTGGTGTGATGTGGTGTAGTGTGGTGTAGTGTGGTGTAGTGTGGTGTAGTGTGGTGATGTGGTGTGATGTGGTGTAGTGTGGTGTAGTGTGGTGTAGTGTGGTGTAGTGTGGTGGTGTGTTGTGTATTGTGATGTGTAGTGTGTTTAGTATAAAGGTGTAGTGTATAGAGTGAGGTATTTGTAGTGTATAGTGGGTGTGCTGTATACGTAGTGTGGTGGTGTAGTGTAGTGTGGTGGAGGTTTAGTGTAGTGTGGTGGAGGTTTAGTGTGGTGTGGTGTATATTATGCTAGTGTGTGCGTGGTACATATGTGTACTTTAATCAGTTTTTCCCTTCTCTTCACTTCCTTATTTCCCTATGTTCTTACGTACATAATACATTTGTACCATGTCAGCTTGAATCTGTAATAATAATTCTTGTGCTTTAAATGTACAGTACAATAATGATTATTATGGTTTTATTTTAAAAATCTAAAGGGTATATTTCAGATCCTGCTGAATTGCTACTGTTTTAATTATGGAAGTTTGATTCTCAAAGTGGCCGATGGGTTTTAGTCCTCTTATTAGCAGCTGCAGTAGGCGGACCAGTATCTATTCGCTCCATAACCGCAATAACAGCCTTGTCCGTTTCCAACACCAGTGTCACCATACTTCCCTGGCAAGCCTGGTGCTCCTTGATCTCCCTTCTGCCCCGGAGCACCTGGGTAGCCTGGTGCTCCTTGATCTCCCTTCGGGCCCGGATAACCTGGTGCGCCTGGTGCTCCTTGATCTCCCTTCTCCCCCGGATAACCTGGCGCGCCTGGTGCTCCTTGTTCTCCCTTTTGTCCTGGCAATCCTGTCTTGCCTGGGAAACCTCGATCTCCATCTCTCCCTGGCACTCCTGGTGCGCCTGTTGCTCCTCGGTCTCCCTTTTGGCCTGGCAATCCTATCCTGCCTGGTGCTCCTGGATTTCCAATCCTCCCTGGCTTTCCTGGGATGCCTGGTGCTCCTCGGTCTCCCTTCAACCCCGGCAATCCTGGGATGCCTGGTGCTCCTCGGTCTCCCTTCAACCCTGGCAATCCTGGAAGGCCTGGTGCTCCTCGGTCTCCCTTCGCCCCCGGAAATCCTGGAGCACCTCGGTCTCCCTTTTGGCCTGGTAATCCTGGCCTGCCTGCATCTCCCTTGGGACCAGGAGGTCCTTGAGGTCCTGGTCTGCCAGGGATACCATCCCTGCCTGGTGGCCCAGGGGGTCCTGGTGGTCCTCCTGGCTTTCCGGGGACACCTGTTCAGAGGAGAGGAGGATGAAGAGAGGCAGAATGAGGAAGGGGAGAGTGCGAGAAAATATGTTACAGTTGCACATTTCCCAGTCTGAAAGGCCATAGCTGCACTCTCTGTGTCAGTCTGTCTGCCATACACATGCACGGTAACAGTGCCAACCAGATGCCAATATTGCATGCATGCATTAATTGGGAACTGTGCTACTTCCATGCTGTATGGCTGTGCTGGAACACATCCACATACCTGGTCTTCCAGTCTGGCCAGGAGGGCCTGGTCTTCCTGCTCCTGGTGGTCCTGGACACATAATGAAACAAAGCTATTGTGAACGGGTTAACAGAACAGATTACCACATATAATGTATAAACAGTCTGACGTACAGAGAACTCATCCTATACGTATGTATCTGCATGATTGCTGTTGGTTACTAATCTTGCTTTTCATTATTACGTGTGTGGAGGCAATATATGAAGAGAGTATGACCACCTTTTGGACAATCTATCTAGAAATGCCATTTGTTCTACGCCATCACACCAGTGCTCACCATGGCCTCTACCAGTGCACCTGCTGAGGAATTTTGTACTAACCAATGCTACCTTCTAGGCTGTCAGTGAAATTCTACATGAATGTCCTTCATATTCAGTGCTTCTGAAGTGGTACGTGTGTCCGTGCTACACTGCTCAAATGCACACACAAATTCATACATTTGATATCATACTATACCTTGTGGTCCTGATGGTCCTGATGGTCCTGGTGGTCCTGGTGGTCCGGCCTGTCCAGGTGGGCATTTGCAATCGTGTGATGAGTAACCGTATCCTGATTTGTAGTCTCCGGCCGCTCTCTTTACTGTGTCTGAATGTGAATAGGAGGGAGGAACAGGGGGAAGGGAAAGAGGTGATATTGTGAAGGGAAGAGGAGAAGGAGGTGGAGGCTTGAAGGGAGTTTATGTGTGCTTTTACTAGTCTGAGGTTAAGTTGGAGTACTCATGAATCATCACCTGAAGGCGCGGTATGAATGCTATGCATACATGCAAACTAACATGCAGTTGAACAAGAGTTGGTGGTGTCTCACCTTTGCTGCTCTCTGTCGCCATTTCAACTGCTTTAGCTGCCAGCTCCCTAGCCTCAAGGGTGGCAATCCTGGTCTCCAATCCTGCAGTTTCAGCTTGGAAGTGAGTGTAGAAGATGATCAGTCCTGCTCCTTCCAGGAGAGCCACGGTGAAGGTGACTGCCACGAAGGCAGTGAGGAAGGTGTTGTAGTGGCGCTGTTTTCGCTCTTTACTTTCAAACTCCATCAGGTCTTGCTTGTCAGTCATTGGATGATCTAGACAAGCTATTGCAGTTGATGCCCCCTCTCCCTGTGCTTCGGACTTATATACACTTCTCCTGAATCCATAGCTGCATTCTCTGTATTAACCCAAAATTGGATAATTGTGCCAACAGATGTGGTACTTTCTACGATTATTGTATATATTATTTCCTTCTTTAATTAGTAAACACTGCCTTTTGCAGCTGTGTCTTCATTATGTGTTGTAACTGGACTCCCTATAGGGGGAAAGTGCTAGTAATCCTTAATATATGTAATCTTTTCCAGTCTGAACGCTTGTTCGCTTGAGTGTGGCTTTTAAAACGGGCATTTGATTGGACGACGCAATGAAGTAACCGCAAACATGGCCGCTCTGGCAGTGTGCATGTGTCTGGCAGCCAGCCGTCTCTTAGACATTCTGCGTGCCTCAGGTTGGGTCTCCAAGGTGCGACGCACACTTGCACAGAAGCTTACTGTTATTATCTGGTGTGAGGGAGCTGCTCTGGCTATCAGTACGGGAGTATTTCTATTTCACTATTTGGGTACTTTAGCTGTTAGCATTCTTGGCTACTGAAAGCCCTCTCTCTATGCGAAGTAAGCTATTGCGCAAAAATCTTGCTTGGCTTCGGCACTACCTTATTGGCTAAGGAAAGGCATGACCATGCAATACTTTTAACATGGTGTAGATGTAGCTATCGCAATGTATATGTGCATGCAAGTGCATGACAGTGGCCAGCGTCAGTGCAAACAAGATCAGCACTATACCCAGACAATGCCACCCAGCTGCAATCACCCAATTGGTGATGGTTGGCTTGCGTTGTCCACTTGGTGACGTTACGCAGCTTGCTCATTAAGGTCTCAAATTATTCATATTGATTAAAAGCACTGTGTGTGCACACATGTAATGACTTCACATACTGCATTCATAGCTCTCACACTCGCTGTGGGAGATGGTCATCAAGCCACACTTACTATTGCATGGTGAATGTCTCTTTGTTTTGTAAAGTTTCCCAGCCTGTGAATGATAGTCACTGTATAATACAGTCACCTCCTGAAACTACCGATGTCTCTAATTGCTATTACAGCACTAATACATTATAGTCTACCTCTGTTATGCAGCCACCTCTTTAAAAAAATCAGCCAACCACCTTGGCCCAAATAGGACTAACATAACACTTAAACATTGTAGCCTACCTCAGTAATACAACCACCACTCTAGTAGACAATCTGTACACATCTTGCCCAATGGTAGTTTGTTGAGAGGCCTCACTGCAATCATGATGATGTCATTAAGCACTGCTATTTGTAGGGCTGCAGTGGATCTAGGGGAAAGGATGATGTAAGATTTTGTTGTTTGCAATCAGTACCTTTTACTAATATGACTTCCAGCCAGTGTGTCATAGCTGGAAGCCATGTAGAGTGATGTTTGGGCTATGACTGAAGCCCTGTATACCTTCCAGTTGGGTGTGCTTGTGTGCACACATGCATAGGTATGGCCCACTGCTTTCCACAACATCTCCTGTCTACAGTTCACTCATTGTGAGAAGGTCTATCAATCTAGACTTCAGTCAACGTACGTACCCAAACCCTATGTATTTGCAGGTTTGTTTAATCTGGTAGTTTTTCCAGCAACCTCAGCTTCTTTTTGCACCAGTAGTGCAATCTTTGTAAACTCCTAGAAATTATGTGCAGTGGAGCTTTTTGGGAAGCCAGCTACTCCAGACAGGTGGCTGCATTATACAGTGACCACTATAGACAGGTTCCACTGTACATCAAATGTTTGGGCCAGGTGAGGCTGGCTGCTTTAGACAGGTCGGCTGCATTATACAGTGACCACTATAGACAGGTTTCATTGTACATCAAATGTTTGGGCCAGGGGAGGCTGGCTGCTTTAGACAGGTCGGCTGCATTATACAGAGACCACTATAGACAAGTTCCACTGTACATTAAATGTTTGGGCCAGGGGAGAATGGCTGTTTTAGACAGGTGGCTGCATTATACAGTCACCACTATAGACAAGTTCCAAGGATGGTTGGCTGCTTTAGACAAGTGGCTGCAGTATACTGTACGCTGTCCGGTATAGTGATCTATTCGATTCAATACAGCATTGCGCCCATCACGGGCTTCTTCAGGCATACAACTGTTGTAGCAAGTTGTAGCTATGCCTGATGAACCCCATGATGGGCGAAACGTTGTATTGAATTGAATCAAATTTGTCAAGTGTTCATGGTGTGCTCGATTGTCCAAAAGAAGATTTAATCTATCACACCAAGGTGTCTGGTCTGGTAATTTAGACTAAACAAGTATTTCGAGTTAAAAAATTTGTGGAGCGCCGGGGCACCCCTGAACTTGAACTGCTTGCTAGCAATTTTCCCATGTATGTTCAGTAAATCAGATAGTTGGGGGTACAGCATTGTTGTTGGCCTGAAAGATGCATCAAGATACACTAAACTGTTGGGTTTGCAAGAGTTTCAAGCCTCCAGAGCCGCCAGTCATGCAGTGAAAGCACACTTACCAAACTGTCAAATGTTTGCTAACTGCTTTTTCATCTATATGACATTCTTAATGAGAGTGTAATTGTTACTTTGTGCCAGGAGAAGGAGTGTGCTGGCTTAAAAGCTACCCTATGATGACCCTATGAGCGAATCATGGCTAGCTGTAAATGCCATGATTCGCTGGTCTGCCATTATTGGCCAACAGGTCATTAGACTTCTGTTGTATTTGGGGCTGTAGCTTGCAGGAGAACAGTTAGGTAAGCTTCCTACTACAATACTAATACTTAAACATGTTCTAGAAACACTTTGTGTTCCTTCTATACACAGCAAAATATTAAGAAAGATGATTTTAAGCCTAGCAAACGGAGAGCGTTGAGCGCGTGGCCATTTTACAATGTCCATAAGTGATAATTGGAGCTGTATCTCGCAGAAGAGACGTTCCTTAGGCTTTTTATTAGTATCACTCTATTAACACATGTTCATGACCACATTTGAGGTGCCAGGTGATTGGAAGAAGGCAGTTATTGTGCCCATTCACAAGAAAGGCAGTAAATTGCAATGCAACAACTATAGAGGTATAAGTCTCCTCAGCATACCCTGCAAGGTCTAGACAAGAATATTGAATGCCCGAGTGAGAAGCAGAAGCAAGAATAAGGTTATGGAGGTGCAAAGGGGTTTTAGACAAGGAAGAAGCTGCCTAGACCAAATATTTACAGTTCAACAACTAAGTGAAAAGATTCTGGAGAAGAACAGGCAGATGGCAGTAGCATGTGTGGATCTCAAGAAAGCATATGACAAGGTACGTATGTAGGGATAAGCTGTGGTGCGTGTTGGATGAGTATGGAGTGAAAGGAAAGCTAATGAGAGCAATCTGGTCATTTCATGAAGGAAGTGAGGCCTGTGTTAGAGTTGGTGGAATGCTGTCAGGCTGGTTTCCCATCAGTCAGGGAGTGAGATAGGGTTGCGTGCTGTCGCCATGGTTGTTTAATGTATTCATGGATAGAATTATGAGAGAGACGAAGGAAAGGCTACAAGATGGTGTACAGCTCACTACTACACTGGTTCAGATGCTACTACGTATTTGCAGATGACATAATTGTAGTACTGAAAAGAAGGAGGATGTGGAGAGAAATCTAGCTGAGATGAGCGTGGTAATGGAGAAGTGGGGAATGAGCATGCATTGGGGGAAAACAAAAGTAATGATGGTTAGCAGGACAGGTGAGAGGTGCAAAATAAGTGTTGATGGGGAGGGAATTGAAGAAGTGGACAAGTTGAAGTACCTTGGAGTGATGATAAGTGGAGATGGTAGATGTGATGATGAGATTGAGCAGAGAATTGGTGCAGCAACGAGAGTGGTGGGAGCAATGAGGAAAGAAGTATTGGAGAGAAGAGAATTGCAGAAGAAAACTAAAATGCGGGTCTTCAATGCTATGGTGGTGCCAACGCTCCTATACGGATGTGAGACGTGGACAGTGCAGAGGAGACATGTAAGCAAGCTGCAAGCATTTGAAATGATGTGTTTGAGAAGAGTGCAAGGTTTGACGAGAATGGATAGAATCAGGAATGAGGAGATGAGGGAGGCACTTGGGTAGGAAGCAGTGATTGAGATGGTAAAGGAGAAGCAGTGGAAGTGGAAGGCAAAACTGGAACAAATGAGAGACAACAGGTTGGTGAAGATGGTGTATGAGGAGGAAGCAAAGGGAAAGAGACCAAGGGGGAGACCCAAAAAGAGATGGCGGGAGAATTTTTTAATTACTGATGAATGACTCAATGACTATATATAGACATTATCATAACTATATATGCTGTATACAATGTCTTCTATATTCCATGTCGCTGCATACTGTACTTGTTTTCTGTTTTGGCTACCTCCTGCTAAGGAGATGAAGCTGTGCAGATTGATGATGATGATGATGATCAAATACTGCAAAATGCCATTAGAGACAATTTAAAGCTTTGTAAACAAGTAATTCGAGTTAAAAAAAACTCATGGGGCTCCGGGGTGCCCCTGAACTCGAACTACTTGCTAACAACTTCCCTGTGTATGTTCAATAGTTCAGATAGTTGGTTATGCAGCATTGCTGCTGGTGTGAAGGATACATCACGATGCCATAGACTGTTGGGGTTTCAAGAGTTTCAGGTCTCCAGACCAGGAAGTCATTCAGTGAAAGCACCCCTACCAAACTGTCAAAATGCTTTGCTGATGCTTTTGATCTACATAACATTCTGAATGAGTATGTTGCTTTGTGCCTGGAGGAGGAGCGTGCTGGGTAAAAAGGCTACCCTAGCCTAACTGGTAATGCCATGATTCGATATGTCTTACATTGGCCAACGGGTCGTTCGACCTCTGTTGTATTTGGGGCTGAATAGTATTGTATTAGATAAGCTTTCTAATACAATACTATTACTTGAACATGTTCTAGAAAGACTTTGCGTTCCTTGGGTATACGGTGAAATGCAAAGAAAGATGATTATGAGCCTAGCAAACAGAGAGCGTTGAGCGCGGCCATTTTACAATGTCCATTGGTCATTTATGACATGGTTTAATGTAGAGCTAGTGTATTGTGGACATGGTGATGAATGTATTGTATGGTGTGGGTAGTGTCTTTGTGTATGTGCTGTTGTGGTCTGTGTGTGTGTGTGTGTGTGTGTGTGTGTGTGTGTGTGTGTGTGTGTGTGTGTGTGTGTGTACGTGTATATGTGTGTGTGTGTTTGTGTGTGTGTGTGTGCATGCGTGCGTGTTTATCTGCAAACTCTTGCAACATTTCATATCTACTTCGTTTTCAAAAATGTCTCTCTCTGTCACTTGCAGCTGCCCCTATTCCACAACCCCAACCTTTGCAACCTTCAGCAACAAGTCAACCCAAGTCTCAAGCCCTCCCCCTGCCCACACAGCCCTCAGGACCATTGCTGTACCAGGTGTCTAAGTTGGTTGAGTACTCTAGCTCTGACTCCTCCAGTGATGCTTCCTCATCCGGCGATAGTGCCTCCTCAGATGACCAGTTGTCTGAGGAGTCTGACGACAGTGATCCTTGTGATGAGAAGTGAGTGTGTAGGCATTGGATGTGACTCTACAAGGTCATGTGATTGTCACATGACCCATAGTCCTGTGTGACTATGATGTTTCATGCTGTAATGTTGTCTAGTGTGTTAGACCCTCTCCCCCAATGTGTCCAGTGCTGTATTTGGAAAATTCCTAAAGGGGGGGGGGGGGGTAGTCTCGCGTAGCCCAGACCCATTTTAATTAATCACGTCATAGGTCGGGGAGAAGAGTCTGGTCAACAGCCTATACCGTTTTTGTTCTGCGTCACGGAACCGGATGTGGTAAACGATGATAAACATAACCATGACACGTACGCGAATCGAAGTGCGAAGCGGATTATAGCGGTGGAGAAATAGTGTCTGGAAGCGAGACTAGGGGAGGAGTGCAAAACTGAAGTTCCACGAATTATAGTAGGGGAGGGATAATAAAGTAAAGGAGCCTGGTTGCCATTGCCTAAGTACCAAGGTAGAGAGAGGGTCCAACACACTAGAACAGCTATAATGGTGATTGGACTCAGGTGCTTAATGAAGAGCACATGTAGTACTGACATGTGTTTAAGTACATGATTGTCCTGTACAGCTATCAGATGTGTTTAGTGTGGTGTGGTGCATAGAATCATCAGTTAGCAAGTAAATATGTGCCAAAGATTTCCGTGTTACTGTATATAGTGACCAGTATTGCTATCATCAAGCTGTCCTAACCTGAAATCTATCATTTTGCGACTGCCACCCCCAGGGATAACTTTGGCCTTGTTGAAAGTGGTCGTGGGAGGGCCAAGAAGCTGGCAGGTCCAAAGGTGAAGGGAGAGCTTACTCCAGACGCACTACCCCCACTGGTGGAGAAACTGTCCCTGGAGCTGCCAGAGGGATGCGAGTTGTCAGAGTGTGGGAAGGTGGCTAATGTTGTGGAAGACCTGAGTAAGTGCTATGGAAAGGATTTGAGGGGATGGGTTGTGAGGGGAGGGTGGAGAGGAGGGTAGAGGAAGGTAGGGGAAGGTAGAGGAGGGTAGGGGAGGGGAGGGGAGGGAAGGAGGGGAGAGGGGAGGAGAGGGGAGGGGAGGGGAGAAGAGGGGAGGAGAGGAGAGTGGAGGGGTGGAGAGGGGAGGAGAGAGGAAGGAAGGGAGGGGAGGTAGGGTAGATGATGGGAATGGAGGGGTATTGAATGAATGGATGGTAAAAGTAGGAAGCGAAATTCCCAGTACATGCAAGTGTTATTCTCCCCTCCACCTAGTCTTGGTCGAGGGTATAAAAGAGTCACAACCACTTGACACAGATACAGTGCTCTGGAACAAGAACAAGAGCAGTACGTTAAGAGGCAAATGGTGGGGAATAGATTTAATATATTCCTGCCACATTACAGATTTTGTGTTGCGTAATGTACTGTAATGTGGTTTGGATTGCATTGTGGTGGTGTAATGTGTAATGTAGTGTAGTTTGTTGTAGTGTAGTGTGGTGTGATGTGGTGTGGTGTGGTGTAGTGTGGTGTGGTGTGGTGTGGTATAGTGTGATGTAGTGTAGTGTAGTGTGGTGTGGTGTAGTGTGGTGTGGTGTGGTGTAGTGTGGTGTGGTGTAGTGTAGTGTGGTGTAGTGTAGTGTAGTGTAGTGTTGTGTGGTGTAATGTGGTGTGGTGTGGTGTAATGTAGTGTGGTGTAGTGTAGTGTAGTGTAGTGTTGTGTGGTGTAATGTGGTGTGATGTGGTGTAGTGTGGTGTAGTGTGGTGTAGTCGGGGGAGTGTGGTGTGGTGTAGTGTGGTGTGGTGTGATGTAATGTGATGTAGTGTGGTGTAGTGTGGTGTAGTGAGGTGTAGTGTGGTGTAGTGTGGTGTAGTGTGGTGGTGTGTTGTGTATTGTGATGTGTAGTGTGTTTAGTATAAAGGTGTAGTGTATAGAGTGAGGTATTCGTAGTGTATAGTGGGTGTGCTGTATACGTGGTGTGGTGGTGTAGTGTAGTGTGGTGGAGGTTTAGTGTGGTGTGGTGTATATTATGCTAGTGTGTGCGTGGTACATATGTGTACTTTAATCAGTTTTTCCCTTCTCTTCACTCCTTATTTCCCTATGTTCTTACGTACATAATACATTTGTACCATGTCAGCTTGAATCTGTAATAATAATTCCTGTGCTTTAAATGTACAGTACAATAATAATCGATATGGTTTTATTTTAAAAATCTAAAGGGTATATTTCAGATCCTGCTGAATTGCTACTGTTTTAATTATGGAAGTTTGATTCTCAAAGTGGCCGGTGGGTTTTAGTCCTCTTATTAGCAGCTGCAGTAGGCGGACCAGTACTTATTCGCTCCATAACCGCAATAACAGCCTTGTCCGTTTCCAACACCAGTGTCACCGTACTTCCCTGGCAAGCCTGGTGCTCCTTGATCTCCCTTCTGCCCCGGAGCACCTGTGAAGCCTGGTGCTCCTTGATCTCCCTTCGCCCCCGGATAACCTGGCGCGCCTGGTGCTCCTTGATCTCCCTTCGCCCCTGGATAACCTGGTGCGCCTGGTGCTCCTTGTTCTCCCTTTTGTCCTGGCAATCCATTCTTGCCTGGGAAACCTCGATCTCCATTTCTCCCTGGCACTCCTGGTGCGCCTGTTGCTCCTCGGTCTCCCTTTTGGCCTGGCAATCCTATCCTGCCTGGTGCTCCTGGATTTCCAATCCTCCCTGGCAATCCTGGAACGCCTGGTGCTCCTCGGTCTCCCTTCAACCCCGGCAATCCTGGGATGCCTGGTACTCCTCGGTCTCCTTTTAGGCCTGGCAATCCTGGACTGCCTGGTGCTCCTGTAAGTCCCCTCGCCCCCGGAAATCCTGGAGCACCTCGGTCTCCCTTTTGGCCTGGAAATCCTGGACTGCCTGTATCTCCCTTAGGGCCATGAGGTCCTTGAGGTCCTGGTCCGCCAGGGATACCATCCCTGCCTGGTGCCCCAGGGGGTCCTGGTGGTCCTCCTGGCGTTCCGGGGACACCTGTTCAGAGGAGAGGAGGATGAAGAGAGGCAGAATGAGGAAGGGGAGAGTGCAAGAGAATAAGTTACAGTTGCACATTTCCCAGTCTGAAAGGCCATAGCTGCACTCTCTGTGTCAGTCTGTCTGCCATACACATGCACGGTAACAGTGCCAACAAGATGCCAATATTGCATGCATGCATTAATTGGGAACTGTGCTACTTCCATGCTGTATGGCTGTACTGGAACATGCCAACACACCTGGTCTTCCAGTCTGGCCTGGGGGACCTGGTAGTCCTGCTCCTGGTGGTCCTGGACACATAATGAAACAAAGCTATTGTGAACGGGTTAACAGAACAGATTACCACATATAATGTATATACAGTCTATGATTGCTGTTGGTCACTAATCTTGCTTTTCATGATTACGTGTGTGGAAGCAATATATGAAGAGAGTATGGCCACCTCTTGGGCAATCTATCTGGTAATGCCATTTGTTCTACGCCATCACGCCAGTGCTCACCATGGCCTCCACCAGTGCACTTGCTGAGGGATTTTGTATTAACCTTCCTAATGCTACCTTCTAGGCTGTCAGTGAAATTCTACATGAATGTCCTTCATATTGAGTGCTTCTGAAGTGGTACGTATGTCCATGCTACACTGCTCAAATGCACACACAAATTCATGCATTCCATGTCATACTATACCTTGTGGTCCTGATGGTCCTGATGGTCCTGGTAGTCCTGGTGGTCCGGCCTGTCCAGGTGGGCATTTGCAATCTTTTGATGAGTAACCGTATCCTGATTTGTAGTCTCCGGCCGCTCTCTTTACTGTGTCTGAATGTGAATAGGAGGGAGGAACAGAGGGAAGGGAAAGAGGTGATATTGTGAAGAGAGAGGAGAAGGAGGTGGAGGCTTGAAGGGAGTTTATGCGTGCTTTTACTAGTCTGAGGTTAAGTTGGAGTACTCATGAATCATCACCTGAAGGCGTGGTATGAATGCTATGCATACATGCAAACTAACATGCAGTTGAACAAGAGTTGGTGGTGTCTCACCTTTGCTGCTCTCTGTCGCCATTTCAACTGTTTTAGCCGCCAGCTCCCTAGCCTCAAGGGTGGCAATCCTGGTCTCCAATCCTGCAGTTTCAGCTTGGAAGTGAGTGTAGAAGATGATCAGTCCTGCTCCTTCCAAGAGGGCCACGGTGAAGGTGACTGCCACGAAGGCAGTGAGGAAGGTGTTGTAGTGGCGCTGTTTTCGCTCTTTACTTTCAAACTCCATCAGGTCTTGCTTGTCAGTCATTGGATGATCTAGACAAGCTATCGAGTTGATGTTCCCTCTCCCTGTGCTTTGGACTTATATACACTTCTCCTGAATCCATAGCTGCATTCTCTGTATTAACACAAAATCGGATAATTGTACCAACAGATGTGGTACTTTCTACGATTATTGCATAAATTAATTCCTTCTTTAATTAGTAAACACTGCCTTTTGCAGCTGTGTCTTCATTATGTGTTGTAACTGGACTCCCTATAGGGGGAAAGTGCTAGTAATCATTAATATATTTAATATTTTCCAGTCTGCGCGTTCATCCGCTTGTGCGTGGCATTTGATTGGACGACGCAATGACGTAACCACAAACATGGCCACTCTGGTAGTGCGCATGTGTCTGGCAGCCAGCCGTCTCTTAGACACTCTGCGCGCCTCAGGATGGGTCTCCAAGGCGCGACGCACACTTGCACAGAAGCTTACTGTTATTATCTGGAGCGAGGGAGCTGCTCTGGCTATCGGTACATGAGTATTTCTATTTTGCTATTTGGGTTCTTTAGCTGTTAGCGTTCTTGGCTACTGAAAGCCCTCTCTCTATTGCGAAGTAAGCTATTGTGCAAAAAGCTTGCTTGGCTCCGGCACTGCCTTATTGGCTAAGGAAAGACATGACCATGCAATACTTTTAACATGGTGTAGATGTAGCTATCGCAATGTTTATGTGCATGCAAGTGCATGACAGTGGCCAATGTTAGTGCAAACAAGATCAGCACTATACCCAGACAATGTCACCCAGCTGCAATCACCCAATTGGTGATGGTTGACCTGTGTTGTCCACTGGGCGACGCGACGCGGATCGAGCACGGCCGAAGGCTGCGCTTGCTCATTAAGGTTTCAAATTCTTCATATTGATTAAAAGCATTGTGTGTGCACACATGTAATGACTTCACATACTACATTCATATCCCTCACACTCGCTGTGGGAGGTGGTTCTCATGCAAGCCACACTTACTATTGCATGGTGAATGTCTCTTTGTTTTGTAAAGTTTCCCAGCCTGTGAATGATAGTCACTTTATGATGCAGTCACCTCCTGAAACTACCAATGTCTCCAATGGCTATTACAGCACTAATACATTGTAGTCTACCTCTGTTATGCAGCCACCTCTTTAAAAAGTCAGCCAACCACCCTGGCCCAAATAGCTATAGGGCTTACATAACACTAAAACATTGCAGCCTACCTCAGTAATACAACCACCATTCTAGTAGACTATCTGTACACATCTTGCCCAAAGGTAGTTTGTTGGGAGGCCTCACTGCAATTCATGATGATGTCATTAAGCACTGACTGTTTGTAGGGCTGCAGTTAATCTAGGGGGAAGGATGATGTAAGATTTTCTTGTTTGCAATCAGTACCTTTTACTAATATGCCTTCCAGCCAGTGTGTCATAGCTGGAAGCCATGTAGAGTGAAGTTTGGGTCATGACTGAAGTCCTGTATCACTTCCAGTTGGGTGTGCTTGTGTGCACACATGCATAGGCATGACCCACTGCTTTCCACAACATCTCCTGCCTACAGTTCACTCATCGTGAGAAGGTCTATCAATCTAGACTTCAGTCAGTGTACGTACCCAAATCCTATGTATTTGCAGATTTGTTTAATCTGTCAGTAGTTTTCACAGCAACCTCAGCTTCTTTTTGCACCAGTAGTGCAATCTTTGTAAACTCCTAGAAATTATGTGCAGTGGAGCTTCTTGGGAAGCCAGCTACCCCAGACAGGTGGCTGCATTATACAGTGACCACTATAGACAGGTTCCACTGTACATCAAATGTTTTGGCCAGGGGAGGCTGGCTGCTTTAGACAGGTCGGCTGCATTATACAAGGACCACTATAGACAGGTTCCACTGTACATCAAATGTTTGGGCCTGGTGAGACTGGCTGCTTTAGACAGGTGGCTGCATTATTTAATGATTACTATAGACAGGTTCCACTGCGCGTCAAATGTTTGGGCCAGGTGAGGCTGGCCGGCTGCATTATACAGTGACCACTATAGACAGGTTTCATTGTACATCAAATGTTGGGCCAGGTGAGACTGGCTGCTTTAGACGGGTGGCTGCATTATACAGTGACCACTATAGACAGGTTCCACTGTACATCAAATGTTTGGACCATGGGAGGCTGGCTGCTTTAGACAGGTGGCTGCATTATACAGTGACCACTATAGACAGGTTCCACTGTACATCAATTGTTTGGACCAGGGAAGGCTGGCTACTTTAGACAGGTGGCTGCATTATACAGTGACCACTATAGACAAGTTCCACTGTACATCAAATGCTTGGACCAGGGGAGGCTGGCTGCTTAGACATGTTATACAGTAACCACTATAGACAGGTTCCCTTGAACCTATCAATAGTGGTCACTGTAGTCTGTCATTGCAGATATTACTAGATTAGTTTCATCCTATTCTGCACATGTTTCAAGGAACAATAAGGAGCAAGTAGACAGACAAGGATTCACACAGTGCAGTCACCTCCACTGATGTTAAACTGGTACAGTACAAAATCTTACGACCATGGAGGTCTTTGTCAGGTTAAAGTCAGTGGTGTATCTGAAAACACCTTTGTGGTTGAGCTATCCTACTCATTGTACCTCAGTTGTTGCTCCATGTCACTCAACACCTATTATCATTCCTCTTTGATGGCATGACCCTCGTTTACACAATCTCTTTCTTCATATACACTCAATACACTCCAAAATGTGTTGTGTATTGCAGTGTTATGGTATGTATGTATCCACTCCCTAATGCTTATTATGCAGCCACCTCTTTAAAACATCAGCCAACCACCCTGGCCCAAATAGCTATAGGGCTTACATAACACTAAATCATTGCAGCCTACCTCAGTAATACAACCACCACTCTAGTAGAACATCTGTACACATCTTGCCCAAAGGTAGTTTGTTGGGAGGCCTCACTGCAATCATGATGATGTCATTTAGCACTGCTATTTGTAGGGCTGCAGTGGATCTAGGGGAAAGGATGATGTAAGATTTTGTTGTTTGTAATCAGTACCTTTTACTAATATGACTTCCAGCCAATGTGTCATAGCTGGAAGCCATGTAGAGTGATGTTTGGGCTATGACTGAAGCCTGTGTACCTTCCAGTTGGGTGTGTTTGTGTGCACACATGCATAGGTATGATCCACTGCTTTCCACAACATCTTCTGCCTACAGTTCACTCATCGTGAGAAGGTCTATCAATCTAGACTTCAGACAATGTACGTACCCAAACCCTATGTATTTGCAGGTTTGTTTAATCCGGTAGTTTTTCCAGCAACCTCAATTTCTTTTTGCACCAGTAGTGCAATCTTTGTAAACTCCTAGAAATTATGTGCAGTGGAGCTTCTTGGGAAGCCAGCTACCCCAGACAGGTGGCTGCATTATACAGTGACCACTATAGACAGGTTCCACTGTACATCAAATGTTTTGGCCAGGTGAGGCGGCTGCTTTAGACAGGTCGGCTGCATTATACAGTGACCACTATAGACAGGTTTCATTGTACATCAAATGTTTGGGCCAGGGGAGGCTGGCTGCTTTAGACAGGTGGATGCATTTATACAGTGACCACTATAGACAGGTTCCACTGTACATTAAATGTTTGGGCCAGGTGAGGCTGGCTGTTTTAGACAGGTGGCTGCATTATGCAGTGACCACTATAGACAGGTTCCACTGTACATCAAATGTTTGGGCCAGGTGAGGCTGGCTGCTTTAGATAGGCCGGCTGCGTTATACAGTGACCACTATAGACAAGTTACACTGTACATCAAATGTTTGGGCCAGGGGAGGCTGGCTGCTTTAGACAGGTCGGCTGCGTTATACAGTGACCACTATAGACAGGTTACACTGTACATCAAATGTTTGGACCAAGGATGGTTGGCTGCTTTAGACAAGTGGCTGCAATATACTGTACGCTGTCTGGTATAGTGATCGATTCAATACAATACAGCATTCTTTTGGACAATCGGGCATACCGTGAAAACTTGACAAATTTGATTCAATTAAATATGTTTCGCCAAGAGTAGATAAGAGATGAGAGTATGCAACCGCGTATCCCTGCGTGTATAACAGCATTTTCTAAAATGACGTAGCAACACGTCACACGTGGGCATGGTAACGCTACTTAATATTCTGATGTAATGGATGAATTCCATTAGCTCCGTCTGTACGTATTCGGCATCGATTGCGCAGCTCTCGGTTTGTTAGTCGGGAGTTTCAACGATGTCCAGGACCAGCTGGTTGACGCCGGTCTCTTCACTGGATAGATCGAGCCTAGAACTTAATGCGTAGCCACCGTGAAACTCGGAGGACAGCGCTGCGGAGCTGTGGATGGCAGCGCTGTGACCCAAATCCACGCTTGCTGTCCTGGTCCTTCCTCGCGGGCGCTGCAGAGGTGTCCTGGACATTGTTGCATTTCCCGACTAACAAACCGAGGGGCTCGCAATCGTTGCCGAGTACATACACAGACTGGCAGATCGAGTTAATAGTATTCATCAATTACATCAGAATATTAAGTAGCGTTACCATGCCCATGTGTGACGTGTTGCTGCGTCATTATAGAAAAATGCTGTTACGGGTGCGTATACGCGGTTGCACACTCTCATCTCTTATCTACTCTTGGTTTCGCCCATGACAGGCTTCATCAGGCACTCCTGGGCAACATTGCGCTTAATCTTGCGGAGTTCCAGCGCGTCAACGATGCTCTGGTATACTGCTTCGTTCCTGCAGATCCCCAAAAGCTGCGCCTGTATCACTTCCGACAACCATATCTCCAGCAGAGCTTTAACTTCGACATCACACCACGTTGCACCTCTGTCTGCCCTTCTTTCCGCCATCTTAATCCGGATTCGACCCAGGGTCGAGAGCAGGGTTCAACCCAGATTATATCCAGGGTCGACTCGCACGTGTGAAAGGTGTAAATCTGGGTCAAATGCAGATTCGACCTGGATTTGACCCGCATTTTTGGGTCCATGTGAAAGGGGTTATAGAGACCATACTCGTGCGTGTGGAGACTGTGTAGACCTAACTATATAAAACTAGTATTATTTATGTCTCTATCCGTATACAGACGCGGGCTGTCCGCAAACTCTTTTGGCATATAATAAATTATAGCCGCTGACCGTCTAGTCTGGCTTGCTAGACCGTCCCGTAAGCGTCCAGAGGCGCGGAAGAGGTCGGAACGTCTGCAATAGACTAGAAAATGCCGTTCTAATAGCTTTTGTGTGGTTGTTGCAGTCGTTGATCGTATACAGGTGTTTTTTTTCGAAACCTATCTTTCAGGAGCTACCTGAGCCTTGAATGTGCCTTAATCGCGCAAACGGCCCAAAAAGTGCGTGATGGACAAACTGATCCACAAACCAAACGCATAACCCCTGTTGTGCAATCGCGCTCGGGGTAACAAACAAACAAACAAACGAACTGAATTATTATGTAGGGATGGTACAGAGTGTTTCGAATTCACAATACATTGGCATAGGGACGAAATCGCAAAAAGCATCGAAAACCACCAAAACGAGGCTTCGTAGGGCTAAATACGAAATATTCATACACTAAACTGACCTGGAAGGCAAGCGAATGTGGTCTGTCAGCGAGAAAATGACACTCAAAACCATCCATTTTCGTCTTCATATTCTTCTTCATATTCTTCTTCGCCAGCTGTAACTGACGAACAGAATTAGCTATTGAACTAATTCGAAGATGAAACTACTGCAAATTAACCGAACTGTATTCCTTCGCAGTATAGGGTCTGAAAGCGTATTGTTCACACATTGGGGTTACCGAGTCTTTCGGGAGACGTTGCTACGCGGAACACGCCATTTTATGATGACGTTGAGGAACGGCAGTTTTCCACCTACTGTTCCTTCCGTTTCTGTCCAAAAGCCAGCCAACACCGTCAGGAGGCCGTTTGAGGTGTATATGAGACACGGGCTTAGGCCGAAGTTAGCTATCGCATAGTTTCAAAAGGTCATCCGTGGACGTGCGTATCCCGCCACTTTTAATTAGTACTCAGCTAACTTCCGGTCACTGTTTCTAAGCTCTTAGGTGGGCTGCACGGAAGCTAGGAGATAGCTGACGCCTCGACTCCAGGATTACAGAAATAAGGTCGTATACTGTAACCTGCATGGATGTCTTCTAGTGGCACTTAGCATTTGCAGCTTGCACACCATAAAAAGTACAGAAACTAGGAATAATTAAAAATTTTTTACAAAAATAGCAAGAATGTAGGGATGGCACAAAAGTACAGAAACAAGTAAAGGCTGTTACACAGTGGAGCATTAACCCATCGTCCCTACATTCAAGGGTGTAGGACTATAAGGTGCGACATTCTTGCATGTAGGGACCATGGTTAATGCTCCACTGTGTAACAGCCTTTACTTGTTTCTGTGCCTTTTATGCCATCCCTACATCCTTGCTATTTTTGTAAAAAATTTTAATTATTCCTAGTTTCTGTACTTTTTATGTTTCTGTAATTCCTAGTTTCTGTAATTTTTATTATTTCTAGTATATTTCTAGTATATATAGATATATATTTGTTACATGAGGAAGCCATACATCAAAGCAAGCTGCAGTGTGCTAATTTCGCATAACACCACTGTTTATGTTTTCACACCTCATAACACACTGCGTCGAATGGGGCTCTTATTTGCTAACCCAATCACTTTCTAGCCTTAAACAAACGTTTTGTTTACTGCTTTATCAAAATGCCTTTGATATTCATCACCTTGTAAACTTTCTCATGAACATTGGCTCTGGAATGATGAGTGCTTGGCACTTGAAAGCATGGTCATCAACATAAATTTATGCCTAGCACACGTGTATTTTCATGGCAGTGACATGTAATTGTACATGTAATGTCTTTAGTGATAGAGAAACCAAGATTCCTTTTCCCAAGTTCACTTGATGGATCAACTTGAAGGTAGGTCTTGCCACTCCCAAGTTCTCCAGTCGTTTAAATCCTAGTACACTCTCTAAAAAGAAAGTTCTCCCTTCATACGCTGCTTGCAGGACTTCTAATCATCTGCCAACTCAAGCGGCGCTGACGCTTTATTCAGTACAACAGGCCGCTGACAGCCTTTTTCTTGCGACGCTTCTCGCCTTTCGCCTTGTGCTCCAAGAAGAGTGTGTTCTCTGGTTTCTATAGTAACTTCAGTCAGGTTCGTTTGGTAAATTCATTCGACAGCGAACAAATTCAAGCGCTAATCTCTGCTGCTTGAATCGTAACAAGTCAGTTATAACATGGCCGCTCGGGCGCTTAGCTCATTTATCGCATTCGGGCGCTTTGCACCCTCGTGTGATAAATCAGCCAGCGCCCTCGCGGCCATGTTATAACTAGTACATACACGAACATGAAGCCATACGAATACCTAAATCTGAAAACAATATATGGGCGCCTTTGGCGCCCCAAAAACGACATGAGCACCGTCATTTGCAAATAATGACAGAAATATATATGCATACATACATACATACATACATACATATATACGAACATGAAGCCATACGAATACCTAAAAATGAAAACAATATAGGGGCGTCGGAACCATCTTTTTTGTACATCATTCGTACGTCTACTCTACTACCTTTCCCTCCTATATCCGTCAAGGTTACTACGCTTGTCTCTCCCTTTCATTCGGTCATGCAGACAGACTAATCTTTAAGGGCAGAGAGAACAGCTATAATGGTGATTGGACTCAGGTGCTTAATGAAGAGCAAATGTAGTACTGTCATGTGTTTAAGTACATGATTGTCCTGTACAGCTATCAGATGTGTTTAGTGTGGTGTGGTGCATAGAATCATCAGTTAGCAAGTAAATATGTGCCAAAGATTTCCGTGTTACTGTATATGGTGACCAGTATTGCCATCATCAAGCTGTCCTAATCTGAAATCTATCATTTTGCGACTGCCACCCCCAGGGGTAACTTTGGCCTTGTTGAAAGTGGTCGTGGGAGGGCCAAGAAGCTGGCAGGTCCAAAGGTGAAGGGAGAGCTTACTCCAGACGCACTACCCCCACTGGTGGAGAAACTGTCCCTGGAGCTGCCAGCAGGATGCGAGTTGTCAGAGTGTGGGAAGGTGGCTAATGTTGTGGAAGACCTGAGTAAGTGCTATGGAAAGGATTTGAGGGGATGGGTTGTGAGGGGAGGGTGGAGAGGAGGGTAGAGGAAGGTAGGGGAAGGTAGAGGAAGGTAAGGGAGGGGAGGGGAGGGGAGGGGAGGGAAGGGGAGGGAAGGAGGGGGGAGGGGAGGAGAGGGGAGGAGAGGGGAGGGGAGAAGAGGGGAGGAGAGGAGAGGGGCGAGGAGGGGAGGAGAGGAGAGTGGAGGGGTGGAGAGGGGAGGAGAGAGGAAGGAAGGGAGGGGAGGTAGGGTAGATGATGGGAATGGAGGGGAATTGAATGAAAGGGTGGAAAAAGTAGGAAGCGAAATTCCCAGTACATGCAAGTGTTATTCTCCCCTCCACCTAGTCTTGGTCGAGGGTATAAAAGAGTCACAACCACTTGACGCAGATACAGTGCTCTGGAACAAGAACAAGAGGTCTATTGGCAAGGTAAAGATACAGTACAGTGACACTACATGTGTAATCAATATAAATCATTTGCACTCTTTTCCATAGAATTGTAGCATATATACGTACAACATACTTGATGTCATTTGAGCTCGCTCACATGAACCAAGGAGGTTCACAATAGTGCAGACGTTTACTACTTAGCTTCCTTCATCAGTGATGGCATGATACAGTTTATATAAATGATAGGAGTGTTGTGCCATCACTGATGAAGGCAGCTGAATAGTTGCCAAAACGTCTGTATTATTGCGAATCCCCTTGGTTAGTGTGAACGAGCTCAAATGTCGTCAGACCTACCTAGCCACTCAGGACTGTTCAAATGTTCAAACATAATTTTTTGATGACAGGTTTATGTCTAAATACTATTATTAGGCTACGTATGTTTTGTATGCCAGTCTTTTATCATGTATTTATGTATCCAGTTCTGATGAGGCATTGCTTTTTACTTTTGAATTACTTTAGAATTTATACTGGCTCAAACGTTGCCAAGATATGTGATAGGATTTGCGAAAAGGGCCTATTTGGGGGCAACTCGCGATTTTGAGTTAAGCACATAGTGTGAAAGTGCATTCGACGAGCTTCCTATTGCACTTTACTGCGCTTCGCTAGCATGTTCCGTTACCGAGATATACGTCCTGGAAGTTCGGAATTACGAGTAGTCTGATTTCAAGAATACGGCGTTCAAACATTTACTTCTGGTAAAACCACAACATTCCGCATTCTACCGTGTTACGAATGATGTCACCACAAACATGGTGGAGCTGGACAATCATGCTACGAACGTTTTCTCTTTGCAGTCGTCTCTGAGTATCGCAGACTCTTCTTGGCTGGGCGCCGCATCATCGTACTATACAGCGTGCTCCTCTGGAAGGTCATTTCGAACCCAGCGTATTCGTGTTAAACTGGAATCCGCGAAAGAGTAGTCGTGTTAGAGTTGCCCATCGTTGGCTGCGGCGCCTTTGCAGCTGGTAGAGTCCCTTCCATCATCAGGTAAGCCAAAGTAGTCGATCATGTCTATTCAAAGTGCCTGCTGCTCGTCTCCGCTGAACAAAAGGTATCCGCCGTTTTACCGTATCCGTAGCCCTTGTAGAAATCACTGAAGGCTACAAGCGACGCCGCTGTAAACGTACTCGTGTAGAGAGATGGTACTGCTAGCACAAAGGCACGGACAAGCCTGCAGACAGGATTTGCAGGCTTGTCTAACTTCTTCCTGAGACAGATGAATACCCATAACGTACGGCCTTTCCTCATTTCTCCGTAGATGTTTCGTATACTATCCGTATTACATTTCCGGTATACTCCGTTCACAAACAATGTGACCGCTGCCGTGAAAATGTTCGGTCCTCGTTTGAGACGCACGAAAGGGCTACGAGTTTCAAACTTGGCCAGAAGGTAGGAGATACATCATAGGTACTAATAATGCAATAATCCGCGATTGCGTGAAATTTCACCTATGCGCGAGTTTTACCCCGTACTAACAAGTTTACATTGCCCCCAAATAGGCCCTTTTTGCAAAGCCGGTCACATATTTCTGTTTCCTCTGCAGATTTTTGAAACATTTGGACCTGTGAAGTTGCCATACTACAGTGTTCGCAAGTGTTCCGCTACTGAGCTTAAGGATCTTGGAATTTCTGTGGGAGACCCTGTGTTTGTCGTTTCCTCCAGTGATGCAATGACAAAGTACGTTTTCACGGACAGGATTCGACAGTACGTTAAGAGGCAAATGGTTGGGAATAGGTTTAATATATTCCTGCCACATTACAGATTTTGTGTTGCGTAATATACTGTAATGTGGTTTGGATTGCATTGTGGTAGTGTGATGTGTAATGTAGTGTAGTTTGTTGTGGTGTGATGTAGACTAAGTGTGGTGTGGTGTGGTGTAGTGTGGTGTGATGTAGTGTGGTGTGGTGTAGTGTGGTGTGGTGTAGTGTGATGTAGTGTAGCGTAGTGTAGTGTGGTGTAGTGTGGTGTGTGGTGTGGTGTAGTGTGGTGTGGTGTGATGTAGTGTAGTGTAGTGTAGTGTAGTGTGGTGTAGTGTGGTGTGGTGTGATGTAGTGTAGTGTGGTGTGGTGTGGTGTAGTGTGATGTAGTGTGATGTAGTGTGATGTAGTGTAGTGTGGTGTAGTGTGGTGTGGTGTACTGTGATGTAGTGTAGTTTAGTGTGGTGTGGTGTGATGTAGTGTAGTGTAGTGTGGTGTGGTGTAGTAGGGTGTAGTGTGGTGTGGTGTAGTGTAGTGTAGTGTGGTGTGGTGTAGTAGGGTGTAGTGTGGTGTGGTGTGGTGTGGTGTGGTGTGATGTAGTGTAGTGTGGTGTGGTGTGGTGTGGTGTAGTGTGATGTAGTGTGGTGTCGTGTGGTGTGGTGTAGTGTGGTGTGGTGTGGTGTGGTGTGGCGTAGTGTGATGTAGTGTAGTGTGGTGTGGTGTAGTGTGGTGTAGTGTGGTGTAATGTAGTGTGGTGTGGTGTAGTGTAGTGTAGTGTAGTGTTGTGTGGTGTAATGTGGTGTGGTGTAGTGTAGTGTAGTGTGGTGTGATGTGGTGTGATGTGGTGTAGTGTGGTGTAGTGTGGTGTAGTGTGGTGGTGTGTTGTGTATTGTGATGTGTAGTGTGTTTAGTATGAAGGTGTAGTGTATAGAGTGAGGTATTCGTAGTGTATAGTGGGTGTGCTGTATACTAGTGTGGTGGTGTAGTGTAGAATGGTGGAGGTTTAGTGTGGTGTGGGTGAGGTTTAGTGTGGTGTGGTGTATATTATGCTAGTGTGTGCGTGGTACATATGTGTACTTTAATCAGTTTTTCCCTTCTCTTCACTCTTTATTTCCCTATGTTCTTACGTACATAATACATTTGTACCATGTCAGCTTGAATCTGTAATAATAATTCCTGTGCTTTAAATGTACAGTACAATAATAATCGATATGGTTGTATTTTAAAAATCTAAAGGGTATATTTCAGATCCTGCTGAATTGCTACTGTTTTAATTATGGAAGTTTGATTCTCAAAGTGGCCGGTGGGTTTTAGTCCTCTTATTAGCAGCTGCAGTAGGCGGACCAGTACCTATTCGCTCCATAACCGCAATAACAGCCTTGTCCGTTTCCAACACCAGTGTCACCGTACTTCCCTGGCAAGCCTGGTGCTCCTTGATCTCCCTTCTGCCCCGGAGCACCTGTGAAGCCTGGTGCTCCTTGATCTCCCTTCGCCCCCGGATAACCTGGCGCGCCTGGTGCTCCTTGATCTCCCTTCGCCCCCGGATAACCTGGCACGCCTGGTGCTCCTTGTTCACCCTTTTGTCCTGGCAATCCATTCTTGCCTGGGAAACCTCGATCTCCATTTCTCCCTGGCACTCCTGGTGCGCCTGTTGCTCCTCGGTCTCCCTTTTGGCCTGGCAATCCTATCCTGCCTGGTGCTCCTGGATTTCCAATCCTCCCTGGCAATCCTGGGACGCCTGGTGCTCCTCGGTCTCCCTTCAACCCCGGCAATCCTGGGATGCCTGGTACTCCTCGGTCTCCTTTTAGGCCTGGCAATCCTGGACTGCCTGGTGCTCCTGTAAGTCCCCTCGCCCCCGGAAATCCTGGAGCACCTCGGTCTCCCTTTTGGCCTGGAAATCCTGTCCTGCCTGTATCTCCCTGGGGGCCAGGAGGTCCTTGAGGTCCTGGTCCGCCAGGAATACCATCCCTGCCTGGTGCCCCAGGGGGTCCTGGTGGTCCTCCTGGCTTTCCGGGGACACCTGTTCAGAGGAGAGGAGGATGAAGAGAGGCAGAATGAGGAAAGGGAGAGTGCGAGAGAATAAGTTACAGTTGCACATTTCCCAGTCTGAAAGGCCATAGCTGCACTCTCTGTGTCAGTCTGTCTGCCAAATACATGCACGGTAACAGTGCCAACCAGATGCCAATATTGCATGCATGCATTAATTGGGAACTGTGCTACTTCCATGCTGTATGGCTGTACTGGAACATGCCAACACACCTGGTCTTCCAGCCTGGCCTGGGGGACCTGGTAGTCCTGCTCCTGGTGGTCCTGGACACATAATGAAACAAAGCTATTGTGAACGGGTTAACAGAACAGATTACCACATATAATGTATATAAGTCTATGTTTGCTGTTGGTTACTAATCTTGCTTTTCATGATTACGTGTGTGGAAGCAATATATGAAGAGAGTATGGCCACCTCTTGGGCAATCTATCTGGTAATGCCATTTGTTCTACGCCATCACGCCAGTGCTCACCATGGCCTCCACCAGTGCACTTGCTGAGGGATTTTGTATTAACCTTCCTAATGCTACCTTCTAGGCTATCAGTGAAATTCTACAGGAATGTTCTTCATTTACAGTGCTTCTGAAGTGGTACGTGTGTCCATGCTACACTGCTCAAATGCACACACAAATTCATACATTCCATGTCATACTATACCTTGTGGTCCTGATGGTCCTGATGGTCCTGGTAGTCCTGGTGGTCCAGCCTGTCCAGGTGGGCATTTGCAATCGTGTGATGAGTAACCGTATCCTGATTTGTAGTCTCCGGCCGCTCTCTTTACTGAGTCTGAATGTGAATAGGAGGGAGGAACAGAGGGAAGGGAAAGAGGTGATATTGTGAAGAGAGAGGAGAAGGAGGTGGAGGCTTGAAGGGAGTTTATGTGTGCTTTTACTAGTCTGAGGTTAAGTTGGAGTACTCATGAATCATCACCTGAAGGCGTGGTATGAATGCTATGCATACATGCAAACTAACATGCAGTTGAACAAGAGTTGGTGGTGTCTCACCTTTGCTGCTCTCTGTCGCCATTTCAACTGTTTTAGCCGCCAGCTCCCTAGCCTCAAGGGTGGCAATCCTGGTCTCCAATCCTGCAGTTTCAGCTTGGAAGTGAGTGTAGAAGATGATCAGTCCTGCTCCTTCCAAGAGGGCCACGGTGAAGGTGACTGCCACGAAGGCAGTGAGGAAGGTGTTGTAGTGGCGCTGTTTTCGCTCTTTACTTTCAAACTCCATCAGGTCTTGCTTGTCAGTCATTGGATGATCTAGACAAGCTATTGCAGTTGATGCTCCCTCTCCCTGTGCTTTGGACTTATATACACTTCTCCTGAATCCATAGCTGCATTCTCTGTATTAACACAAAATCGGATAAATGTGCCAACAGATGTGGTACTTTCTACGATTATTGTATAAATTATTTCCTTCTTTAATAAGTAAACACTGCCTTTTGCAGCTGTGTCTTCATTATGTGTTGTAACTGGACTCCCTATAAGGGGAAAGTGCTAGTAATCTTTAATATAATTATGTAATCTTTTCCAGTCTGTACATTCATTTGCTTGTGCGTGGCATTTAAAACGGGCATTTGATTGGACGACGCAATGAAGTAACCGCAAACATGGCCGCTCTGGCAGTGTGCATGTGTCTGGCAGCCAGCCGTCTCTTAGACATTCTGCGCTCCTCAGGTTGGGTCTCCATGGCACGACGCACACTTGCACAGAAGCTTACTGTTATTATCTGGTGCGAAGGAGCTGCTCTGGCTATCAGTACGGGAGTATTTCTATTTCACTATTTGGGTACTTTAGCTGTTAGCATTCTTGGCTACTGAAAGCCCTCTCTCTATGCGAAGTAAGCTATTGCGCAAAAATCTTGCTTGGCTTCGGCACTGCCTTATTGGCTAAGGAAAGGCATGACCATGCAATACTTTTAACATGGTGTAGATGTAGCTATTGCAATGTATATGTGCATGCAAGTGCATGACAGTGGCCAATGTTAGTGCAAACAAGATCAGCACTATACCCAGGCAATGCCACCCAATGTTGTGCAATGTTGTGAGGGGGGTGTTATCCCCTGGCCCTCACAACATTAAAAATATCTCGGCTGCATACCCAGGCCTTCCGCCAACTCAGTGTTTCCTTGGAAGCAAGGGTTGAAAAGATATTGTACACGGCCCCCAAGCAGCAGAAGACCCTAGAGGAACCGGGTTGACGGTAGGTGCTTAGCAGGGGGAGGAAGTGTAGTCGGTGGTATAGGGGTGACCCAGTGGAGAACATTAATCATATTGATTAAAAGCACTGTGTGTGCACACATGTAATGACTTTACATACTACATTCATATCCCTCACACTCGCTGTGGGAGATGGTCATCAAGCCACACTTACTATTGCATGGTGAATGTCTCTTTGTTTTGTAAAGTTTCCCAGCCTGCGAATGATAGTCACTGTATAATACAGTCACCTCCTGAAACTACCGATGTCTCTAATTGCTATTACAGCACTAATACATTATAGTCTACCTCTGTTATGCAGCCACCTCTTTAAAAAAATCAGCCAACCACCTTGGCCCAAATAGGACTAACATAACACTTAAACATTGTAGCCTACCTCAGTAATACAACCACCACTCTAGTAGACCATCTGTACACATCTTGCCCAAAGGTAGTTTGTTGGGAGGCCTCACTGCAATCATGATGATGTCATTGAGCACTGCTATTTGTAGGGCTGCAGTGGATCTAGGGGAAAGGATGATGTAAGATTTTGTTGTTTGCAATCAGTACCTTTTACTAATATGACTTCCAGCCAGTGTGTCATAGCTGGAAGCCATGTAGAGTGATGTTTGGGCTATGACTGAAGCCCTGTATACCTTCCAGTTGGGTGTGCTTGTGTGCACACATGCATATGTATGACCTACTGCCTTCCACAACATCTCCTGCCTTCAGTTCACTCATCGTGAGAAGGTCTATCGAGCTAGACTTCAGTCAATGTACGTACCCAAACCCTATGTATTTGCAGGTTTGTTTAATCCAGTAGTTTTTCCAGCACCCTCAGCTTCTTTTTGCACCAGTACTGCAATCTTTGTAAACTCCTAGAAATTATGTGCAGTAGAGCTTCTTGGGAAGCCAGCTACTCCAGACAGGTGGCTGCATTATACAGTGACCACTATAGACAGGTTCCACTGTACATCAAATGTTTTGGCCAGGGGAGGCTGGCTGCTTTAGACAAGGTCAGCTGCGTTATACAGTGACCACTATAGACAGGTTTCATTGTACATCAAATGTTTGGGCCAGGTGAGAATGGCTGCTTTAAACAGGTGGCTGCATTTATACAGTGACCACTGTACATCAAATGTTTGGGCCAGGTGAGGCTGGCTGTTTTAGACAGGTAGCTGCATTATACAGTGACCACTATAGACAGGTTCCGCTGTACATCAAATGTTTGGGCCTGGTGAGGCTGGCTGCTTTAGACATGTAGCTGCATTATACAGTGACCACTATAGACAGATTCCACTGTACATCAAATGTTTGGGCCTGGTGAGGCTGGCTGTTTTAGACAGGTAGCTGCATTATACAGTGACCACTATAGACAGGTTCCACTGTACATCAAATGTTTGGGCCTGGTGAGGCTGGCTGCTTTAGATAGGCCGGCTGCGTTATACAGTGACCACTATAGACAGATTCCACTGTACATCAAATGTTTGGGCCTGGTGAGGCTGGCTGCTTTTGATTGGTCGGCTGCATTATACAGTGACCACTATAGACAGGTTCCACTGTACATCAAATGTTTGGACCAGGGGAGAATGGCTGTTTTAGACGGGTGGCTGCATTATACAGTGACCACTATAGACAAGTTCCACTGTACATCAAATGTTTGGACCAAGGATGGTTGGCTGCTTTAGACAAGTGGCTGCAATATACTGTACGCTGTCCGGTATAGTGATCGATTCAATTCAACACAGCATTGCGCCCATCACGGGCTTCTTCAGGCATACAACTGTTGTAGCAAGTTGCATGCCTGATGAAGCCCATGATGGGCGAAACGTTGTATTGAATTGAATCAAATTGTCAAGTGTTCATGGTGTGCTCGATTGTCCAAAAGAAGATTTAATCTATTACACCAAGGTGTCTGGTCTGGTAATTTAGACTAAACATATATTTTGAGTTAAAAACATTGTGGAGCGCCGGGGCACCCCTGAACCCGAACTTCTTGCTAGCAGTTTCCCCATGTATGTTCAGTAAATTAGATAATTGGGGGTACAGCATTGTTGTTGGCCTGAAAGATGCATCAAGATACACTAGACTGTTGGGTTTGCAAGAGTTTCAAGTCTCCAGAGCCGCCAGTCATGCAGTGAAAGCACACCTACCAAACTGTCAAGTGTTTGCTAACTGCTTTTTCATCTATATGACATTCTGAATGAGAATGTAATTGTTACTTTGTGCCAGGAGAAGGAGAGTGCTGGCTGAAAAGCTACCCTATGATGACCCTATGAGCGAATCATGGCTAGCTGTAAATGCCATGATTCGCTGGTCTGCCATTATTGGCCAACAGGTCATTAGACTTCTGTTGTATTTGGGGCTGTAGCTCGCAGGAGAACAGTTAGGTAAACTTCCTACTACAATACTAATACTTAAACATGTTCTAGAAACACTTTGCGTTCCTTCTATACACGGCAAAATATTAAGAAAAAATGATTTTTAAGCCTAGCAAATGGAGAGCGTCGAGCGCGTGGCCATTTTACAATGTCCGTAAGTGATAATTGGAGCTGTTTCTCGCAGAAGAGACGTTCCTTAGGCTTTTTATTAGTATCACTCTATTAACACATGTTCATGACCACATTTGAGGTGCCAGCTGATTGGAAGAAGGCAGTTATTGTGCCCATTCACAAGAAAGGCAGTAAAATGCTATGCAACAACTATAGAGGTATAAGTCTCCTCAGCATACCCTGCAAGGTCTACACAAGAATATTGGATGCCCGAGTGAGAAGCAGAACCAAGAATAAGGTTATGGAGGTGCAAAGGGGTTTTAGACAAGGAAGAAGCTGCGTAGACCAAATATTTACAGTTCAACAACTAAGTGAATAGATTCTGGAGAAGAACAGGCAGATGGCAGTAGCATGTGTGGATCTCGAGAAAGCATATGACAAGGTACGTATGTAGGGATAAGCTGTGGTGCGTGTTGGATGAGTATGGAGTTAAAGGAAAGCTAATGAGAGCAATCTGTCATTATATGAAGGAAGTGAGGCCTGTGTTAGAGTTGGTGGAATGCTGTCAGGCTGGTTTCCCATCAGTCAGGAAGTGAGACAGGGTTGCATGCTGTCGCCATGGTTGTTTAATGTATTCATGGATAGAATTATGAGAGAGGTGAAGGAAAGGCTACAAGATGGTGTACAGCTCACTACTACACTGGTTCAAATGCTACTATTTGCAGATGACATAATTGTAGTACTTGGGCAGGAAGCAGTGATTGAGATGGTAACGGAGAAGCAGAGGAAGTGGAAGGCAAAACTGGAACAAATGAGAGACAACAGGTTGGTGAAGATAGTGTATGAGGAGGAAGCAAAGGGAAAGAGACCAAGGGGGAGACCCAGAAAGAGATGGCGGGAGAATTTTTTAATTACTAATGAATGACTCAATGACTATATATAGACATTATCATAACTATATATGCTATATACAATGTCTTCTATATTCCATGTCGCTGCATACTGTACTTGTTTTCTGTTTTGGCTACCTCCTGCTAAGGAGATGAAGCCGTGAAGATTGATGATGATGATGATCAAATACGGCAAAATGCCATTAGAGACAATTTAAAGCTTTGTAAACAAGTATTTCGAGTTAAAACAAGTATTTCGAGTTAAAAAAAACTCGTGGGGCGCTGGGCGCCCCTGAACTCGAACTACTTGCTAACAACTTCCCTGTGTATGTTCAACAGTTCACATAGCTGGGTATGCAGCATTGCTGCTGGTATGAAAGATGGTGTGAAAGATACATCACAATGCCATAGACTGGGGCTGCAATAGTTTCAAGTCTCCAGACCAGGAAGTCATCCAGTGAAAGCACCCCTACCAAACTGTCAAAATGCTTTGCTGATGCTTTTTGGGGCGCCGAAGGCGCCCCTATATTGTTTTCAGATTTAGGTCTTCGTATGGCTTCATGTTCGTATATATATATATATATATATTTCTGTCATTTTGCAAATGGCGGCGCTCACGTCGTTCTTTACAAAGCTTTAAATCCTCTCTAATGACGTTTCGCCGTGTTTGAATCGAACGAAATGTGGTCATAAACATGTGTTAATAGAGTGATACTAATAAAAAGCCTAAGGAACGTCTCTTCTGCGAGATACAGCTCCAATTATCACTGACGGACATTGTAAAATGGCCGCGCGCTCGACGCTTTCTGTTTGCTAGGCTCAAAACCATCTTTCTTTAGATTTCGCCGTGTATCCAAAGAACGCAAAGTGTTTCTAGAACATGTTTAAGTAATATTATTGTGGTAGGAAGCTTACTTAACTGTTTTTCTGCGAGGTACAGCCCTAAATACAACAGAAGTCTAGTGACCCGTAGGCCAATAATGGAGGACCAGCGAGTCATGACACATAATTATAGCGCGATAGATTCGCTCATATAGTCATCATAGGGTAGCCTTTTAGCCAGCACACTCCTCCTCCAGGCACAAAGTAACAATTGCTCATTTAGAATGTCGTATAGATCAAAAAGCAGTAGGCAAACATTTGACAGTTTGGTAGGGATGCTTTCACTGGATATGACTGGCTGCTCTGGAGACTTGAAACTCTTGCAAATTCAACGGTCTAGTGTGTCTTGATGTATCTTCCAGGCCAACAACAATACTGTACCCCCAACTATCTGATTTACTGAACGTACATGGGAAAATTGCTAGCAAGTAGTTCGAGGTTCAGGGGCGCCCTGGGCGCCCCACGAGTTTTTTAACTCGAAATACTTGTTGATCTACATAACATTCTGAATGAGGATGTACGTGTTTATTAGTGCCTGGAGTAGGAGTGTGCTGGCTAAAACCGCTACCCTAAGTGGTAATGCCATGATTCGATTTGTCTCTCTTTACCAATGGGTCATTCGACCTCTGTTGTATTTGGGGCTGTACCTCGCAAGAGAATAGTTAGATAAGCTTTCTTCTGCAATACTATTACTTGAACATGTTCTGGAAAGACTTTGCGTTCCTTGGGTACATGGCGAAATACGAAGAATGACGATTATGAGCCTAGCAAACAGAGAGCGTCGAGCGCGGCCATTTTACAATGTCTGTCAGTGATAATTGGAGCTGTTTCTCGCAGAAGAGTCTTTCGTTAGGCTTTTTACGAGTATCATTCTATCAACACATCTTTTTGAACACATTTCGTTCGATTGAGATACGGCGAAACGCCAATGGAGATGATTTTAAGCTTTGTAAAGATTGACGTGAGTGCCGCCATTTGCAAAATGACAGAAATATATATACGAACATGAAGCCATACGAATACCTAAATCTGAAAACAATATAGGGGCGCCTTCGGAGCCCCAAAAACTCTGTGTATGTTCAATAGTTCAGATAGTTGGTTATGCAGCATTGCTGCTGGTGTGAAAGATACATCATGATGCCATAGACTGTTGGGGTTTGCAAGAGTTTCAGGTCTCCAGACCAGGAAGTCATTCAGTGAAAGCCCCCCTACCAAGCTGTCAAAATGCTTTGCTGATGCTTTTGGATCTACATAACATTCTGAATGAGTATGTTGCTTTGTGCCTGGAGGAGGAGCGTGCTGGGTAAAAAGGCTACCCTAGCCTAACTGGTAATGCCATGATTCGATATGTCTCACATTGGCCAACGGGTCGTTTGACCTCTGTTGTATTTGGGGCTGTACCTCGCAGGAGAAAAGTTAGATAAGCTGTCTAATACAATACTATTACTTGAACATGTTCTAGAAAGACTTTGCGTTCCTTGGGTATACGGTGAAATGCAAAGAAAGATGATTATGAGCCTAGCAAACAGAGAGCGTCGAGCGCGGCCATTTTACAATGTCCATCAGTGATAATTGGAGCCGTATCTCGCAGAAGAGTCTTTCGTTAGGCTTTTTACGAGTATCACTCTATCAACACATCTTCAGATCCTGAACACATTTCGTTTGATTGAGATCGGGCGCTTAGCTGATTTAACGCACTCGCCCTTGTGTGATAAATCAGCCAGCGCCCTCGCGGCCATGTTATAACTAGTACATACACGAACATGAAGCCATATGAATACCTAAATCTGAAAACAATATACGGGCACCTTCGGCACCCCAAAAACGACATGAGCACTGCCATTTGCAAATAATGACAGAAATATATATATGCATACATACATACATATATACGAACATGAAGCCATATGAATACCTAAAAGTGAAAACTATATAGGAACTCCGGAACCATCTTTTTTGTACATCATTCGTACGTCTACTTCCTACTACCTTTCCCTCCTATATCCGTCAAGGTTACTACGCTTGTCTCTCCCTTTCATTCGGTCATGCAGACAGACTAATCTTTAAGGGCAGAGAGCAGCCATTTTGACCAAAATACACTTTGCCGTACAGTACGTGTCTCTACTTTGTTCTTTGTTCTGCACGTACTAGCTTCAGCAAATACTACTTATAGTTTTTAATGTATGCCCTAGCCTAGTCTGGCCTGCTAGACCGTCTCACGTAAATGCCCAGAGGTGTCCCTCTCTTTCCGTGCCTCTGGGCATTCATGTGGGATGGTCTAACAGGCCAGACTAGCCCTAACCTTACTGTGTGGAAAGTGTGTAAGTTAGCAAAGTGTAGTGACACTAAGTTTCTACTGTCCGCATCCCGTAGGTGAACCGGGGGCTCCTGGGAAGGCTGGAATACGTGGGCCAGCTGGTCCGCCTAGAAAGTCTGGAAGTTGAGGACTTCCAGGACAAAATGGTCTTCCGGGACCAAAAGGACCCCCTGGGGATTGGCTCGATCCCTTATTAGCTAGCTACACGAATAGAATGCAGCTGGCTATAGTTAGCCATGGGCTATGTGAGCCAGTTATGGTATAGCTATATATCTAAGTATACTGGAAACTGAGTAGCAGCTAAACTTCTTCAGGCATTTAATATCATTCATTGAGTTCCCGCAGCCAGCCCGACCGTGCTATAGCTAATCTAGTGCACAAAGCCAATGTCTGCACCTCCAGCCCATTGTGTATGTTTCCTTAATGTGCAGTTGTGTCTAATCATCCACGTGCACTGCCTCGCATATGAAGTGTCTCGGTTTCTCAGTTAAACCATGCA
>OZ025869.1:13771454-13778954 GCA_964019415.1 Ianthella basta
TAGTGTAGTGTAGTGTAGTGTAGTGTAGTGTTGTGTAATGTGGTGTGATGTGTAGCGTAGTGTGGTGTGATGTGGTGTGATGTGGTGTAGTGTGGTGTAGTGTGGTGTAGTGTGGTGGTGTGTTGTGTATTGTGATGTGTAGTGTGTTTAGTATGAAGGTGTAGTGTATAGAGTGAGGTATTCGTAGTGTATAGTGGGTGTGCTGTATACGTAGTGTAGTGTGGTGGAGGTTTAGTGTGGTGTGGGTGAGGTTTAGTGTGGTGTGGTGTATATTATGCTAGTGTGTGCATGGTACATATGTGTACTTTAATCAGTTTTTCCCTTCTCTTCACTCCTTATTTCCCTATGTTCTTACGTACATAATACATTTGTACCATGTCAGCTTGAATCTGTAATAATAATTCCTGTGCTTTAAATGTACAGTACAATAATAATCGATATGGTTGTATTATAAAAATCTAAAGGGTATATTTCAGATCCTGCTGAATTGCTACTGTTTTAATTATGGAAGTTTGATTCTCAAAGTGGCCGGTGGGTTTTAGTCCTCTTATTAGCAGCTGCAGTAGGCGGACCAGTACCTATTCGCTCCATAACCGCAATAACAGCCTTGTCCGTTTCCAACACCAGTGTCACCGTACTTCCCTGGCAAGCCTGGTGCTCCTTGATCTCCCTTCTGCCCCGGAGCACCTGTGAAGCCTGGTGCTCCTTGATCTCCCTTCGCCCCCGGATAACCTGGCGCGCCTGGTGCTCCTTGATCTCCCTTCGCCCCCGGATAACCTGGCGCGCCTGGTGCTCCTTGTTCTCCCTTTTGGCCTGGCAATCCATTCTTGCCTGGGAAACCTCGATCTCCATTTCTCCCTGGCACTCCTGGTGCGCCTGTTGCTCCTCGGTCTCCCTTTTGGCCTGGCAATCCTATCCTGCCTGGTGCTCCTGGATTTCCAATCCTCCCTGGCAATCCTGGGACGCCTGGTGCTCCTCGGTCTCCCTTCAACCCCGGCAATCCTGGGATGCCTGGTGCTCCTCGGTCTCCTTTTAGGCCTGGCAATCCTGGACTGCCTGGTGCTCCTGTAAGTCCCCTCGCCCCCGGAAATCCCGGAGCACCTCGATCTCCCTTTTGGCCTGGAAATCCTGTCCTGCCTGTATCTCCCTTAGGGCCAGGAGGTCCTTGAGGTCCTGGTCCGCCAGGGATACCATCCCTGCCTGGTGCCCCAGGGGGTCCTGGTGGTCCTCCTGGCTTTCCGGGGACACCTGTTCAGAGGAGAGGAGGATGAAGAGAGGCAGAATGAGGAAAGGGAGAGTGCGAGAGAATAAGTTACAGTTGCACATTTCCCAGTCTGAAAGGCCATAGCTGCACTCTCTGTGTCAGTCTGTCTGCCAAATACATGCACGGTAACAGTGCCAACCAGATGTCAATATTGCATGCATGCATTAATTGGGAACTGTGCTACTTCCATGCTGTATGGCTGTACTGGAACATGCCAACACACCTGGTCTTCCAGCCTGGCCTGGGGGACCTGGTAGTCCTGCTCCTGGTGGTCCTGGACACATAATGAAACAAAGCTATTGTGAACGGATTAACAGAACAGATTACCACATATAATGTATATAAGTCTATGTTTGCTGTTGGTTACTAATCTTGCTTTTCATTATACATTACGTGTGTGGAAGCAATATATGAAGAGAGTATGGCCACCTCTTGGGCAATCTATCTGGTAATGCCATTTGTTCTACGCCATCACGCCAGTGCTCACCATGGCCTCCACCAGTGCACTTGCTGAGGGATTTTGTATTAACCTTCCTAATGCTACCTTCTAGGCTATCAGTGAAATTCTACATGAATGTTCTTCATTTACAGTGCTTCTGAAGTGGTACGTATGTCCATGCTACACTGCTCAAATGCACACACAAATTCATACATTCCATGTCATACTATACCTTGTGGTCCTGATGGTCCTGATGGTCCTGGTAGTCCTGGTGGTCCGGCCTGTCCAGGTGGGCATTTGCAATCGTGTGATGAGTAACCGTATCCTGATTTGTAGTCTCCAGCCGCTCTCTTTACTGAGTCTGAATGTGAATAGGAGGGAGGAACAGAGGGAAGGGAAAGAGGTGATATTGTGAAGAAAGAGGAGAAGGAGGTGGAGGCTTGAAGGGAGTTTATGCTTGCTTTTACTAGTCTGAGGTTAAGTTGGAGTACTCATGAATCATCACCTGAAGGCGTGGTATTAGTGCTATGCATACATGCAAACTAACATGCAGTTGAACAAGAGTTGGTGGTGTCTCACCTTTGCTGCTCTCTGTCGCCATTTCAACTGTTTTAGCCGCCAGCTCCCTAGCCTCAAGGGTGGCAATCCTGGTCTCCAATCCTGCAGTTTCAGCTTGGAAGTGAGTGTAGAAGATGATCAGTCCTGCTCCTTCCAAGAGGGCCACGGTGAAGGTGACTGCCACGAAGGCAGTGAGGAAGGTGTTGTAGTGGCGCTGTTTTCGCTCTTTACTTTCAAACTCCATCAGGTCTTGCTTGTCAGTCATTGGATGATCTAGACAAGCTATTGCAGTTGATGCTCCCTCTCCCTGTGCTTTGGACTTATATACACTTCTCCTGAATCCATAGCTGCATTCTCTGTATTAACACAAAATCGGATAAATGTGCCAACAGATGTGGTACTTTCTACGATTATTGTATAAATTATTTCCTTCTTTAATTAGTAAACACTGCCTTTTGCAGCTGTGTCTTCATTATGTGTTGTAACTGGACTCCCTATAAGGGGAAAGTGCTAGTAATCTTTAATATAATTATGTAATCTTTTCCAGTCTGTACGTTCGTTTGCTTGTGCGTGGCATTTAAAACGGGCATTTGATTGGACAACGCAATGAAGTAACCGCTAACATGGCCGCTCTGGCAGTGTGCATGTGTCTGGCAGCCAGCCGTCTCTTAGACATTCTGTGCGCCTCAGGTTGAGTCTCCAAGGCGCGACGCACACTTGCACAGAAGCTTACTGTTATTATCTGGTGTGAGGGAGCTGCTCTGGCTATCAATACGTGAGTATTTCTATTTCACTATTTGGGTACTTTAGCTGTTAGCATTCTTGGCTACTGAAAGCCCTCTCTCTATTGCGAAGTAAGCTATTGCGCAAAAAGCTTGCTTGGCTCCGGCACTGCCTTATTGGCCAAGGAAAGACATGACCATGCAATACTTTTAACATGGTGTAGATGTAGCTATCGCAATGTATATGTGCATGCAAGTACATGACAGTGGCCAACGTCAGTGCAAACAAGATCAGCACTATACCCAGGCAATGCCACCCAATGTTGTGCAATGTTGTGAGGGGGGTGTTATCCCCTGGCCCTCACAACATTAAAAATATCTCGGCTGCATACCCAGGCCTTCCGCCAACTCAGTGTTTCCTTGGAAGCAAGGGTTGAAAAGATATTGTACACGACCCCCAAGCAGCAGAAGACCCTAGAGGAACCGGGTTGACGGTAGGTGCTTAGCAGGGGGAGGAAGTGTAGTCGGTGGTATAGGGGTGACCCAGTGGAGGACATTAATCATATTGATTAAAAGCACTCTGTGTGCACACATGTAATGACTTTACATACTACATTCATATCCCTCACACTCGCTGTGGGAGATGGTCATCAAGCCACACTTACTATTGCATGGTGAATGTCTCTTTGTTTTGTAAAGTTTCCCAGCCTGCGAATGATAGTCACTGTATAATACAGTCACCTCCTGAAACTGCCAATGTCTCTAATTGCTATTACAGCACTAATACATTATAGTCTACCTCTGTTATGCAGCCCCCTCTTTAAAAAAATCAGCCAACCACCCTGGCCCAAATAGGGGTAACATAACACTTAAACATTGTAGCCTACATCAGTAATACAACCACCACTCTAGTAGACCATCTGTACACATCTTGCCCAAAGGTAGTTTGTTGGGAGGCCTCACTGCAATCATGATGATGTCATTGAGCACTGCTATTTGTAGGGCTGCAGTGGATCTAGGGGAAAGGATGATGTAAGATTTTTTTGTTTACAATCAGTACCTTTTACTAATATGACTTCCAGCCAATGTGTCATAGCTGGAAGCCATGTAGAGTGATGTTTGGGCTATGACTGAAGCCCTGTATACTTTCCAATTGGGTGTGCTTTGTGCACACATGCATATGTATGACCTACTGCTTTCCACAACGTCTCCTGCCTTCAGTTCACTCATCGTGAGAAGGTCTATCGAGCTAGACTTCAGTCAATGTACGTACCCAAACCCTATGTATTTGCAGGTTTGTTTAATCCAGTAGTTTTTCCAGCAACCTCAGCTTCTTTTTGCACCAGTATTGCAATCTTTGTAAACTCCTAGAAATTATGTGCAGTGGAGCTTCTTGGGAAGCCAGCTACTCCAGACAGGTGGCTGCATTATACAGGACCACTATAGACAGGTTCCACTGTACATCAAATGTTTTGGCCAGGGGAGGCTGGCTGCTTTAGACAAGGTCAGCTGCATTATACAGTGACCACTATAGACAGGTTCCACTGTACATCAAATGTTTGGGCCTGGTGAGGCTGGCTGCTTTAGATAGGCCGGCTGCGTTATACAGTGACCACTATAGACAGGTTTCATTGTACATCTAATGTTTGGACCAGGGGAGAATGGCTGTTTTAGACAGGTGGCTGCATTATACAGTGACCACTATAGACAAGTTCCACTGTACATCAAATGTTTGGACCAAGGATGGTTGGCTGCTTTAGACAAGTGGCTGCAGTATACTGTACGCTGTCCGGTATAGTGATCGATTCAATTCAGTACAGCATTGCGCCCATCACGGGCTTCTTCAGGCATACAACTGTTGTAGCAAGTTGCATGCCTGATGAAGCCCATGATGGGCGAAACGTTGTATTGAATTGAATCAAATTGTCAAGTGTTCATGGTGTGCTCGATTGTCCAAAAGAAGATTTAATCTATTACACCAAGGTGTCTGGTCTGGTAATTTAGACTAAACAAGTATTTCGAGTTAAAAAAAATTGTGGAGCGCTGGGGCACCCCTGAACCCGAACTTCTTGCTAGCAGTTTCCCCATGTATGTTCAGTAAATTAGATAATTGGGGGTACAGCATTGTTGTTGGCCTGAAAGATGCATCAAGATACACTAGACTGTTGGGTTTGCAAGAGTTTCAAGTCTCCAGAGCCGCCAGTCATGCAGTGAAAGCACACCTACCAAACTGTCAAGTGTTTGCTAACTGCTTTTTCATCTATATGGCATTCTGAATGAGAATGTAATTGTTACTTTGTGCCAGGAGAAGGAGAGTGCTGGCTGAAAAGCTACCCTATGATGACCCTATGAGCGAATCATGGCTAGCTGTAAATGCCATGATTCGCTGGTCTGCCATTATTGGCCAACAGGTCATTAGACTTCTGTTGTATTTGGGGCTGTAGCTCGCAGGAGAACAGTTAGGTAAGCTTCCTACTACAATACTAATACTTAAACATGTTCTAGAAACACTTTACGTTCCTTCTATACACGGCAAAATATTAAGAAAGATGAGTTTAAGCCTAGCAAATGGAGAGCGTCGAGCGCGTGGCCATTTTACAATGTCCGTAACAGGCAGATGGCAGTAGCATGTGTGGATCTCGAGAAAGCATATGACAAGGTATGTAGGGATAAGCTGTGGTGCGTGTTGGATGAGTATGGAGTGAAAGGAAAGCTAATGAGAGTAATCTGTCATTATATGAAGGAAGTGAGGCCTGTGTTAGAGTTGGTGGAATGCTGTCAGGCTGGTTTCCCATCAGTCAGGAAGTGAGACAGGGTTGCGTGCTGTCGCCATGGTTGTTTAATGTATTCATGGATAGAATTATGAGAGAGGTGAAGGAAAGGCTACAAGATGGTGTACAGCTCACTACTACACTGGTTCAGATGCTACTATTTGCAGATGACATAATTGTAGTACTGAAAAGAAGGAGGATATGGAGAGAAATCTAGCTGAGATGAGAGTGGTAATGGAGAAGTGGGGAATGAGCATGCATTGGGGGAAAACAAAAGTAATGATGGTTAGCAGGACAGGTGAGGGGTGCAAAATAGGTGTTGATGGTGAGGAAATTGAAGAAGTGGACAAGTTGAAGTACCTTGGAGTGATGATAAGTGGAGATGGTGTATGTGATGATGAGATGGAGCAGAGAATTGGTGCAGCAGCGAGAGTTGTGGGAGCAATGAGGAAAGAAGTATTGGAGAGAAGAGATTTGCAGAAGAAAACTAAAATGCGGGTCTTCAATGCTATGGTGGTGCCAATGCTCCTATACGGATATGAGACGTGAACAGTGCAGAGGAGACATGTAAGCAAGCTGCAAGCATTTGAAATGATGTGTTTGAGAAGAGTGCAAGGTTTGACGAGAATGGATAGAATCAGGAATGAGGAGATGAGGGAGGCACTTGGGTAGGAAGCAGTGATTGAGATGGTAACGGAGAAGCAGAGGAAGTGGAAGGCAAAACTGGAACAAATGAGAGACAACAGGTTGGTGAAGATAGTGTATGAGGAGGAAGCAAAGGGAAAGAGACCAAGGGGGAGACCCAGAAAGAGATGGCGGGAGAATATTTTTATTACTGATGAATGACACGATGACTATATATAGACATTATCATAACTATATATGCTATATACAATGTCTTCTATATTCCATGTCGCTGCATACTGTACTTGTTTTCTGTTTTGGCTACCTCCTGCTAAGGAGTTGAAGCCGTGAAGATTGATGATGATGATGATCAAATACTGCCAAATGCCATTAGAGACAATTTAAAGCTTTGTAAACAAGTATTTCGAGTTAAAACAAGCATTTCGAGTTAAAAGAACTCGTGGGGCGCCGGGCGCCCCTGAACTCGAACTACTTGCTAACAACTTCCCTGTGTATGTTCAACAGTTCACATAGCTGGGTATGCAGCATTGCTGCTGGTATGAAAGATACATCACAATGCCATAGACTGGGGCTGCAATAGTTTCAAGTCTCCAGACCAGGAAGTCATCCAGTGAAAGCACCCCTACCAAACTGTCAAAATGCTTTGCTGATGCTTTTGATCTACATAACATTCTGAATGAGTATGTTGCTTTGTGCCTGGAGGAGGAGCGTGCTGGGTAAAACCGCTACCCTAAGTGGTAATGCCATGATTCGATTTGTCTCTCTTTGGCCAATGGGTCATTCGACCTCTGTTGTATTTGGGGCTGTACCTCGCAAGAGAATAGTTAGATAAGCTTTCTTCTACAATACTATTACTTGAACGTGTTCTAGAAAGACTTTGCGTTCCTTGGGTACACGGCAAAATACGAAGAATGACGATTATGAGCCTAGCAAACAGAGAGCGTCGAGCGCGGCCATTTTACAATGTCCATCAGTTATAATTGGAGCCGTATCTCGCAGAAGAGTCTTTCGTTAGGCTTTTTACGAGTATCACTCTATCAACACATCTTCCTGAACACATTTCGTTTGATTGAGATCGGGCGCTTAGCTGATTTAACGCAC